>CM040182.1:54281218-54363718 GCA_022606455.1 Callitettix versicolor | reverse complement strand
TAAAGTGGTTGATCGTAATAGAGAATATCAATCACTGCGTGAATAGTGCCGATGTGTATTAAATCGCCGTGACAATAATCAGTAGTGCTGGGCTTAAGAGCGTTTCCTGTTCGCAGTGAATTATAAGCTATCGTTCCTAACACAACATTTATACATCCTAAAAACAAAATTAATTGGCAAGAAATAATTTTGTTCAAAATAAAAATCAAATAATTTCTTTAAAATTAATAAAGTAGTATTGTATTCAAAATAATAGGAAAAAACTTTTAAATCTTTTCCATTAATTAGTCTATGTGAAGCAAAAATAAATACAATATTTAACAAATATAAAACTTCGATTTCGTAAAATAAGAAATACAAATAATAAATTCTTAATCATTAATTAAGCACCTGAAACTATACTCAATTAATATAAATAGAAATAAGCTTTTCACACATTTTATTAAAATAAATTACAAAAATAGGTCGTAATTTTTAGTTATAGTTAAATTACAATAGGCTATGTTATTCATTAAACATCACGATAGCATTCACAATCTCACCTCTATTGAAAAGCAATCGTAACTGCTCATTGCTCAGTGCTAGGAACAGTGTTTTCAGTAGCAGTGTTAGCATTCACAGTCTCACCTCTATTGAAAAGCAATCGTAACTGCTCACTGCTCAGTACTAAGAACGGTATTCTCATTAGCAGTGATAGCATTCACAGTCTCACCTCTATTGAAAAGCAATCGCAACTGCTAACTGCTCAGTGCTAAGAACAGTGTTTTCAGTAGCAGTGTTAGCATTCACAGTCTCACCTCTATTGAAAAGCAATCGTAACTGCTCATTTCTCAGTGCTAGGAACAGTGTTTTCAGTAGCAGTGTTAGCATTCACAGTCTCACCTCTATTGAAAAGCAATCGTAACTGCTCACTGCTCAGTACTAAGAACGGTATTCTCATTAGCAGTGATAGCATTCACAGTCTCACCTCTATTGAAAAGCAATCGCAACTGCTAACTGCTCAGTGCTAAGAACAGTGTTTTCAGTAGCAGTGTTAGCATTCACAGTCTCACCTCTATTGAAAAGCAATCGTAACTGCTCATTTCTCAGTGCTAGGAACAGTGTTTTCAGTAGCAGTGTTAGCATTCACAGTCTCACCTCTATTGAAAAGCAATCGTAACTGCTCACTGCTCAGTGCTAAGAACGGTATTCTCATTAGCAGTGATAGCATTCACAGTATCACCTCTATTGAAAAGCAATCGTAACTGCTCACTGCTCAGTGATAAGGACAGTGTTCTCAGTAGCAGTGATAGCATTTTTCTTTCTTTTTTTTTGAATGAAATTTGAATGAAATATCAGTGAGTTGTTTTAATGTTCAAACACACTAGGATGATACTATAAGTTCTTGCGGCTTGAAATTACAAAAATAGACCCTGACCGCCAAGAAGATACATTTTTTTATTTAAGCGCATTTTGAAAATACAAAATGTTAATTGATACAGTATTTAACGCTGATTACGATGGTGTGATCACATTAAAAAAAAATACTTTAGACAAAAACGTTACGATTTTTTTATTGTTTGAAATTGCCGCCGTTTTGAAAATGTTGAGCGAATTTTTATTGTTCACGAAATAGTCCCCGATTTTAGAAAAATCGACTTTTTTGCCAAATTTATTTGTATTTAGATTCGTTTTAGTAATATTAACATTATTATTATTATTATCATTTAGTTTGGTGTACTTACAAGGCGCTTGATCGCTACAGTACGATATTTATAGGCTAAAGTAATGTATAGTTTTACAATTTGGTAATATGCATTGGATTAATATTCTGTAAAAGTAATAGTTTTTTTTTCATTTTTCTATACCTATTTTTCCAAACAGTTATTTTTTCCCAACAAACAGTTTGTTGATATTTTTTAAAAATAGCAGAAGTTCCCATCCCTAGTCTGTGAGACCCAAACGTTTTAAATTACGCTAGATTCAAGGTCATTGGCGTTGCAGACCGTTATTTCTCTCTGTACCTTCCTAAAAGAGTCTACAGAATGCGCTACTGTTGCATGTTTGTCAATTCAGCTCTTAGTCATCAGTTGTCACGCGTTTGAATATCTTGTGGGCCTGTCAGACCCAGCCCGTCCACTCACGTTACTTTTTCAGACATAGCAGGATTTGTGTTTTAGGACTGTTTTTAATTTTTACTTTTGTTCATTTTAATACTATTGACAAGTTTTAACAAGTATAAGCGCAGTGCTTTTGTTGTGACAAGAGCTTGTCGAAACAGATGCTGCAACCCTACTTGACCATGCGAGCTCAGCAAAACAACCTCCCAGCAGTTAGCAATTAAATTTTCTGGATATGAAGTTCAACCTAAAGAGGACCCTGCTACAGGAAAGCGTGGAAGATGCTCCATGTGTAAAGACAGCAAAACAAAATACTTTTGCAAAGAGTGTAATATTTGGTTATGTCTTAACCACAGGGAAATGTTGTGTAGCGATTGCTGTAAAAATTAAGTTATTTGTCCTCGCCAAAAACATATTATTTTTGTATTTTAATTCATTCTTAATATTTTTTCCTTAAAATCATTCTTTATATACTAGGTAAAATCAAACCCAATCGAAATTTAAAAATTCCTATCTTATTAATGTTATTTTTAAGAAATCGTGTAATTTTTTGTTAAAAATGTACAAGAAGACTTAGTTTTTTTATAGGCCCTACCATTATTTGGGCGCAATATTATTTTGTTAAAATAGTGTTATACTACTAAAAACACTTCAAGGTTTCATACAAAAACATTTTTTGATCAATAAAAATAATTTGAAATTATTTATAGATTTTTTAATTCTTGGCTCTGTCAGACCCAGCCCGTTCACTTACGTAACTTTTTTTTGCCCGTTCATTCTAGGGTTAATGATATCTTTGCTGAATATATAATTAGTTCACAAATATGATCTGAAGATACGTCCACAAATATCTTGTTTTTTTTTTAAATAAATAAATACATGAACATAGCTTAGATATTATTTACTGTAGTTGTAAAAGATCAGTTGTTTTATTTTAATTAGTAACGATCATCTGATTTTATTGAACTGCTGAAAGGATATACGTTTTAGGTTATGTCTTTAAAAACTAGCAATATTTACAACAATTATTATAAATATGTGTTGAATACACGTGCGCGTTGTAACCGTTTATAATACATTCGAAATTAATTTTAAGAAAAACATAACCAAAGTAACACACCGTTTAATGCGCGTGTACTGTTATCGAAAAGGAGGAAGAAAAGAAAAAGACAGAATAGAGAGACGAAATTCGTTTGCTCGTTTCCGTTACATATTTCCGTTTCATTAAAAAGCTTCGGGACACTTTTTTTATTCACTGCTTTCGCCAAAGCTAAAAGCTTCACTTCTCAAACATGCTCCTGTGTAAAATTATTATATTATAAAAAAGTTTTTTTCATTATTTGTATATTGTTTTGTTAAGACATCGTTTTAAATATCTATATCAATATAGAAACTAATGAGTCAGCTCTGGCTCATACACATAGACTTGTTAGTATACAGTGTGTGTCTTACCATTGAGCCTTGCAGCTTGGTTGATCAGTTCAATATATCTAACATATTTATCTTTAACTCGTGGTCCAATGGCATCGTGCCAACTTTTCCAAACGTGTAGTTGTTCTTCGTAATCTCGAGAATGCGCTAGTGTACTGCTTAATTCTGTAAATATTAAAATATGTTTAATAATAATTAGGGATGGGCACTTCTGCTATTTTTACAAAATATCAACGAAGAGTTTGTTAGAAAAAAACTGTTTGGAAAAACAGTTTGAAAAAAACAAGTTTAGAAAAATGAAACTCGAAGTTGTATTAGCAACTAAAACATAAGCACAAACGTTCAGTTTTCTAAGACTACTTTTTCATTCCCATTACCACCATGTCCTTAACTGTTTTTGGGTGTAAAACATTTAGAAAAAAATAATCTTTATAAGTGTAGTAATAATTAAATTACATTCTCAAAACGTATATATATATATATATATATATATATATATATATATATATATATATATATATATATATATATATGTATATATATATATATATATATATATATATATATATATATATATATATATATATTTATTTTATATTTACAAAATGCAATGAATTTCTAATAGAAGCATTCTTTTTTTTTTAGTTAAAAATTAAATAACCTTTGCATATTTACTGAAATGCAAACAATTTAGAATATTTTTAGTTGATTAAAAAATATTGATGATTGATAATAAATATAAAAAATACGTATAAATAAAATTAGGTTATGTATTTACAAAATGTGAGATGTTACTGTCATATTTTTATTTGGGAGAAAGTAGGTTTTAATTTTTCAACACTGAAAAAAGTAACCTTAATAAGTAAAATATAGCAATAAGAACATAGGCCAAATATGTTTAAATAAAATTGGCTCTATATAGTTACAAAATTATAGGTTATTAACATTAGGTTATTATAGGTTAATGATAGGTTATTAACATTAGCATTAGCAAAAAAATAAGTTTTCCGTTTTACAACACAGAAAAAATATAAAGTTTATTGTAATAACATATTTAACAAAACAAATGTTTTTAAAGAAAATTAGGCTCCGGATAAAAATAAAATGTAAGACGTTTGTAATATTTCTCATCACAAAAAACAGGTTTTTCACTTTTAAACACCGGAAAAAAAACATTAAAAAGTCCACACATCCAATAAATAATTAAAAACTATGCACTTAATTCTAAAAACATAAAAAAAGTAAAAGAAAACTTTCAAAATTGTCCACTAAATATTTTTAAATTTCTAAACACGAAGTAAACTACGGAGAAAAACTAATATATGACACAATTATGGCTGTTTTTACAGTTTAAAAATGTTTGAACAACAAATTTTACATTTAAAACTTTCAAACAACTTGCAACAAAATAGAGATAAACTTTGACAACGCCCAAACAGTTCTTACTTCACTACGTTGCAACAAGAAACTTTGAAATAGAGGGAAAAAGTATAACAGGTTAAAGAAAAGGTGTTTGCACTGTTTGCATGAAAACAGTTTAGCAGGAAAATAGCAGGAAAAAAGTTTTAGCGCTTGCGGCAACGTTCGAATAGAACGTAGGTGGTGGGGAAGTCCAAACAAATCACGATCCAGTCCAATTAAAAATGCTTGTTTCCGTTTGGCAAAGCAGTTTGTTTTTCGTATATAGAAAAACAGTTTGTTTTAACAGTTTGGAGTTTTCTTACCCATCTCTAATAATAATATTGTGTGTGTGTGTGTGTGTATGTATGTGTGTGTGTTTAAGTATGTTAAGTTTGCCTGCTACGGAATTTCAGTTTAGCAAGTACCATCAACACGCTATAATAAGGCATACGCATGACCCAAAGAATTACATCTTATTTTTAAAATAATTTGTATAAATACTTACATTGTCTGGACGGTTACTTCGCCCTACCCACACCCATGCTACATAGTTACGTTTTTTGTAAAATTGGTAAGAGGAATTATACTTTGTTTTTCTTTAAACAAATCATGGTTTTCTACATACTTTGAAGTTTTTAAAATGATACTGAAAAATTATATTTTTCCTGATTGTTTTACTAAATGCTGACAATATATCTATTTCATTAAAAGCAAGTTTTTCTAATAAAATAATTTTTATAAATGTAGTATTCGTGTTTCTAGTATTGCAGTATAGTATGATAAACTACTAATAAAATAACGTTACTATATTTTACTATATATTTTTTGTTCCAGGGATGTACCTAATTTCTGAAAAACACAACTTTCTAAAAACAAACACAATAAATTGAAAACGATTTATTTTTAGTTGAATAAAGGTTAACCAAAACATGAAACTGGAATATTAAAACATTCTAGTGTCGTTCACCATAAGTAATTCTATGATCACAATAATTATACTGTATGTAAAAGTTTCAATGAATGAGTATTGAAGTGTACCGCTCCCGCAGGGGGTGCAGACTAGCTGCAACTATTGAGAGGATTTAGACGTCTCTCGCGGTACCCGAGTCTAACAAATACTTGCACTTACAACACTACACTTAAGACTTTCAGTCACACTTAAATTTAGGGAGGAGATGATAGCCTCAATGTGCTTCTCGCCTTAAAATGACAACATATATATATATATATATATATATATATATATATATATATATATATATATATTGCATTTATTAAAAATTCATACAAATTATATATATCATTTTAAAGAGGAAATTTCTGACTATAAAATAGAACAAAAAAAGCATAAAATGGATTTGTCGATATTTTTAGCAGGGACCCCCCCTTAAAATGTGTAGGTTTTTTTGTATAAACGTCATTAATAAAGCTTGTTGTGGCTGATAGGCATTTCATTAATATTATATCTTTGTGTGATCTTCATGTGATTCTAAACGAGTAGTTTATGTCTTAAAGGGTTACCTTCCGTTTTTCTTAAGTTAAAATGCATCTTTATTAAAGGAATATTTGGCTCAAAGGAGTATGTCTTACATTAACAGTATTTCTTTATACAAACTAAAAGGTGTAGCTTATATCTTACATTAAAAAAGCATTTTAAGTGTAATAAAGAAGTGTGTGTACGCCGCAAGCCGGTCCCAAGCCCGGGCCTGTCTTTGAAAGATGGGGAAGTGTGGAGGGGGAGGAGTAACAACCTCGTAAAAAAACCAGGGTCCATCTTGCTTCGGATGGTAGCACCCTGGGATAGAGCCCCTGCCTAGGGTTACTAGGTGAAAACCGGCCAACGGTCTCAATGGCGGACGAGGAAATGAATTTCCCAACGGCGGAGAGAGCGGAAGAGCTACCTCCAGGATTTACAATCTTGGTTGTATCACTGTGATCTTTGGGTTACTCAAAATATAACTTTCATTATTCATGGAAATGTGTGATGTAAAATTTGACCCAGGTGGACGATCCACCGTACATAAGTACGTCAGCAGACGCTCGGAGTCTGGGGAGTCTGCAACACCACACAAAGACAAGTCGGAGTGTCTTGGAATCTCACGTAAACCTAAAGCTATCATTTCAGAAGAGGAGAGGAAAAGAAGATCGGAAAGAATGAAAAGCTACTGGGAACAAAGAAAAGTGCAGCGCGCAAGAAATGATTAAAGCTTACCCCAAAGAGTGTGAAACGAAAAGAAGAAGAAAGAAGTGTGTGTCTTAAAAAAGTATGTTTTACAATAAAAGTACTTTTTTGAAAACAATTAATTTTATTTAAAGGAATACATTTGAAATTCTAATTTATTAATGCTTGATGTGGCCTAAATAAATAAAGGTAATTTTTAGATTAGCAGTGACTTTTTAAAAAATCTTGAAGTGGTTTGAAATAATGGTTATTCAAAGTGTGTCTGACATGTAAGCTCGATGTAGCTTAAAGAAGTACATTAAAGGTACTAATTTACAAAAGTTTGGTGTGGGCTAAAAAGAAGAGCCTATTCGATTAGTTGTTAAAAATAAACACTGATTATAGGATTACCACCACTGAAAGTAAAAATGCGGCAGTGAGAGAAAACATTTACTTAGAAGGTTAAGTAAGTTAGGAAGGAAGGAGGTCCTGGACGTTATGAGGTAACGAAGTTAAGACTCACTGTACCTGGTTCTAAGCTGTGATTGCAATACGAAGACAACTTTTCATAATATGGGCAAACTTTGGTGTTTGTGTAAATGTCTTTCATGTCTTGAATCAGCTGTTTCAACTAGAACATGGCAATAACTATTATAATTATACTTATACTAAATTCTAACAACAAATCTAAAAAAGATTAGGTTATCAGTTGTTTAGCGCTAAACATACGAGGTGTGTTCAGAAAGTAACGAGAATTTTTAAATTTCGCGGGCTTTGAGAGTCTAATTGTCAAACATTTTTTTATTATGATGGTATACATGCCCTTGAAGTATGATAAAACTTTCAGCTGTTTTCATTGTTGACTTTGTCTGTGAAAGCCACTAAGGTTAGACGTGTTTTTATGAGCTCGGCGATTTTCGTTTGTTAAAAGAAATGGATCTAAGAATTTGTATCAAATTTTGCGAAAAAATGGAATAAAGTGTAACAAAGAGTGTGAAATGTTAACAAAGGCCTATGGTGAGTCTGCTATCAGTAAAGCAAGAGTTTATGAGTGGTATAAACGTTTTAAAGAAGGCCGTGAAGATGTTGATGATGACGAACGCCCTGGACGCCCCAGCACATCAACAACCGATGAAAACGTGAAAAAAGTGAAAGAAATGGTTATGAACAATCGCCGAATCACAATCAGAGAGGTCGCTGATGATGTTGGCATATCGATTGGATCATGTCATGACATTGTTTCCAATGTTTTGTGTATGAAACGCGTGGCAGCAAAATTCGTTCAAAATTTGTTGAATTTTGAACAAAAACAGCGGCGAATGGAAGTTGCTCAGAAATCACTAAATGAAGTCAACGACAATGCAGAATTACTGAAACGTATTATAACAGGTGACAAAACATGGGTTTACGGATATGACGTCGAAACTAAGGCTCAATCATCCCAGTGGAGGCATTCTGGCTCGCAAAGACCGAAAAAGGCTCGACAAGTGCGGTCGAACGTGAAGGTTATGTTCACTGTGTTCTTCGATATTAATGTCATAGTGCATCATGAATTCCTGCCACCAGGTGAAACGGTCAATAAGGAGTACTACCTACAAGTCCAACGCCGTTTACGTGAATCAATCCGAAAAAAACGCCCGAATCTGTGGAAAAACAATTGATGGTTTTTCCACCACGCTAATGCACCAGCTCACACTTCATTGCTTCTTCTTGAATGTTTGGCCAAAAATAGTACTGAAACGATGCCCCAGCCTCTATATTCGCCAGACATGGCTCCGTGTGACTTTTTCCTATTTCCAAAAATAGAGAGAACCTTAAAGGGCCGTCGTTTTACAGCCGTAGATGTCATTAAAAGCGCATCGCTGAAAGAACTATCTCAAAGATCGAGTTTGAGAAGTGTTTCGAGGATTGGAAGAAGCGCTGGCACAAGTGCATAATCAATCTCCAATGGGGACTATTTTGAAGGCGACAACATCAATGTAGAAGAATAAATAAATATTTTGTTCAAACAATAAAAATTCTTGTTACTTTCTGAACACACCTCGTATATATTTCAAGAATTTGAAGGCAATCTTGAATTATAGAAGTTTGTACGTTTTGGAGACACGGCATTTTTAGGATGATACAAAAACATTTTTCCAACGATAATTGCTTATATATTTATTTTATTTATAAAAGCAAAGTTAGAATTTTAAGCTTATCTCTTCTATTTAACCTGAAAAAGTTGGCTTTTGTAGGCATTGTATTTTTTAGATTTACCAACACCATGCATCTAAGAGAGAACCGAGCAGTAATTTTGGCATCATTGTACTTTTTCTAATAATATTTCACCCACAATATTTATAACCACCAAATGTTTACTCAAGAATATTTTAAAAAAACTGCTACGTGTCATAATTTCCGACTCATCGTTTAAACGCTAGATAAGTTACCTATTAACTGATCAAAAGAAACTTGTGCAAAAACGTAAGTGTTGATGAAGGGTTTTTAAATGTTAATTTTGCCCTTACTTTAAAAAAACTAATAATTTATTCAGTTATAATATTTAACAGCAGCTGAATATGAACTTTTACTTGACATTCAATGTTGATGATTTTTTCAACCATTATTGATATTTAAAGTTTGAATACAAATTTTCTGTATATTCTGTTGTAAATTCTAATTTTATAAAATGATTATATAAATAAATGCATGATTAGCTTTATAGCAAGGTGTTGTACTGTGAGATTTTATGAAGCATTCGCTGTAATATAACTAACAACCCGCAAGGAGTGCAGAATGGCTGCACCTATTGAGAGGATTTAGACGTCCCTCGCGGTACCCGAGTCTAACACACACTTACACTTACAACACTTCACTTAAGACCTTAACACTTTACACTCACACTTACATTTAGGGAGGTGATAATAGCCTCAATGTGCTTTTCGCCTTAAAATAATCAAAAAATTGTAATTTAACGCTGATTACAATAAAATACAGGAACAAATGAACGATTAAATGATTTTTGTGAAATTATTGTAAAACTGTATAATTATTACTGTAATTACAACCTCTAGTAATGTTGTTTTGGCTATTGTCACAACTTATATTCTTTGTAAAATATATTCAAAATACCTTTAATAGTAGTTGCTATTCAACCAGCCCATAAACGTTAGTAGAAAACTAATATATTATTTAAATAATAAAGTTAGTTTTTCTGAATGTGTTAATACTGCAACCATTCGAAATCGCAAGTCATGAAAGTCGCGACTTCTGCAATACGACTTTAGAACTTCCACACGCACATGCACACACACACGTACGTACGTACACACTTGCGCGCGCACGCACGCTCACTCTCGCACGTACAAATATTTAATGTATCCTACTACAAAAGTTTTTGTTTTTTAGTACATTTTATTTTGTAGCTGATTTTGCATAAGCAACTTATAAAAGTATCAGTAAAAAAATCACCGTGCATGTGATTTCACCCTTATGAGGCCTTGTCTATTAAAAACGCAATTTTGAACTTGAAGGCGTACCATATTGTTATTATTTTCATATAAATATAGTGAGATTTGTAAAGGCAGAGACTAAACATTAATTTAAAAAATTAATTTTATGCTTGTATGTTCAAATAATTTGAGAGAATGTCAAGACAGCCTACCTCTTCAAATTTTGAATCAGGAAGAGCAGAATAATCTCTCCTGGTGATCAATTGAAGTTGTCGAATCAGAATTGGGTTTTGGAGTTGTGCCCACGGAAAAGCTGCTGCTTTCCTATAAGTGGCTCGCTGGAATTTCGACTGAACCACTTGTTCGTCCAACTGAAATAATATATAAGTTAATATGTTATCTTTTAAGCTACATTATATACAGAATTTGCTACACTTGCACCCTTAAATTCCTGGAAAACACAAGACAGTAATTTATTTATTGAACACACGGTCGGTACTTGGTGAAACTGTACCACCAAATACATGAAAGTTTTTAGGCACTCAAAGTAACACATACTTTTCCCATTGTAAACGTCTCTTAAGCAAAGTTCCTTCTGGAGGAATCAAAGGGGCAGCAGACGTCCTGGGCAGAGCAAAACTCAGGAGGATCATGGGGCTCATAACAGGGCACTGTAGTCTGAGGGTGCACATGAACAGGATAGGTGTATACCACGGAGAAACCGAGTGTAGATTGTGCAGGAAGGAGGAGGAAATTGCAGGTCACATAATTTGATTGTGAGGCTCTTGCTAGTAGGAGGCTAGGGGTTTTTGGTTTTCAAGACCCTAGGGATCTTCAGCAGAATGTGCTAGTCAGTGGGTTGTTGGAATTTATAAGGGGCACCAATCTGCTGAACTAGGTACTTTAAAAGGTAAGTTGCACAATAGGTCAATCGATCGCAGTGCCTGGGGTTGAATTATCCCTTCCTCTAGTAATAATCTTAATCTTAACACATGTTTTCCTAATTACCTAATCTTATTACCTAATTATAATTTAATACCACAATGTATCAAATAATTTATGTTTTCAAGGAAAATTAGACCTCTAATATACTGGTCACAACATTATATTATTTTGCGACAATGTAAAGATAGAAATTATAAAGTGTACTTATGTAATAACACAGTTGATGTTGAAAATAGAGGAGAGAAGATAGAGAAACGAAGGAATGAAACGTATTTAAGTAGATCAATGATCAGCAGATAGTGTAGAGAAAACCACTAAACAGTAGGCTTGAGTAAAAGAGAATGGTTAAAGGTAGACAATTCATTTAAATTATTATTTGAGTTTTTACAAATAGATCTATTTATTTTCATAATTTCTATTATTAGTTTTATGCCTAAGATAATATTGTAATTTTATCAAGTAATTTATTTGTACAATTAAGGAATATATAATATAATAAAGTGACACAGTTTGAGTATGGTCAGAAGCTGACCACAATAAAGTAAACGTTGGCATCAAGGTGCAAGGAGTGAAAGTGATTTAAAGAATTTCGGAAGGAGGAAAGGGAGTCTGAAATTGTGAACACGTTATCAAGATTGAGTACAATGAAAGTGATTTAAAGAAGTTCGGAAGAAGAAAAGCTAGTGTGAAATTTTGAACACGTTATCAATATTGAGTACATTGAAAGTGATTTAAAGAAGATCGGAAGGAGAAAAGGGAGTGTGAAATTGTGAACACGTTACCAAGATTGAGTACAATGAAAGTGATTTAAAGAAGTTCGGAAGGAGAAAAGCTAGTGTGAAATTGTGAACACGTTATCAAGATTGAGTACAATGAAAGTGATTTAAAGAAGATCGGAAGGAGAAAAGGGAGTGTGAAATTGTGAACACTTTATCAAGATTGAGTACATTGAAAGTTATTTAAGAAAGTTCGGAAGAAAAAAGGGAGTGTGAAATTGTGAACACTTTATCAAGATTTAGAACATTGAAAGTGATTTAAAGAAGTTCGGAAGGAAAAAAGGGAGTACGAAATTGTGAAGAACACGTTATCAAGATTGAGTACATTGAAAGCGATTTAAAGAAGTTCGGAAGGCGAAATGGAAGTGTGAAAATGTGAACACGTTAAGATTGAGTACATTGAAATTGATTAAATGATACTTTAAGGACGACGATTGAAAGGCGATAAAGACAATGGATTTTTTTACTAATAGAGGGCCAAGACTTCCATTGATCCTGGTTTTGCCGCTCAGCTATGAACGATCACAGGTTCAACCTTCCCAATCCAGCCTTAGAGAACCATTAGGTCATTAGAGAACCATGAGGTGTTTCGGATTATGTTTCCCTGTTCTACCATCTGTCCCCCACTTCAGAGAGTGCCTAGGGATCCAAGGCTGGACAGTCAAAAAGTATGTTTCCTCACCTGTATACATTTTCTACACAAGATTTGTCATATGGAAGCCCATTTTGTAAAGGTGACTGCGGAATTTTCAGTGATCGACGTATGGATTCGGTGAGTAGTAGTCAAGAAATTACCATAACGTCAAGGGTAAACAAAATACTTTATTGTGAAAGTGTGGAATAGGACAAATATGTGTGGATTTGGATATTAAAGTTGATAGATTAAATTGAAACGATAATGACGCCTTTTTAGGAAAGAAGTTTAAAATACTAAGAGAGGTTCTAGATCGGTTGGAAGTTACTAGAACAGTAAGATAGTTTAGTATAAGAATAGTTTAAATATTTTTGTAGCGCCAAATTTAACACCTCCATCTGATTCCAAAAACTTTGCTAGATTTTTTTTTCAAAATATTTTATTTTCAAAAAGCAGTTTTATATAACTTGCGCTATCTTGTGAAACCGATAAAACACGGAAATAAATAAATAAAATATATAATTAATGTATGTATACAAATTCACTAAACCCAATATTAAGCAAAACATTACCATTCTAATCTTGTTGCTTCTCGTTAAATTGGTTGAGTATATCCACTGTCCTTCTTTAGCTCTGTAGCATACGTTACTCGCATCCCTCTCGTAATCGGCCAGAAATTGCAAAACTTCCCTTAACGTATCGCTAGCATGCTGTACAAACAAATTAAAAAAATATTCGTAAAGACTATACAATTTGTTTCTTGTATTAATAGCTGTCGCATAGTGTGGATCGCTGGAAAGTGGAAAAGAGATTTATAGAGTCCTCTACCTTGTTTAGTGGTCAACGTAGATGTGTACATATTCTATTATGATAGAATTAACTTCATGTTCTGTATTTAAAATTGTTACTTAATGATAGAATATTTATGTTATTAATAATGTTTTTTTCGGAAATTGGCCATCACTGATGTATATGAAGCGATACACGACTTTTCGAGTGTATAGATCAACTATAATTCTCAAATGTCTTACTTAAAAATCTAAGAATTATACACAAACATAAGCCTAGATGCCTACGCCTGTGTTGTTAAGAATACACACTCAAGGAAGTCAGCTGATCATTCTCGAATCAGATTTATGCCTCGTTATAATACTAAAGCTTTCTTTTCCTAACTATCGGACTATTTTTCGCGGCGGAGAACGAAATACGTCGAACGGTAACTGCCATACACTTGTTATACAACTTAGGCATGTAGTGTTTATCCACAAAGCGCAACTTGTAGTCAGCTGACGGGTTTTCTCGTCGGAACTGGAGGACACCTTTTGAAGGAGTTTGTTGTCAGTCGCGGTTATATTGAAATTATTGTGATTATCGTGTTCGTTTTTAGTATAATTTTTCAACACCACCAAGACGCAACCAGTTAGATTTTTTTCTTCAGAAGACGAACAATTTATTGAGATCGCTGCTGAGCATACAATGTTAGAAAAACAAATTAGTATACACATTTAAGTATTATTTGGAAAGACTGTATAAGTTTAATCTAGGGATTTCTTAAATTGTAATGTTTGGAAATACTAAGTGCTATACGTATTTAAAGCTTACTTTGAAAGAGCGAAGAATTGGATTTGACACCTCTTTAATTACCTCAAAACGACCTAATAATAAGTCTTTTTGTACATTAGATTTGAAGTCTGTTTAAACTTCGGTTTACTGTAGTTGTAATGTTTGGAAAAACAAAGTACTATACTCATTTAAATTTAATTTTCACAGAGTGAGGTATTTGCCCCGCCCTCCAGCCCAGTACCTCATAACAATATAATAATTACTTCTTGTTATATGCTACATTCCAAATCAATGTAATCGAAGGTTTTATATAGTTGTAATGTTTGAAAAAACAAATTACTACAAACATTTAATTATTAATTTTGAAAGGCTAAGAATTGATTTACCCCCCCCCCACTGCTACTTTATAACAAAATAATAATTACTTTATGTCCTTCTCTAGATTCGAAGTCCGTTTAATTGAGGGTTTTATATAGTTGTAATGTTTGAAAAAACAAATTACTACAAACATTTAATTATTAATTTTGAAAGGCTAAGAATTGGATTTACCCCCCCCCACTGCTACTTTATAACAAAATAATAATTACTTTATGTCCTTCTCTAGATTCGAAGTCCGTTTAATTGAGGGTTTTATATAGTTGTAATGTTTGAAAAAACAAATTACTACAAACATTTAATTATTAATTTTGAAAGGCTAAGAATTGGATTTACCCCCCCCACTGCTACTTCATAACAAAATAATAATTACTTGTTGTCCTTCGCTAGATTCGAAGTCCGTTTAATTGAGGGTTTTATATAGTTGTAATGTTTGAAAAAACAAATTACTACAAACATTTAATTATTATTTTGAAAGGCTAAGAATTGAATTTACCCCCCACTGCTACTTCATAACAAAATATTAATTACTTGTTGTCCTTCGCTAGATTCGAAGTCCGTTTAATTGAGGGTTTTATATAGTTGTAATGTTTGAAAAAACAAATTACTACAAACATTTAATTATTATTTTGAAAGGCTAAGAATTTAATTTACCCCCCCCCACTGCTACTTTATAACAAAATAATAATTACTTTATGTCCTTCTCTAGATTCGAAGTCCGTTTAATTGAGGGTTTTATATAGTTGTAATGTTTGAAAAACAAATTACTACAAACATTTAATTATTAATTTTGAAAGGCTAAAATTGGATTTACCCCCCACTGCTACTTCATAACTACTTGTTGTCCTTCGCTAGATTCGAAGTCCGTTTAATTGAGGTTTTATATAGTTGTAATGTTTGAAAAACAAATTACTACAAACATTTAATTATTAATTTTGAAAGGCTAAGAATTGGATTTACCCCCCCCCACTGCTACTTCATAACAAAATAATAATTACTTGTTGTCCTTCGCTAGATTCGAAGTCCGTTTAATTGAGGGTTTTATATAGTTGTAATGTTTGAAAAAACAAATTACTACAAACATTTAATTATTATTTTGAAAGGCTAAGAATTTAATTTACCCCCCCCCACTGCTACTTTATAACAAAATAATAATTACTTTATGTCCTTCTCTAGATTCGAAGTCCGTTTAATTGAGGGTTTTATATAGTTGTAATGTTTGAAAAAACAAATTACTACACACATTTAATTCTTATTTTGAAAGGCTAAGAATTTAATTTACCCCCCCCCAATGCTACTTCATAACAAAATAATAATTACTTGTTGTCCTTCGCTAGATTCGAAGTCCTTTTATTCGTGAGTTTTCTGTGGTTGTAATGTTTGGAAAAACAAAGTACTATACGCATTTAAATATTATTTTGAAAAAGTGAGGAATTTGATTTAACCCCCTCCACTGTTATTTCAAAACAAAATAATAAGTAGTTTTTGTTGTTCAATGATATAATGTCCGTTTAATCCATGGGTTTCTGTACTTGTAATGTTTGGAAATACTAAGTACTATAAGCATTTAAATATTATTTTGTAAAAGTGAAGAATTTTATTTATACCCCCACTGTTATTTCAAAACAAAATAATAAGTAGTTTTTGTTGTTCACTGATATAATGTCCGTTTAATCCATGGGTTTCTGTACTTGTAATGTTTGGAAATACTAAGTACTATAAGCATTTAAATATTATTTTGTAAAAGTGAGGAATTTGATTTAACCCCCTCCACTGTTATTTCAAAACAAAATAATAAGTAGTTTTTGTTGTTCACTGATCCATGGGTTTCTGTACTTGTAATGTTTAGAAATACTAAGTACTACACGTATTTAAAGCTTATTTTGAGAGAGCGAGGAATTGTATTTTACCCCTCTTCTATTACCTCAAAACAACATAATTACCTTTTTGTTTTACGCTAGATTCGAATCAGTTTAATATGAGGTTTTCTATGTTGTAATGTTTCGAAAAACAAAGTACTTTACTCATTTAAATGTTATTTTAAATGAGTGAGGTATATGATTTGAGCTTTTTCCCCCACTATTACCTCATAGCAAAATAATAATTACTTTGTTGTACGCTTCATTCGAATCAGTTTAATAAAGGGTATTTTGCAGTTGTAATGTTTGGAGAAACAAAGCTCATTTAAATATTATTTTAATTGAGTGAGGTATTGGATTTGATCCCCCCTTACACGCAGTATTTTATAACAAAATATTAATAATTTTTTTGTTGTTCGCCAAATTCGAAGTACGTGAAACTGAGGATGTTCTACATATAATGTTTGGAAAAACAAAGTACTATACGCTTTTAAATGTTATTTTAAAAGAGTGAGCGATTGGACTCGTTCCCCAAATATTTCCTCATAACAAAATAATAATTAGTTGCTAGAGTCTAAGTCCGTTTATCGTTGGTTTTCTGTAGATGTACTCTTTGCTAAAACGAAGTACTATAAGCATTTAGATGTTATTTTCAAAGAGTGTTGAATTAGATTTGACCCCCCCCCCCTAAATGTTACCTCAAAACAAAATAGGAATAATTTTTGTTGTTCGCTTGATTCGAAGTCCGATTAATCAAGAATTTTATGTACTTGTAATGTTTGGAAAAACAAAGTACTATATGCATTTAAATGTTGTTTCACAGAGTGAGGTATTTAATGTAACCCCTTCCAGTACCTCATAACAAAATAATAATTACTTTTTGTTATACGCTAGATTCGGAATCAATTTAATCGAGGGTTTTATATAGTTGTAATGTTTGAAAAAATAAATTAATACACACATTTAATTATTATTTTGAAAGACTAAAGTGTTGGATTAAACCTCTCCCACTGTTACCTCATAACAAAATAATAAATAGTTGTTCTTCGCTAGATTCGAAGTCCGTTTATTCGTGGGTTTTCTGCAGTAAATGTTTGGAAAAACAAAGTACTATACTCATTTAAACATTATTTTGAAAAAATGTGGAATTTGAATAGACACCCCCCACTGTTATTTCAAAATAATGTAATAAATAGTTTTTACTCTTCACTGATTTAATGTCCGTTTAATCCATGGGTTTCTGTACTTGTAATGTTTGGAAATACTAAGTACTATACGTATTTAAAACTTACTTTGAAAGAGCGAAGAATTTGATTTGACCCCCCTCCAAATACCTCAATTTTGTACACTAGATTCGATGTCTGTTTATTCTTCGGTTTTCTTTAATTGTAATGTTTGGAAAAACAAAGTACTATACGCATTTTTATTTTTTTTTTAACTACTGAGGTATTGGATTTGACCCCACCTCTATTGCCTCATAGCAAAATAGTAATTACATTTTGTTGTACGCTAGATTCGAATCAGTTTAATATAGGGCTTTATATAGTTGTTATTTTTGAAAAACAAATCACTATACACATTTTGATATTATTTTGAAAGACTGTGTATTTGGATTTAACTCCCCCCCCCACTGTTACCTCATAACAAAATAATAATTAGTTATTGTTGTACGATAGATTCGAAGTCCGTTTATTCGTGGATTTCTGTAGTTGTAATGTTTGGAAAAAAGTACTATTCGCATTTTAATGTTATTTTGAAAGAGTGAGTGGGATTTGACCCTCCTTTATACTGTTACCTCAAAAACAATGGAATAGTTTTAGGACATAAATAGGCATAAAACAAATTACAATATTTGTTTATGCAAATATTTTTTTAAACAAATTACAATATTTGTTTAAGGAACAAGAGGTTCCTTAAAACTCCTCTTGTTTTTTCCTTACATACGCAAGGAATGACATACGTAAGGCTTTGGAAGGCGGTGGTAACTTACCAGCGGACCATTGCGCTATTCAAATACGATCCGACAAAATAACTCTCGGGCAGCATGACCTACCAGCATTGAAGTTACGTTGTCATAGTTGGCGAAAAACGTGATATACGTTATATTATTCTTCAGCTACAAAATAATACAATTCTACGCGTCGATCATACGATGCGTTTCAAAAACCTATAATTTGTTGGGAAGGATAAGACGAATATCACTTCATTATTATAGAAACTAATTATCAACAAGAAAATAAATATCATTATTTTATTTTCATTATAATTCTCTTTATTTTTTCTGCAGTAGCAACGCTCCGGTTACCAGCTAGTAACGTAATAAACTGCTCTTACTTTAGCAAATTTTAAAACACTTTTAGATGTACGGAATTCTGCTGTGTGACTGCACATGAAATGTAAACTTTATTCAGAAATTACAAAATGAATGCACCGTGTTATATTTGAAATGATAATTTACGTAGAGATCTAAATATGCAATTTGTCAGGGATATAATAAGTAAAAGTGCAGTGAAACATTTGTAAAGACTTCATCACCACGGCAATGTAGGGTTAAGAAGTACCGATGAGACCAGTGCAGTAAAAAGGTTGAAGAGAACAAAACCATTTTTTTTTTTTTTTACGTCCGACTATTGTGCACACTTGGGCTAATGCAGACGATGGGATGATTTATAACGTATGAAAATGCCAAGCCCTGGCCGGGAATCGAACCCGGGTCCTCGGGGTGAAAGCCCAGTACACTATCAACTAGGCTACCGAGGCGGCAAACTTTATTGCATAGAGAACAAAACCATAGCAGAGTAGTGTTTCCTTTAAGTATTTTTTGGGGAATTAACCACTGGGTTATAAACCGACAATTGTGATGCATATCAGTGATTATTATTGAATGATTATGCATAATCAGTTTTAACCCTTAGCTGGGCGCACCTAGGTGTATCACACAACCGGGCGCGCCGCGGCAATTTGGCCGCAATGCCTGATTCCGCTTTTGTACCCATGTAAACTAATTTTAAGTGGACGCATTGCATTATTTTTTATTATACTTTGTTTCTAATTGATCTATTTTAACTTCCAGTTTCTTAATAGTTATATTTATTTAAAAATGATTTAATATTTGAAACATAGAATGAATACAACATTTTCTGAAAAAGGATTTCATTTTATACAAGAAACATGACAAATATTAAGGAATTCTTTTTGGTCACACTTATAAAAAAACTAAATTAATAAACAAAAATTTTTAATTAATATTTACAAATTTAATCTGAATCAACGTCCATTGTTTCAGCTTCGTGCAAACAGCGGTCATCTGGTTGTGATTCTTAAAACATTCTTATTACATTCTTTGCAGACAATTTCGGTTCTGTTATTTTTGTGTGGTCCGCAAATATGACAAATACGTCTACGTGTTAGTACGTGAGCCTGTTGATTTTCCAATAACTTATATTTCCAAAAAAACTTGAAGATATTTTGGAAGAGTTAGGATTGTCGCTCTAGCTTTCAAGTGTCCACACGTGAAATTGAGTGCCAATTTTTTCAAAAAGTTGCGTCTTCGCTCACTGTAATCCAGATGGTTGAATTTTTAAATGATATTTGTATTTATTCAATGTCTAAATGCCGATAAAAAAGGGCCATTGTCCAACGTCTCGTGTTTCGGGATGTCGAGTAACTGCCACACATTTGTCGAGTAACGTCATATTTTGTATCGTTCTAATCCAAATTTACAACAGACTTTTTGGAATCTTCATCAATAGAATAGAAACACGGTAAAAATACTAAACTAAAACACAAAACTACCTGAAGGGTAAAAGTGACTATGTATGCACAAATATAATGAGAATAACACTACTAACGCAGTTACACGATTGGGCGCGCCGCGGCAACTTGGCCGCACAAGTAACTCTCTCGCATTCATTTCTTTTTCCACACGGACTGAAGATAAGATGGTATTATTTTTATACAGTTCGTGTCCCTCAAGGTGGTCTTGAGAAATACTCAAAGCCCTGAAAACATTTCTCCATCGATACCTACCCGCTAATTTGCCGCTAGCGCGCCCACTTAAGATTAATATCAAAGTTGTAAAATTCTACCGTATAGATTTAACATTTACTTACCCTCACCCAACAACATAAAAAGTTCGATTTTAAAATATCGCTAATCAAAATAACAGTTCAAATGAAAAACATATTTATTTAAGCCGCCTCGGTGGCCTAGTTGATAGCGTCCCTTTCAACCCGAGGACCCGGGTTAGATTCCCGGCCAGGGCTTGACATTTTCATACGCTATAAATTACCCCATCATCTACATTAGCCCATGGGTGCACAATAGTCGGACGTTAAAAAAAATGAAAATCATATTTTTTTAAAATTGTGGACAAGTTTGTTACTAAACAAAATCCGTTAATCCCACATTAAGAAATAAACATGTGAGCATTTGATATTTATCACCTTAATAGGAGTTAATATTTGAATGAGATTTTCGTTTTCAAATTTGATTCGAAATATAAATAAATTCGAGAAATCCCGAGGGCCATAAATGTTGACGTTAAGTTTTTAATAAATTTCTTTATTTTTAATTATGATATTTTAAAACTTAAACACATAAAGGCCTATATTTCTCACATCATATATTATGACGGTGAAATCGGATTTTTTTAAAAACAATTTTCGCTTTTTTTAAATGACAAACTGATTTCTTTTGTAACGAACTTGTTAAGTTCGAAGTACTTAGTTGAACGGACTATCTGATTGACTAATCGATTATTTAGAGTTTATGGATTTAGTTGTTCCTGACACCACGGTTTAAGATTTATTGTGCAAATAGGTCAGAAATATTTTAAACATTCTAGTTCAGTAGATCGGTATAATGTGTTTTAGCAGTCCATTGACAGTCATCCCTTTGCCTCCTGCTTGCATTGCAGTTCCTTTATCTATACTGCGTAATCTAAACACGGTTTCTCCGTGGTATAGTACAGTTTTGGAGTAGAGTTCCTGCCAACCATGTCTTCTCAGCCCTGTAATATAGGGTTGTGCTTCTCACATCAAGTTTTAATATCTTTAAGGTCTTTTGCTTCTCTGTTTAACTGGAAACCCTTTTGCTCCCACCTACCTCGTTTCTCATTTTGAGATTTTGCACTCCCGATAGACGTTTGTAGATGGCCTTACTAATTAGAAATGCTCGACCCTTATCTCACTTCTTCCATTGTTGGTTTGGTAGGTCCGCCTAACGTCCATCAAGTCTGCACCAATTCTTTATTTATGGTTTCCATGGGATGAAATAGATCCTGTTTCCTCCATATCCGTGCTATTTTCACTATCCAGGTTCACTTCTGCCTTTTCACGAACGTTTCTTAGGTTAGGTGGCTTTGTGACGGTTTGTTTCCAGCCATCGGAATACGACAATAAGCCAAGGAAATAAAATGCTCACTCGTACAGAACCCGGCGTGCACAGGTAAACTTAGAATAAAACTGGATATTGCGTGGTATACAGAGTCCGCATACTTAAGCTAAGCTCCTACTTAGCTTCGCAAACTTCGGCGTATTACAGTTTATTTGGCGAGAGGTATTAGACAATGTTAGTGCCGATTGTCCGTTAAACGAAGAAGAATTCTGTAATGACCTGATTATCGGTAAATTGTCTTACCTCCTTAGCCTCGAAAACTTCGGCTTATTACAGTTTATTTGGCGAGAGGTATTAGACAACGTTAGTGCCGATTGTCCGTTAAACGAGCAAGAAGTCTGTAATGACCTGATTATCGATAAATTTTCTTACCTCCTTAGCCTCGGCCTCCAAACTTCGGCACTTTATGGCCTTAATACGCCTTAATCGGATCTTAATACGCCTCCAAACGTCGGCATATTACAGTTTATTTGGCGAGAGGTATTAGACAATGTTAGTGCCGATTGTCCGTTAAACGAGGAAGAAGTCTGTAATGACCTGATTATCGATAAATTTTCTTACCTCCTTAGCCTCGGCCTCCAAACTTCGGCACTTTATGGCCTTAATACGCCTTAATCGGATCTTAATACGCCTCCAAACGTCGGCATATTACAGTTTATTTGGCGAGAGGTATTAGACAATGTTAGTCAATACGCAAACTTCGGCTTATTACAGTTTATTTGGCGAGAGGTATTAGACAATGTTAGTGCCGATTGTCCGTTAAACGAGGAAGAAGTCTGTAATGACCTGATTATCGATAAATTGTCTTACCTGCTTTGTATTGTGATTTTTCAGTGGTATGTAAAAAATTAATGTTTCGTTTAACGGTTGGTTTTTTAGAACTCAGTAGGCTAAAGCAGTATTTTTAATAATGGATTTCTATTACGTCTCTTTAATTAATTGATTAACTAAAATTATCATCTCATAATATGTGCAGATATATACATAGTTATAATATGTCCTGTAAAATGTATATGTACCGGAACTATTACAAAATAATTTTAAAATGATTAATAAACACTTAAAAAATATCAGACAACATAGTAATTGGTTTTAGTTATCCAGTAAAATGAGGGTTTACTGTATTAAACAAAATCAATTTGTTTGCCAATTTTGATGACCGCACATCTAAATGTTCTTTTACTGTTATGCAATGCTGTTAGTTTTTTAAATTTGTTTCCATCACGTCAGATAAACAACCCATGTATTTTGAAATCGGTATTTATACTGGAAAAAATATGTTTGCCTTGAAAGTCTTATCTTGAATCTTTGTTATATCTTTTTAAAGTTATGAAAATTCTTCCGCTAATTGTTTATTTATAATATTATAAGCAGTTTTATGAATAAATTGGACTAAAAGTATACACATTTTCCAATTTTTGACAACATGTTTGACTTAATGTAACAAAATAAAAGTAAAAGCATTTTGGTTTAAAAAGGTACTCAAAATATTAATTGTTTTTTGGATGAATGCATGTTTAAAACTAATTCGCCCTAAAGGTATGATATTTATGGCGTTTATCATGTTTACTTAAATGAAATCAAATTTATTGTTTTCTGCTTTAAATGAAGTTTAACATGAACACTCAACAGAAACAAACAAACAAACAAAAACGTGTGTTACGTTATATACTTTCAGCTATAAAGTCTAAGCCACTATTTTTACTTTATTTTTGTAGAAAAGAAACAAACACCCTCATCCACAGTTTACACAATATTCTGTAATATAACTGAGCTTTTATCTGTGTGATCAGGAATAGAAAACGAAAAAACTATCTACATTGCAATTTCCCCTTAAAAAACTATTTTAGCTTAACTTAGCAAAATGTATTCAACAATGACATTTTCCAACATGACCATTTTCCATTAAAAAAGGTTTTATCGCTACTTTAAATGTATTCTTTCTTTGAATTGATTACATTTATTACATATAGTGGAGTGATAAGTTTGTAGAATTTTAAATAAATTTCCATTGGAAAAATGAGCTATTGGAGCGTCAATCACAGTAAGATCCAGACCCAGGACCACGAAATTAGCACAGATTTTTACCTCTATTACTTTTTGAAGGGTCATAAAAAATGTAAATATATATATATATATATATATATATATATATATATATATATATGTGTGTGTGTGTGTGTGTGTGTGTGTGTGTGTGTGTGTGTGTGTGTGTGTGTGTGTGTGTGTGTGTGTGTGTGTGTGTGTGTGTGTGTGTGTGTGTGTGTGTGTGTGTGTGTGTGTGTGTTTGTGTTTGTGTTTTAAAAACCGCGCGCGCTCGGGTGCGTGTTTTAGACCTAGCGTTTGCAATTTTAATCCAATTTGTTTCAAACTTGGATAACCGATCCTTGTAATAGTTTCGACAAACTTATTAACCAGCAAAATCCGTTCAACCGTTTACAAATGGCCGTTATTCAAGATTTTTTTTATTGCTATTTTACACTCTTTTTTTCTGATTTCAATTTTGCAATAAGAATGAAAATCTTCAGAAATTATAGTTTTAAAATGTATAATTCCAGGCAAAATACGAAGATAATGTGACATGCAGCTTCCAAGATTATTTTAGTATTTTCAGTATAATTATACTTCCTAAAATGCTATTTTATGTAGACTTTAATGCAGAATATGTGTTAAAAATAGATTGAACAAAATTTATATGAAAAAAATTCATAATTTGTTACTTTTGGAAAATTATTTTCAACTCTTTACCAAAAAAGTAAAATGCTGTGATTTTTATTGTAAAAATAATTTACTATGACAACTTTAATGTAAGCTTACTTACCTGTAAAGATGCAATGTCTTGACAAAAACTAACAAAAACACAGAAACTGATTATAAGGAGAGTTAAAGCAGAGGCAACAGTAGCACGAGCCATTGCTGAACGTGAGGCGAAGTACCGAGTTCCTTGGAACTGAGGATGCGCACTGACTCAACAAACCGGAGCGAGGAGCACCGTACCGTAGCTTAGGCCTACCGCGATACAGTACCGCTCTTTCTCCTTCTTCCTGTTCTGCTCTTTTCCTTTTTACTCTTTCAATTGAAATTGTTTGCTAATTCTAAATTTCTGTAGGTTCCAGTTGCCCGTGCATGTCCTTTCATGAAATTGTCTGTTTAAGAAAGTTCACGACCGTTAGTCGAGTTATACCGTTCAGTTTTCAATTACAGTGCGGGTATAGAGCTTACGTAGCAGAAAAAACGGATAGTATATGTTATGTTTACGTCACTGTAAGCATTGTTTTGGAAGGAAACAATGGGATTCATTAAATCTAGGTAATTTTAGGGACTGTAGCAAAAAACGTTTACATAATTTTCTAACTCCTAATAATTGTATTTCTACTCTCTCGCTATGGGCTATGAGATAGTAAGAAGTTTATCGCAATAGATTTTGAGATTTTAACGAACTATCCGTTTTCAGTCTTTATGCCCAAATGATTTTTCACTGATTTATAAGACTTGATATTAGATTAACATTGAAGAAAATCTCAAGAATCGGATTTCAATTTTTGTCGATAGTTCCAGAACCTAATATTTTTGGTAAAACACATACGTTTTTGTTTGGCTCTTTTAGGGGTTGTGTAAGTAATCTAATTAATTGTGAGAAGGTTTGCGCAATGTTTTTGTAAAACTGTTATGGTTAAATAACCTTTAGCATCAAGGTGATTATTGTAACCTTCAGTAGGCTGAATTATTAACCTTCAATTTGAGACAAATGATTCATGTCTCAATGGAGTGGGTGTTAAGTAACTGGATAAATAACATTTTTAACAAGTACAGTAATAGGTTACGAAAAACAACCTATTACATTTGCAACGTTACTAACGAAATGAAATGTTCATCTACATCACAGTTACTTTCTACTTAAGTAACGAACTAGAAGATCAAGGTGGCTGGAGGTGCTGCAGCCCCTTTGGAATTTGAAACAATTCGAAGAAATATGAATTTATTAGTTACTTAGTTAAGTAAAATAAAAATGCCATATATTAATATAATTTTACTCTTTATATTAAAAGGAAGTACTCTGAATCATGCATGCATAGGTAGAGAGAAACACATTAAAGTTTAATTTAACTTTGAAGAGAAAGGAGGGAAGAAGGAATAAGAACGCGCACGCATTTGTTAATCAAAAGTTGTTGTGTGGACACGCTGGACATAAGTGTGGACAAAGGAGTAGCAGATAAAATTGATCCAAACAAAATTATTTATGAATTCGCAAAATTGAAAAAAAGGAAGTTACTCTAAGCTATTTGAAGTGAATGGCCAATTAAAACCACGAACTTTGTAAAAATGCTTGTAAAATATATTTTCATTTATTTATTTTATAATTCTGGTTTACGAGGTGTGTTTAGAAAGTAACGAGAATTTTTAAATTTTGCGAGCTTGGAGAGTCCGATTGTCAAACATTTTTTTTATTATGTTGGTATACATGCCCTTGAAGTATGATAAAACTTTCAGCTGTTTTCATTGTTGACTTTGTCTGTGAAAGCCACTAAGGTTAGACGTGTTTTTAAGAGCTTGGCGATTTTCGTTTGTTAAAAAAATGGATCAAAGAATTAGTATCAAATTTTGCGTAAAAAATGGAATTAAGTGTAACAAAGTGTGTGAAATGCATAGACATGTGGAATATTATGGTGAAGCAATAGTTTACGAGTGGTATAAGCGCTTCCAAGAAGGCCGTGAAGACATTGAAGATGACGAACGCCCCGGACGCCCCAGTACATCAACAACGATAAAAACGTTGGAAAAGTGAAAGAAATGGTTATGAACAATCAACGAATCACAATTAAAGAGGTCGCTGATGATGTTGGCATATCAATTGGATCATGGCATGACATTGTTTCCAATGTTTTGTGTATGAAACGCGTGGCAGCAAAATTCGTTCAAAAATTGTTGAATTTTGAACAAAAACAGCGGCGAATGGAAGTTGCTCAGGAGTCACTAAATGAAGTCAACGACGATGCAGAATTACTGAAACGTATTTTAACAGGTGATGAAACATGGGTTTACGGATATGACGTCGAAACTAAGGCTCAGTCATCCCAGTGAAGGCATTCTGGCTCGCCAAGACCGAAAAAGGCTCGACAAGTGCGGTCGAACGTGAAGGTTATGTTCACTGTGTTCTTCGATATTAATGGCATAGTGCATCATGAATTTCTGCCACCAGGTGAAACGGTCAATAAGGAGTACTACCTACAAGTTCAACGCCGTTTGCGTGAAGCAATCCGAAAAAAACGCCCGGATCTATGGAAAAACAATTCATGGCTTTTGCACCACGATAATGCACCAAGCTCACTCTTCATTGCTTGTTCGTGAATTTTTGGCCAAAAACAGTACTGTAACGATGCCTCAGCCTCCATATTCGCCAGACATGGCTCCGTGTGACTTTTTCCTACTTCCAAAAATAAAGAGAACCTTAAAGGGCCGTCGTTTTACAGCCGTAGATGACATTAAAAGCGCATCGTTGAAAGAACTAAAGGCTATCTCAAAGATCGAGTTTGAGAAGTGTTTCGAGGATTGGAAGAAGCGCTGGCACAAGTGCATAATCTCCAATGGGGACTATTTTGAAGGCGACAACATCAATGTAGAAGAATAAATAAATATTTTGTTCAAAAAATTAAAATTCTCCTTACTTTCTGAACACACCTCGTATATTAATTTCTGTATTTCGTTTTATGTATCCAACGTGGCAGGGACTATCCAAAATAAACGATAAAATATTTTTTTAGATTTTATTACAAAAATTTAATTCGTTATCCTGAAACAGATCTAAATGAAGTAGATCAAGAATATACTCAGGCCCATTTGGAATTATTGCATATGTGCAAGAAACTGTTAGAAATAATAATAATAATATTTTACGAGTTATAGGGGTTATCCTTGGGTCAGCCCTTTTTTTAAAATAGCTGGATCCGTCCATGCTTCACGGTCCTGGAAGACAAAATCCTTCAAATCCAGCTGACAAGATTCCCCAATCATAGATATGTTTATCTATGGTTTATCCAAGGTTTATTTATAGTGTAATCTAACTGGGTCTTCCCGTCAGTCCTGTTATCAACCTTCACCTCTATGCCCCAGGTGTACACCAGTTTTTTGTGTGTTTACGCTTTATTTCCAACAACAAAATCTCACAAGTTGCAAGGCACATTTTTTCCCACCAGTACACATACCCGCATGCATAGTTAGGGAATAAAACTAGATTTCTCCTGTCTGGTAATAGGTGACAAATAATAGGTAACTTATTACCGCAGGGTCGTGTAACGGTGAAGCGCGTTATCGTATTTACATCATTAATTGGACAATTAGTGCTATGGGAGAATCACAGTTACAAGACAACACAACTAGGCATCCGGGAAAAGGTAGACGTAACATCTTTTAGGTTATGTCTGTCAAACTGCGAATCCAAAGGATGATTGTTCTCAGAATACGAATAATCGCTCACAAACGAATTCCGCCAGATACGAAAAAACAAAGGTTTTCCTTCATCTCGGTACTTTTTTTTGTCATTTTAAGGCGAAAAGCACATTGAGGCTATTATCGCCTCCCTAATTGTAAGTGTGAGTGTAAAGTGTTAAAGTCGTAAGTGCAGTGTTGTATGTGTAAGTGTGTGTTAGACTCGGGTACTGCGAGGGACGTCTCAATCCTCTCAATAGATGCAGTTAGTCCGCGCCCCTGCGGTGTCATCTCTGGTACTATAAGCTACTCCAAAATGTTTTTCACTTCGCGCGAACAATATTTAGTTAGAGACTACTTCTCTTTAAGTATGTATTCAAGTTTAACACTATTTGAAATATTGTAATTTTACTTTTTTTCTGTATAAAGATAGGAAGAATGTAGGTAGTGTTTGAGCGATAATTTCAAGCCTTAGAGTTAAAAAGTGGTTTTTGGCTGTAGATGTTTATTTATGTACTGTCAGTTTACATTGCTTCTTTTACAAACAACCCTTTCAATTTATCCAAAGTATAAATTTATCAAAATTGGTTTTAAGATTTAGCGTTTGTTTGAACAATTTCTTTCATGTCTGTGCTAACAAATTCATGTCGTTATCAACAAATTCTAAGAACGCGTATATCTCCTATTCTAATTAGCGAATTTTCTTTGGAAAATTTATCCGCCTCGGTAGCCTAGTTGATAGCGTACCGGGCTTTCACTCCGAGGACCCGGGTTCGATTCCAGGCCAGGGCTTGGCATTTTCATACGCTATAAAATCATCCCATCGTCTGCATTAGCCCAAGTGTGCACAATAGTCAGACGTTAAAAAAAAAAAAAAATTTGGAAAATTAGTTATAAGCCATCATAGTAAGAACTATTAAAGCACCCGGCACACCATATAATAGTGTGTGTGTGTGTGTGTGTGTGTGTGTGTGTGTGTGTGTGTGTGTGTGTGTGTGTGTGTGTGTATGTGCGCGCACGCGCGTGTGTGTGCGTGCGTGCTTGTGTATTTGTATGTGTTTTTTCAACAGTTTCAAAATGTCGGTCATTGAGAATTGAATAAAATAACTTTTTCATCACAGATGTTTATACATTTTGTTTCATATGAGTTTATTCAATTTTTAGATCCTAAAAATGAATCTAACGGCGGCCAGGGCTCATTTTCGTATTTTCAATGTAATTAAAAATGTAAATTTTAACTGATACATTAAAATGTTTATTACGATTGTGAAATCAGATTTTTCAAAAACGTTTAAGATAAAAGGTGTTTTTTGGAAATTCACTTCCATCACATAAGGGAGACAGCTGTTTTCCGCAACTATTATTCCCACTAATACTGAGTTTCACCAAGTACCGACATGCTACTTAAGGTTGTGCCAATATTTCTGTTCAGGATGTTCGATAAAAAAAACAACGAGCCCACACACAATAGAATGTCTAAAGATTCGCGAGTTGCTCTATGAACACTCTCTTAGAATTAATTTATTTTCTTTGTCTCCGTACATTTTGTCAAACCGCTGGCAAGGAAATAAAATTCCATTCAGTCCTTAAACAATGGAAGCTCGGAAGGCGTACAGGTATTTATAATGGCAAATGACGAACATACAGTCAACTAATGAGTAATTAGGAGACTTGAAGCGTGAAAGACTCGCGTGACATATGCGCTAGCGTGCCGCGCGAAGCACCGTTGCGTTGCGACCTTGGCGTCATTAGAGTGTAAAGTCGTTACTGTGGAAATGGGCAGGAAAAGGAAAATAAATAATCGTTCAAAAATATCGTTTCCCCTGGAAGTATGAGTAGGCTATCTCGTTGCGATAACGGAACATTTGAAATTTAAATACGTACCTTGTCCACAAGAATGCATATGCAGACTGTATTCTGTAATACTAGCCTAACTTTGCTCACTGCTGTTCTATAACGAGACCTTTACCCTAAGGCTCTTCTTAATCTTGAAGAAATAATTCAGGTTGCACATAAGTAAGATGAACACACATTAAGATTTGTCCGGGATAATTCCAGATTTTGGTTCGAAAAAACTGAGAAGTCCTTGGATTTTTAGACTGAAGATAAAGTTTGACTTAATTTATACAGACATTGCTCAGAATGGTTAATTAAATGACAGCGACAACGATATATAATCAACAAAAATGGAATACTCTGAATGATTTTATACTCTGTACACCAAATTTACGATGGTTTTGACATAGTTTTCTGAACATATATTCTGAAGATTACCTGTAGAAACTGGATATAGGGCGATGGAGCGAGAATCTCACACGATCAACGGACAAACAAACAGGAGAGAAAGTATTTTTCCGGGACAATATCATATTTTGTCCGGAATGTAACGACGTACGAGTCGCTTGGCCGAGCCGAATTTCATCGTAAATATTTTAATCGTGTAATTGTGCTCAGTGTTCGTGACGTATGTTTTTAATGTTTTGTTTGACTTTGTGACGACCTCGACAGAGGAATTAACATTTTGTATCATGGCCTGAAGGTGAAACGATAGAGTTTCGAAACCGCGGTAGCCTTTACGAGGTGAGTGGATAGACCACCGATGGGAAGAATTGGTCATAATCCTAATTACTCATATTTTGGTTGGAAAACTCGTTAAGAAGACCCAAGTTAGTATACTTGAGAAAAATGTAACTTAATTTACACATATATTGCTCTCGATAATTAATATGATATCAAAGACTATCTTAAAATCTAAGAAATATTTGAATGCTGTTACTGCAACTGCTCCTGGCACATCAAGTTTTTTCTTGACTACAAATGAATCAGGTGGAAGTTATCTTGCTAAAGATGCAGCGGTAGCTTATCAAAACTGTTAAATATAACCACAGTTATCGTTCCTTAAATTTGACTTCTAAACAACTCTGAAAAAGGCATCAATGACCTAATGACCTAATCAAGAAACATCAATGTATTTGTACTTCATTTAATGTAATTTACGTCCAAATATTCTGATTCGTACTTTGTTATAAACGAAAAAACAAAAAGAATAAATCACTGTTTAAAAAGTTAAGATTTACAGACAAATATGATTGGAGTAATAGACCATCGACGTTGGAAAAATGATAAAATCGTTTTCCAAAAATTTAAAACAGATGGTTTATTACAAGACAAGCATTACCCGTCGCGGCTTCGCCCACGAAACTTAAACTGTTTCAGTAACATAATAATTTAGAAACATAAAAAAATATATTAATAAAAGAATGATCATCTAAACTTGTGATTATTTTACAGTGAATATGAAAAAATATTATGACCTGAATATGTTGTTTTATTTTCTTCAAACGTGTTCCATTCGAATTTAAGAAAATCTGATAACAAATATTTTTCTCCAATGCAAACATTTATACCTCTTTTGTATGTTTCTCCTTTTAGGGGATGAATTCGGGGGGGGATGCTGAATTACGTGTAACATAATGTGTGTTTTAGAACATTTTGTTTACTTTTAAGAAAAGCCGATAAAAAATATTTTTCTCCAATGAAAACACTTTTTTTCTCCAATTATACATCTTTTTTACATTTTTAATCTTTCAGGGAATGAATTCGGAAAAATGTTGAAATTTGTGTTTCATAGCATACTCCCAGAATATTCGATCCAAAACAAATATTTTGTCAATGCAAAATTGTATACCACTTTTTTACATTTTCTACCCCCTTTCAATCTTTTTAGGGGATGAATTTTGGGAAATGGTGAAAAATGTATTTCATTACTTATATTTAAGAGTGACTATGTTGCGTTTTAAGAAGGTCAGACGAAAAACATATTTTTCCGATAAAAATTAATGTACCTCATTTTTACCTCTTTAGTGGTTGAATACTGGAAAATCGTTTTTCAGTGCACCCCTACACGTGGTGGTAACCCTGAAAATTTCAAATCTTTAGCTATTATAGTCTCGGCTGTACGTTAATAAAATCGGACTGGGTAAGTAGTTTAATGGCGTCAAAATCAAATTTTTGCAAAATCCTTTCTTAGTGTACGTTGACATTGTTGTAAGAAGATAACTTAAAAATTTCAAGTCTCTAGCTATAATAGTATAGCTATACGTTGATTATTAAATTTGGATTGGGTAAGTAGTTTGATAGCGTTAATATCAAATTTTTGCAAAATCCTTTCTCAGTGCATGCCCATATGGTATCATAAATGTACCCTGAAAATTTCAAGTTACTAGCTAAAATAGTTTTGGCTCTGCGTTGATTATGAATCAGTCAGTCAGTCAGGACTTTTTCTTTTATATATTAAGATTATTTGTAATTATTAAAACAGATGTTTAAGAATTATTCAAAATATTTGTATTATTACATCACTTCAATGTTTGCGATTAGTGGGAAAATAGTCACACATTATTTTTTAAATTAATTTGTGTTTTATTACGTTGACTTGGATCCATAAACCCTCCACTTATACCGCCCGGTTGTTAACATATAAGTTTGTACAATGTTGTTTGGGATTATAGTTATAAGAGAATAAGGAAGAAAATAATTTTAATATTTGTTAGGAAAAATATATTCTTATTAACAATTACTTTAAATACGGAAATTGTCAATAGAATCACTTTTAAACAACGTTTAAAAACTAATGTAGTTCTTATGAAAGTTTACCGTAACCATTTTTTCTATTATGAGGCACACAACAAAAGCAAGCAAACTATAGGAATATTAAAATGGCTTCCAACAATTAAAGTTTAAAAAACATTGTCAGCACGTAGGCTATTACGAAGCGCATATTTTCACTCTTTTATTGAAAGTATAAAAAACTCATAATGGTTATCACAAATGTTTTCTTTTTTTTAAGAAAAAGTATTGTAGACGTGCAAAAATTCGATTGCTAATTCTTTTTTACACTTCGTTTTTGTGGCTCCACAAAAAAATTATTTTTGCATTGATTTTTGTTTTTTTTTTTTTTTTAGTGGATATTTGTATGTGTGCATTTTGCCGTAGACAAAAAGAATCGACTGAAATTTGGAATGTACTAAATATAACATTTTGTTTTACAGATTTTATACATTTTTTTAAATATCTCAGAATTCATTAAAGTTATTTTTTGCAAAAAAACGTTAAAAATACCAAATATTTCGGTTTTTCACATATTTTACTTCTAAGTATCCCTTAAGTGTTAAAAAAATCGCTAATCCCGTTATAAACTGCTTTTGAAAGTTATCGTTAGATGAATGAATGGGTGGATGAATGGATGTCATAAAGATCTACTAGAAGAGGCCTATGAGTTAATAAGTGAGCACGCTATATTTGAACAAAATCAAAAACAATAAAAATTAACTTTTCTGAATGATTTTTTTAAAATAGATTTAATAAGATTTTGGCAATATTCTGGCCAAATATTTTGAGGATAGCCTACGGAAACTGGATGTACGACAATAGAGAATGATGTTTGCAGACAGACAGAAAAATACAGCCAAAGAGAGAGAGAGAGAGAGAGAGAGAGAGAGAGAAATTGCTGGAGAAAGCTGCTAATCTAACTTGCATAAAGTACGGATGTAAAAAAAACTGCTAGATGAGTCTTCAGTTTTACAAAGACTGTAGTACCCATGAGTTAATGAGTAAGATATATCTGAACAAAACCGAAAATTAAATATTCAGAATGATTTTTAATTATAGATAGTTTTTTAATCACAATGATTTTAGCGATTTTCTGTACTGAACAGATATTCTGAAGGTTATTTAGTGAACATTTAATTTAAGTAATAGCTTGTAAAAAAATACAGGAAAACGGTAATAGGCCTACACCCTGAACGTGAAAGATTATTTTGTTAGCCTATATAAACCATAATTTGCTATTATTGAAATTTTAGTACAGTTACTCAAGCAAAGATATGTTTACATTACTTTATGTAATATATAATTTGTTTCACTGTTTTTAAAAAACTTTTTTTTTATAGTGATAGGCGGGAAAAAGGACCAGGAAGAGAAAACTGTCTTGGTTTGATTATCTCCCAACGGCTTAAAAAAATCACTAAGTATACAACCATTTTATTAATAAATAATTATTACAATTTTTTTATAAATATCATGAATAATACTTCTAAAATATCAAGTTTGAAGTTCGATGTTTCCAAAGAATTAATATCTTATATTTCAATACTTTTATTCCAACACTACAGTGTAAGCCAATATAATTAAGTACCAGACAATTAAGTTTGAAACTCGAAGTTACCTTAATGAGGTTAGAATCGTATCTTCATGAAATCGATCTGTTATTCCAAAACTACGGGCTAGGTCAACATATTTGAATACCAGATGATAGCTAGCTTTGAAGCTCAAAGTTTTCAGATCAGATTAGAATCATTTCTTTTTTTAGTTCTATTCCTTCGTTATACATACATTAGGTTCAATGCAGCTAGCCTATGTATTAAACCAAACCAGTTAAGTTTGAAGTTCGAAGCTTCCATAAATTGTTCTTCAATGTATAGACAATACTTTTATTTCGTAAGTGTTAATTGTAAATATTCTATTTAAAGTCGCCTGATATGGAAATAACACTTGGAAATGAACGAAATAGCTCAATCAAAATGTTTGTATAAAAGTAAGTGGTTTATTAATATTATACTGTAATGACCATTTTGATAACACTGTTATCTCCTCAGAAGGATTTTTAACGAAAACTCCCTCTGAGGATTTTTGTTAAGACTTCCTTTGAGGAAGATTATGTTTTTGCAAGAATGACTATAATAAACAACTTCCTTCCACCAATGATACAGTATAAAAATATATCGACCCAGTTCTCAGTGTAATGAAAAAAACGATGAATTTCCCACTTCTTTCACATATTAAGAATGCCGGAGGACAGAATCCCGAGACAACTGGTAATGAGAAGCATCAACAGGAATGTTTTTTTTGTGCACACTTGAGCTAATGCAGACGATGGGATGATTTACAGCGCATGGAAATGCCAAGCCCTCGCCGGGAATCGAACCCGGGTCCTCGGGGTGAAAGCCTAGTACGCTATCCACTAGGCCACCGAAGCGGCTAGTATCAACAGGAAAACACAGGGAATATACATCACACAAGTCCTCAGAGACCTCAGTGAAATAGGACTGAAAATGGATGATGCAACAGACAAATGCAAAATAACACGCATTCTTAAGATTAATAAATTTAAAGTGGATAAACCGAAGAGACAAAAGAAGGTAGTGATCACAGATGCCGTCAGGAAGCAACGATCTGATCGAATGAGGGATTATTGGAGAAAAAAATTACAGCCCAATGTTAGGAAGAACTGAAATTTAGACTAAAGTGGTCCCATGAGGCCAAAAAAAAAAAAGAAAAAGAAACAACTTCCTTGTGTATAGACATTATGTTTATTTCAAAGTGTGGTAAGAGACTCAATAGTTCGCATAGTGTCACCACAGTGCTCTTGGTGCAAGTAAATTTTCTATTATTTGCTAAATGTTCAACCACCGCTATTTTATAATGAGTTCCAATCTGAGTATTTAAATTATTCTGTGAATAACCATTGTGACACATTGCTGCAATCTATACCGTCGTATTTTTAACACATTGATCGATCTTTTTACTTGCCTCCTAATTTTTCGAAAGGTTATTGTTCCGTAAAATCTAAACAATTTTCAAAGCTGTAAAACAAATTCAGAGACCTTAACTTTTCGTCACTCTTCCACTACTAGACAATGCGAGTTTTAAACTTTATGCGAAGCCATAACCCGTACCCATCACTTCGTCTAACTTGGTAGTTGATGGTATCTGTGATTATTTGTTTACCAGTCGCGAACGTTTGTAGTATGTTTAAAACAGGTTTTATTATTTTCAGCAAAAACAACTGCGTCGTGAACCGTAGGAAAGCATTTTATTCTGTTGTCCTTGAAAATACCACATTTGTGTAACATGTCGTAAACTTGACCTGAAACAAACAATCTATTATTACACGTTCAAAACAGTGACGGTTCAAAAATGTTGTTTACGGAGAGTCACAGCTCACAGGGTAATAAAATGACCACCCTACGCTAACTGTTATCCTCTAATCGGTACTCTGCAATATCTCTAAGTTCTACATCAAGGGTTCCCAACCGGTGGTACGCGTGAGTCAAAGCGGTATATGTAAAGCGAGGACAGTACAATAAGGAAACCGCTCGCTTCTTTTTCCCCATTGGAACTAAAAGAAAGTTTTATCGATCTTACAGAAGATAGCTCCATGAAAGATTATTTTAAAGAGAAATCTTTAATTGACTTCTGGATTGGATGTAAAACCGAGTACCCTTTGATCTTTCGGCAAGCTCTGCTATTTTTGATGCCATTTGTTACGAGTTACTTGTGTAAGAGTGGATTTTCTGAACTCTTGTACATAAAAAATAAACATAGAAGCAGAATAAAGAGGACTTAAGAGTAAAGATAAGTTCCATTACTCCTAATGTTGATATTTTAATCACAGGCAAACAATAACAAATTTCGCACTAAAGACTATAAAAGTATATTTTGTATGATGATTAATTTTTGATGAGTTTTACTAATTTTTCATTTGTATGTTTTTAGACCTATGGGTATAATAAATAAAACTGTAAATTAATATCATTTTCATCTTTTTATTTCTCCTTTATTATAAGAATGTTATAAATAAACAAATATCTAACTATTAAATATGAAGTTTTCTCAGAAATTTAATTCAAAAAGCCTTTGAACACTTTTAGAAGAGTAAATGTTATACGTTTATTAAAATATTAGGTCTGGTGGTACGCCAAAATTTCTCAAAAAGTCAAGTGGTACGCAGGTGCAAAAAGGTTGGGAACCCCTGTTCTACATAAACTCTAAATCGTATAATATTTATTTATATTTTTAAATAGTAATTAAAAAATAATCGTTATAACCACTGATATAGTTTATTTCAATTTATTATTGTTTTTCTTGAATTGATTATGTATGCAAAACCAAAAAAACTAAAAAAGAAATGATGTAAAGAAAAGGTGCATACAGATAAATTAGGGATAACGGAGGAACGTCTGAAAGAAGGAAGGGAAAAACCAATCCTTAGGAATAAAAACACTAGATTAAAATTTAAAGAAGGAACAAAAAGCCTTTTACTCGGAGGAAGTTAGACTACAGAGATCTATAAGACTGAAAACGTATTGGGAGAATCTCAAAAACCTAAAAGAACCAAAGTTGAAAGCCTAAAAGAACCAAAATTGACTAAATGTGCTCAATTGAGGGCTAAAAAAAGGTGCATACATTTGCTACAAGATAAAAAAAGATTTTTATATAGTACATTGTGCAACTAGGATCTAAAATTAGTTTAGACCAGCGAGTTTTAATACAGAAATTAAAAATCGTAACTTTTTAATTAAACATATTTTTAAACAAAAATAATAATGAAATATTTTTTGAAAAGTACATAAACTATTTTTTTAATGATCTACATCAATAAATATAAAAACAGTAAGTGCCATAAATTATAATTTAAGTAAAAATACATACATGCAACACAAATTCTTTCTACTTCTTTGACTATGCGAATCTTGAGCTTTTGAGTTCAGTTGAATTTCTCAATAAGCTGACTTAGGTTCCAATCCAGTTAATCTTTCTTCGCCGGATTAGTCCAAGGCCAAGTCTGGGTATAAAAATTACGGCCTGCGGTATCTGCACTGATGGGAGGGTAGCTAACATTTCAAGGGGGAGGGTTATGTAAACAAGGCTTCTCTTTTCAAAACGTACTTCTGGGTCGGTCTTTAGTCGCTTATCTATTGTTTAAGTGACGTGGAACTTTCTGATTTTCAACTTTTTTTGGGAGAGGGGGCGTGACACCTGTGACCCCCATTGAATTCACCGCTGATTTAAAACCTTTGTTTTATCGGTTATAAAAAAAACACTATTATAGGCTAACTAAGTACAAAATACAAACACCTTTAAATTTTTCTATTTTCAAAACGTACTTCTGGATCTGTATTTAGTCACAGTCACTTATCTATTGTTTTAATTACGCAGAACGTCCTGATTTCCTTTTTTTTTTTTTTTTTCTTTTTTTTTGAGGGGCATGACATCTGTGACACCCTTTCAATCTACCGCTGATTCAAACTCATTGTTAAACATTTATTTAGTTTATGTTTTATACAAAAACACTACTATGTGCTAACTAAGCACAAAATAAAAACACCTCCAAACACTTCTCTTTTCAAAACTTACTTCTGTATCTGTCTTTTGTCACTTGTCTATTGTTTTAGTGAAGTGGACATTATTGATTTTCCAAATTTTTTGGGAGAGTGGGCGTGACATCTGTGACCCCCCTTGAATCGACCGTAGATTCAAAACCATTGTTAAACATTTATTTAGTTTATCTTTTATAGAAAAAACCCTACTTTAGGCTAACTAAGCACAAATACAAACACCTCCAATAGTTTTAATCTAATTATTATTCTTATAATAATTCATCCTATGTTGTTAATTCTTGAATAAGCAACAATTGTTTTTAATAGATACCTAGTAATAGTATCCTAGTAAAAGATGATCCTATTCTTTGAAGAAGAATAATATTTTATAATTCTTTCTGAGGTATAAACTCTTCTCTTTTCAAAACCTACTACTGGATCTGTCTTTAGACGCTTATCTATTGTTTCAGTAACGTGAAAATTTTTGATTTTCCCAATTTTTTTGGGGTGACACCTGTGACCACCCCTCCTTTAATTTTTAAATCAACCCTGGATTCCATACGCTGATTCAACACCAATGTTAACCCTTTATTTGGTTAGTCGTTTATAGAAAAAAAACACTAATATATGCTAACTAAGCGCAAATGCAAACGCCTCCAAACTTTTTGAGGTTGTCTTGAGTCTTGAATATAGAATATGAACTTTAAATGACAACCGTATGCACTGTATGAAAGCGGAAATGGCGCTCCACATATTGTAGAAAATACCACATTGGCTGTTGTAACACGTTTTTACTAGGAACATGCTTGTTCATGCCTTCTAAAGATATTTTAGACAAGATAAAATAAATTTTATTTATTTTATTATTATTAAGTAATCGGCTTTGGTTAAATATAGTAGAAATACAGAAGGTTGCAGTACAGTTGAGGTTTGGTAATGCTGTTATACCAATAAATTCCGAATTGTAGGGAAGTTTCCGTCCTCGTCAACCGTAATCCGCAAGTTGTCGACCCATATCAACATGTAGCTTAGTATAACAGACTATCTTTAAATAATGCCACTAGATGATCACAGCAACAAGTTGTTAGCCGCATGTAGCTTAGTATAATAGATTATCTTTAAATAATGCCACTAGATGATCGCAGCAACAAGTTGCTAGCCACATGTAGGAACTTGTTATATTTTATCTTGTTTTTATGTTTACTTGTTATATTTACTTGTTAGGAACTTGTTAGGAAAGCTTGTTAGGAACTTGTTATATTTACTTGTTATATTATACAGCAACTTGTTGCTGTATAATAGATTATCTTTAAATAATGTCACTAGATGATTGCAGCAACAAGTTGTTAGCCACATGTAGCTTAGTATAATAGACTATCTTTAAATAATGCCACTAGATGATCGCAGCAACAAGTTGTTAGCCACATGTAGCTTAGTATAATGGACTATCTTTAAATAATGTAACTAGATGATCACAGCAACAAGTTGTTAGCCACATGTAGCTTAGTATAATAGACTATCTTTCAATAATGTAACTAGATGATCACAGCAACAAGTTGATAGCCACATGTAGCTTAGTGTAATAGACTATCTTTAAATAATGCCACTAGATTATCGCAGCAACAAGTTGTTAGCCACATGTAGCTTAGTGTAATAGACTACCTTTAAATAATGCCACTAGATGATCTCATCAACAAGTTGCTAGCCACATGTAGCTTAATGTAAGAGTAATGGCGAATTTGATTTACTAAGTAATTATGTCTACAATCAATAAATATCCTTTACAATGAGATTTAATAGTGTAAAGTTTTAGTTCTACTTAAAAATTAAACTGTAATAATTATAGCATACTCGTATAAATTTAATTGCTATAATTAACAATAAGAGTACTGTTATTATTCTTAAGCTCGAAAAACGTTTTTTAAGATGTTACATTGACTTGGATTTAATGTAAGACAGACACATTTAGAGTTACATTTTGTTAGGTGGGTTGTTTTTTTTGCGTTTTAGAACTAGTTTTTATGTATAAATATAATTACATAATCAAAAAATTTGAAAATAAAGCAGAAAATCAGTCGTAAGAAATTAGTAAAATTCATAATGTCACTTCATCGTTGGTTGTATATAGAACTATTCTTTATTCTGATTATTAAAATATGGCCGATCTATAATACACTAAAATGATAGCTAAAGCAACTAAATTGGTAACTGCGTTTTTATGAAGGTTTGAGTTCTGCAGCCTTCGCAGTTTATTTGCTAAGGAAAGAAAACAGTCTACGAAATCTTACCTGGTGTAACAACCAGCAGCGTGCAAGTGAACCTCTGGGAGAATTCATTTACAAGAACTGGAATTGTTTGCGCACCCGAAGGATCGGCGTAGTGAACAGCAAGCAAGTCAAGAACTAAATACTCCACCTGAAAAATGTTTTGTTTAATAACAAACTGTATATTTTTAAGGAACTTAATGATATTGGATTTAAAATACGTAATAATTATTGGGTTTATACATTTGTAGGGTACAAAACTTAAAAGAAAGTTTTATAATTTACCCATATACGAGTAAACTGGTAACTCGTATTATTTCAAACCGTCAGACACTCAGTTAGCTGTTCTAATTCTTTAGCTGCATTAAGGTAACTGCATAGCGAGAAAACCAATTTAAATAAGAAATTCTGACAAAGGTTATGTTTTTTGTTTCTTTTCGGTTTACTCGTGTCCAATAAACCTATTTTATTTTAATTAAATTGCACTAACTAAGATCTAAGATCTAAATCTTTACAGGCATTAGACGGATTTTCAAATATTTTATCCACGCCCACATTTCCTTCCCTCTCTGTTCATTTTGTTTTGGGTTTTTTCCTTCTGATTCATTTCTACTTTAAATCAGATAGTCGATCATGTATACTAGTCTTTTAACACATTCAGTGCCTACTTGTATTAACTGAATGTACTGTGTGTTGCCCCTTTGTTTCGCATGCAACCAAAGTCATGACAATCACGTGTGCGTCATGGGCTTGGCAAGTTTAAAGTTTTAAAATATTTTAGTCACAAAATGGTACATTATTATTTAAATTACTTTTTTAGTCATTTAAAAAATTTATAATTAATATTAAAAAATTCTTAATGACAAAAAAAATTATAAAAACTCTTAAATTAATTTCGTGATTTATAAAATGATATTTTTATGTCAAAAATTATATGTTTTGGTGATATACTCTAAAACATGATTTTAAGCACAACCTGGTAGATCTGCATAGTCTGGGCAGAAGTAGAGTGTATCCTTGCGAATGTTTTGCCGATAGTATTGTCAACAACGTTTTCTTTTTGCCACTGTTACAAGTGGCTCTTTGCCACTAAACCAAACACAAAATTTAACAAAATAGAAAATACATCACAAATTTGTAAACCAAATACTTTCTAGAATAAGATAAAATTTTTAATGAAATAAAATTTCCCTCAAGAGTAGGAAACGAGTACTTGTCAAACTAGCCAGTAAATGCACTCTAATATCAACAAAATCTTGAAACCAACGGCATTTTCGCAAACAATAGACTGTCCTAAATGAAGAGAGGCCTTTACCTAAACCTAGCCAGCAAATCCCAATTTCTCAGAATGTTATAAAAACAACTGTGCAGTTTGACTCACACGTGTTCGTCATGTGCCTCGTTAGACTGGACTCACGTGACACACACGTGTGCGTCATGGGCACTCAATGTGTTAACACAAGTAGCGTAATTTATGCATATGTATATACATAATTAATTATATACAATATTTTACATATTTTTTTAAAACAGACTGAAATTTGTGTTTAAAAAAACTAACCTCATCAAACTCTACATTGAGGGCCGATTTGCTTGATGACAAATTTTTATCGTTGCATCCATATTTTTGATGACTTTTAAAAATTTCGTGTATTTTTTGCTTGAAATATCTTTGATTTGCAAAATTTAATGACCCTGAATAGTGAATAATGCATACACCTTCAACATCTTCGACCTGGAAAATAAACATCAAAGTTTAACGTACATCATTTTTTGTACACATTGAAACTGAGCCTAATATCACTATTAGAATGTTCTTTTAGATAATTCACAAACTTCAAGAGCAAGAAGAATATTAAGCCTATGTGTGCTATCAAAATGAGTCAGTCTACATATTATCTAGAATACTAAATATGTACGGAAAGGATTCAAAAAGTGCCGCCCATGGCTAATTCAATGAGTGATTAAAGTCCTTGAAAGTGTGTAAATATTGAGCTTTGCATTAATGAGTTTCAAGAAGTGCAAACAAAAACATTTGGTCTTTTAAAAACTTGGATTGTTTGCCACTTTGAAACAGTTGGACGGATTTTTATGGCTAAAAAACATGTTTAACCAATGACTGCAACACATTTTCGCGCCAGTTTTACCAATATTGCCACCGCTAGTATACATAAAATTTCAAACAACCCTTTAAAAATGTCTGATATTGAATAAAAATAATGTATCATGTTTTCTTGTCCTTTTTATTTTATTACGATTATTCATTTGAAAACACGACAAATTAACACAGCTAGTTTTCAAAAACATAACCTGAAACTTATTATACCCTGTCAGCTGTTTAATGAAATCAGCTGATCGTTATGAATTAATATAAAACAACTGATCTTCCATTGTAACTACCAATATAAATGTATATACTCGCATCACGCGACGCGCAAAATTCAACATAACAAAAAGCCCTAAAACATGATACATCTTAAAAGTAATTTAGAGTTCAGAAACAGAGCTCATTTCAAGGTCTCCGATTTGGCCGCTCCAATATCACACTTTTTAGTGGCTATTATAGGTATAGCAACTGAATTTGCCTTTTAAATATTATTAAAAACCATGTTACAAATCAATAAAACTAATAATTGCATATACTATACTTAATGTGTGTTTAGGCCTATGTTGGTGTATTCTGAACATCGTTTTTTGGAATAAAGTAATAAAGTTAGAGTTCAGAAACAGAGCTCATTTCAAGGCCTCCGATTTGGCCGCTCCAATATTACGTTTTTTAGTGGCTATTATAGGTATAGCAACTGAATTTGCCTTTTAAATATTATTAAAAACCATGTTACAAATCAATAAAACTAATAATTGCATATACTATACTTAATGTGTGTTTAGGCCTATGTTGATGTATTCTGAACATCGTTTTTTGGAATAAAGTAATAAAGTTAGAGTTCAGAAACAGAGCTCATTTCAAGGTCTCGGATTTGGCCGCTCCAATATCACATTTTTTAGTGGCTATTATAAGGATAGCAATTGAGATTTTCCTTTTAAATATTCTTAAAAACCATGCTACAAGTCAATAAAACTAATAACTGCATATACCATATTTAATGTGTGTTTATGTTGATGTATTCTGAACATCGTTTTTTGGAATAAAGTTAGAGTTGAAAAACAGAGCTCATTTCAAGGTCTTGAATTTGGCCGCTCCAATATCACATTTTTTAATGGCTATTATAAGGATAGCAACTGAGATTTGCCTTTTAAATATTCTTAAAAACCATGCTACAAGTCAATAAAACTAATAAGTGTATATACCATATTTAATGTGTGTTTATGTTGATGTATTCTGAACATCGTGTTTTGGAATAAAATTTAACATTTTTGTTTTTCAAAAATCCTGCCAAAGATTTACTTACTTTGTCATAACGTTTAGAATCCACATACATTTCCGTATTTGGCAAACGAGCTAACTGATACACGCTAGGCCTAATACCTCGAGCGAATATGCTGAGGTTCGATACAAGAACTCCTACAAGTAGTCCAACGTCTATTTCAACTAAAATCACAGTTAAATATGTGACTAACCATATTATTCCATCTACAGGAGAAAGTTTCCATATCTGAATTATATCTTTTACTTGCCATAGAACACCTTTTAATGCAATGACAATGAGACTCGCCAAGATGCACTGAAAAGTAAAATGGAACATATTATAACATTATTAACAAACAGATAGGTTTTAATTCAGTGCTTTATTCAGAACAATTCTGTAGTTCAGGTCAATTTTGTAGATCTTCAACAGTTTAACTACAATTATTACTTCTAATTTCAGTTGTTTTACAATTTTACATTAGTAGTGTCCTATAACAAATTTCCATTGCCAGAATAGTTCTTTACTTTGAAAAGTATTGTAATTTTACCAAAACTGTGTAACTTAATTTAAATTTTTTTTAAAATTACCTATACTTAAACGATTTTTAGTTAAAATCAAAATGTAAATTGACTTAGATGTGCCCCGCAGGTGAGTGCAGACTAGCTGCACCTATTGAGAGGATTTAGACGTCCCTCGCGGTACCCGAGTCTAAAACACTTACAACACAACACTTGCGACTTTAAGACTTTACAATCACACTTACTTTTAGGGAGGCGATAATAGCCTTAATGTGCTTTTCGCCTTAAAATAACAAAAAAAAGACTTATGTTAATGTAGACATAGAAATAGACTGACTTATGTACGAAATTTTTACAGGTCTTCAACATTTAATCTTCAAATTACTTCTAATTGTAGTTATTTTACAATTTTACATTAATTACCAATAATAAATCTTTCATTGCGAAAATAATTCTTTAATTTGAAAGTATTGTAATTTTACCAGGACTGGGTAAATTAATTTAAAGTTGAAAAACAAAAAAAGTACATGTACTTAGACGATTTTTAGTTCAGATAAAAACGTAGACAGACTTAAGTAAGCCATTTTTGTAGGTCTACAACAGCCCAACTCAGAATTATTACTTTTAATTTCAGTTATTTTACAATTTTACATTTCTAGTTTCTTATAATAACTTTCATTGCCAAAGTAGTTCATTATTTTGAAAAGTCTAATAATTTTATCAGGACTGGGTAAATGAATTTAAAGTTAAAAAACAAAGAAAGTACATGTACTTAGACGATTTTTAGTTCAGATAAAAACGTAGATAGACTTACGTAAGCCATTTTTGTAGGTCTACAAGAGCCCAACTCATAATTATTATTTTTAATTTCAGTCATTTTTTTACAATTTTACATTTCCAGTTTCTTATAAATAACTTTCATTGCCAAAGTAAATCATTATTTTGAAAAGTCTAATAATTTTACCAGGACTGGGTAAATTAATTTAAAATTTAAAAAACAAAACAAAAATCTTCTGTACTTAAATGATCTTTACTGTAGACTTATACATTTGTAAAATAATCTTAAAAGAAGTAAGCTTAAGAAATAAGCCGTACCAATTAATTATTGCATTAAATGTTAGACCAATTCTAATCATTTTTGTAAGCTTTTAATCTCATTTAAATTTGAATTTCATGTGATAGTAAAGTTTAATGAGAAACTCTTTTCTTATATTTATAGACCTGTTGTTATTGCTTATACATAGGTTATTGTTGAAATAACCTATTGTTCATTTGAAAATAAAAATTTACGCAGTCACATTACAGTTATTATGTTACGTGCTGTATTTCTGACAGCGAAACCTCATTCCGTACAGGTCATGCCACGAAGATGAACTGAATAAAAAATGGGAGAATAACTACTGTGTGACCAATTTCTTTCTCTTCCTCAAAGAAAAAATCGATAAAAGTATGAAAAGAATGTTCTTCATGATGGCCACATGGTAGCTCTACATTAACTTTATCCTATGCTTAAATAGGTTTCTTACTAATGACATATTACAATGAATACTTACTCTTGGAAGCGTCTCAAAAATCTGAGCGAATAAAGTTATAACCACCAGTAGAATGCAAATGGATACAATACTCGCAAATTGAGTCCGGCCTCCGACTGACTGCTGGATAACGCTTCGAGACAAAGATGCTGAGAAAGGCAGACATGAAAAACACGACCCTACAAGATTGCCTGCGCCCTGAAATGAAAGACGAAATGTCCATCAAAACTGAACGTAGTTTTTCTTGAAATATTAAAACTAATTCTTCAGCATCGGACACTTACTCAAGAAGTAGTAAACGTCCTCAACTATGTTTGCACATCGATGTTTGTCTTTCCTATACAGTAACTAATCATTTCGGTTCTGAGTTTGAAAATTCATTTTATAATCCATTAGTCGTGGATGTAGTTCTTGTCTTTTATTACAAAAGAGGGGTATAGAATGACTCATAGATACAATAGTAAGAAAAGACCCCCCCCCTCTCCGGAGCATATAGGCTGTGCGACCTTTGCTTATCTTTTTGTACCTTCAAGCAAAGAGATAATGTGACCCCGACCATATATGAATAATGTATTGTCTAAGTTTATTCAAATATCACGTTTCCGAAACAATATTTACTACTGGCACTTTATATGAATACATTTTTGTTTTTATTACGATACTTAACAGAACTGAGCCTGTCTAGCGGCATATGCGGTATATATGAGGTGTGTTCAGAAAGTAACGAGAATTTTTAAATTTCGCGGGCTGGAGAGTCCGATTGTCAAAAAAAATCTTTTATTATGTTGGTATACATGCCCTTGAAGTGTGATAAAACTTTCAGCTGTTTTCATTGTTGAATTTGTGACAGCCACTAAGGTTAGACGTGTTTTTATGAGCTCGGCGATTTTTGTTTGTTAAAAGAAATGGATCAAATAATTTGTATCAAATTTTGCGTAAAAAATGTAATAAAGTGTAAAAAAGTGTCTGAAATGTTAACAAAGGCCTATGGTGAGTCTGCTATGAGTAAAGCAAGAGTTTACGAGTAGTATAAGCGTTTACAAGAAGGCCGTGAAGACGTTGAAGATGACGAACGCCCTGACGCCCCAGCACATAAACAACCGTTGAAAACGTGGAAAAAATGGTTATGAACAATCAACGAATCACAATTAGAGAGGTCGTTGATGATGTTGGTATATCGATTGGATCATGTCATGACATTGTTTCCAGTGTTTTGTGTATAAAACGCGGTGGTAGCAATATTCGTTCAAAATTTTTGAATTTTGAACAAAAATAGCGGCGAATTGAAATTCATCAGGAGTCACTAAATGAAGTCAACGACGATGCAGAATTACTGAAACTTAAAATTACAGGTGACGAAACATGGGTTTACGGATATGACGTCGAAACTAAGGCTCAATAATCCCAGTGAAGGCATTCTGGCTCGCCAAGACCGAAAAAGGCTCGACAAGTGCGGTCGAACGTGAAGGTTATGTTCACTGTGTTCTTCGATATTAATGGCATAGTGCATCATGAATTCCTGCCACCAGATGAAACGGTCAATAAGGAGTACTACCTACAAGTTCAACTCCGTTTGCGTGAAGCAATCCGAAAAAACGCTCGGATCTGTGGAAAAATAATTCATGGCTTTTGCACCACGATAATGCACCAGCTCACACTTCATTGCTTGTTCGTGAATTTTTGGCCAAAAACAGTACCGTAACGATGCCCCAGCCTCCATATTCGCCAGACATGGCTCCGTGTGACTTTTTCCTATTTCCAAAAATAAAGAGAACCCTAAAGGGCCGTCGTTTTACAGCCGTAGATGACATTAAAAGCGCATCGCTGAAAGAACTAAAGGCTATCTCAAAGATCGAGTTTGAAAAGTGTTTCGAGGATTGGAAGAAACGCTGGCACAAGTGCATAATCTCCAATGGGGACTATTTTGAAGGCGACAACATCAATGTAGAAGAATAAATAAATATTTTGTTCAAAAAATTAAAATTCTCCTTACTTTCTGAACACACCCGTATAAATTTAAATTTCGCTTGCTTGAAAAAAACCAGCCTGGCTATTCCCAACTGGAAGTCTTATAACTTTCATTGCTTCATGGGAAAACGTGTAAAAGTACCAGTAAAGTTGGTCCAGTGATAATATTTTTCGTAAATATTACATTTATCGGTCACATTGGCGGAAAAATTAACGAGCGTAAGGAGAACTGTCGTGGAGCGATAGCCAAGCAGCCATTTTAAAACGGTTTAATATAAATATACGTAATATAAATATAATACATATTTACAAATATATTTAACATATTTGTAAATATATTAATAATATAAAACATACGTAAAAAGAACAACATTTACACTGCCATAAATATTTTAATCAATTGCCTGCTCATCTAAAGAATTTGTCTGTTTCTTCTAAAACAAGGAAAACAGATGTTGAATTATATAAAAGAAACTTATAGTTAACTTTATGAGATATTTATAACTTTTGATATAACATCTTATATAAGTGCATTTATTTCCAATGTCTCTACACAATTTTTATTGTAAATAATTCTTTTGTTTGCACCGCGTAGCATAGTTATCCCTTTTGTTTTCTAGTTTTTAAGTGTTTTAAGTTTTAGCTCCCGATCACAGAGCTATTCCTCTCTCTTTCGGGATACATTGTATCTCCTAGGAGTATTGTATTTATAGTTACAAAAAAATGAAAATGAAATATTAATAAATATAATATAAATACACGGTTTATGTCTTCATTGTGCAAGAAAAGTGGGGTTTGATATTTAACCTTATCTAGTAGTTTATTCAATTCAATTTTCCTTAATCTGTTGCGAACTTATATAATATTAGTTCAAAGAATATTAGACCTTGCAGTATATTTTTAATTGCCTGACCATCGCTCTGACATACTAGCAACTGTCGCCTCGGTGGCCTAGTTGATAGCGTACTGGGCTTTCACCCCGAGGACCCGTGTTCGATTCCCGGCCAGGGCTTGCCATTTTCATACGCTATAAATCATCCCATCGTCTGCACTAGCCGAAGTGTGCACAATAGTCGGACGTTAAACACAAAAAAAACCTACTAGCAATTTTGTCCACTAATTTAACTGTTAAAAGTACTATTTGCCAAACATGTTACTGAACGAACGTTTTTTTTTTTTTGGAAATTTTATATTCTTTCTCCACGAAGCGGTGAAAATTATGGTAGAACTAACCTTTCAGCCAGTATTACAGGGAAAGCGAACAACTACATATGTAATAATGTAGTTTACAATAAAACCTTAAACTTAAAACCTTAAGCGGATGCAAAATCAAAGGCCGCCGTTTTAAAACGGAAATGAATAAACAAAAATCTTACACGTACGTCTTGCGGGCTTTATGCAATGTACCTTCGTACCAAATTTCAAAATATTCGGTCAATGCGTTTGACCAAAAAAAAACGTAACAAACACATACACACACACACACACACACACACACACACACACACACACACACACACACACACACACACACACACACACACACACACACACACACACACACACACACACACACACACACACACACACACACACACACACACACAAAACGACGAACAGTCGTGTTTAAACAGAGATCTCGATTAGCTCGCTCATTAAAGTAGCAACGCACCAATGATTTTTTTTTAATGTGTGGTTAATAAAGATTGGGTGCGTCTGGTGACAATATATGTTGTACTATATTTATAGTACAATGCATAAACTAAACCCTGTGATTGTACTACAAACATTTAATTAAAAATATATTGTACGTACTTTGAACTAGATTAGTGATAATTTGTATGGAAAAGGATCGCTGTAAATACAAAAAGAATATCTGTACAGGCAAACAACATTTCTGTTAATGAACCAAAAATAAAAATCATGTATCATGTTTTCTCTTCCTTTCTTATTTTAATTATGATAATTTGCTCAAAAACACGGCAAGTTAACATAGCTATTCTTCTTATTTTGTGCTAGAATTATTGTCACTATGTTCAGTACAATGATCTGCCTTCCCTAGCTTCGTCAATTCTACTTTCGTTGACGCGTTTCGGAGAACCTCCATCTTCAAAAACTATACTCTAAGGAGTATAGATATAGTTTTTGAAGATGGAGGTTCTCCGAAACGCGTTAACGAAAAGTCAATTCTACTTACGTTGACGCGTTTCGGAGAACCTCCATCTTCAAAAACTATACTCTAAGGAGTATAGATATAGTTTTTGAAGATGGCGGTTCTCCGAAACGCGTCAACGAAAGTAGAATTGACGAAGCTAGGGAAGGCAGATCATTATACTGAACAAGTTAACATAGTTAGTTCTTATCAACATAACCTGAAACTTATTATAGGCTATCAGCTGATCTTTACGAATCAATATGAAACAAGTGATCTTTTACTATAACTACCAAAATTAAATTTACGATTCATTTGACATTCCGAAATATTCGTAGTTTCTGTAATGGTTATCACGTCAGCCTCACATGCGCAAGGTCCCCGGTTCGATCCCGCTTGGAAAAGTAGTAATTTTTAATTATAATAAATTTAATATGAGACTTGTGACACGCAAAATATACTGTTATATATCAATAACATGTTCCTCGCATTTCGCGCCCCGCAAAATCAAACATCACAACCAGCCCTCAAAACATGTTTTGAGGCAATGTAGTTGTGCCCTCGACAATTTTGGTGATTCAGGAGTGACTAATTTTAGTCTTTTTAAGTATAAAGATTTAATGTGTGTGTGTGTGTGTGTATATATATATATATATATATATATATATATATATATATATATATATATATATATATATATATATATATATATATATATATATATATATATATATATATAAACTAATTTTCTCTTCAGTATTTCACACAGAAACGGATCAATTAAAATGCACGTTTTATATTATAAGAAGTTGACTGCATACCTGAGCTAAAAGTTCTTGGTTAGCATCTATTTCGTAATTCAGCTTTTGACTAAATATTAAAGCCATTGATACAGAGATAACATATGCAATAATAGCAATCACGAAGCTGTCCCAGGCAACAACAGGTACAAGATCTAGTTTTGGAGGTGTTGGTGCAGGTAACCTTGAAAAAATAAACATAACCTATTATTATAAAGAAGAAAATATGCCTACAGTTTGACATTTTGATTGAAAAATTGGTTTGTGAAGTTATTGTTAATACTTTATATTAGCCTACGTTTTAGTTATTAGTAAAGTCCTAAGTCTTTTATATACAGATTTTTTACTGAAGACAAGGATGACTCACTTTGTATGGCTAACGTTTTCTCTGGCGTGTTTTAAGAAAATGGATTTAAAATTTAATTATATTTTTATATTTCCATATTACTCCACTGTGCAATGTAGGCTACATATTAAATGTTAACATACTAACTTGTTACTTGTCAACCGGCATCTTACTAATCTGTTCTTTGTCTATGCGTTCCCATCATCCTGCTACTTGTTTATCTACTTGTGCAAATATATTACTTGTCTATCTGTTACTATTAGCCTGCTACTTATCTACTCGTTCGTACTAAAATGCCTCTTGTCTATCAACTCCTTCAAACATGCTACTTGTGTACCTATTACTACGAATCTACTACTTGTCTAATTGCTCCTAGTAACCTGCTACTTGGTCCTGTCCTACTAACCTGCTACTTATATACTTGCTTCTATTAACCTGCTACTTGTTTATTTGCTACTATCCCATTAACCTGCTACTTGCCTAAGTTCTCTTAATAACCTGCTACTTTTCTACTCACTCCTAATAAAATACTATTTGTTTATCTACTTCTACAAACATGCTACTTGTGAACCTGTTCTTACTAATCTGCTTTTTGTTTATGTGTTAGTATAGCCTAATCATTCTACTTGTCTATCTACTCTTACCAACATACTACTTATCTATTTGTTACTACGAATCTGCTACTTGTCAACTCGTTCCTACTAACCTGCTACTTGTCTACTCGTTCCTACTAACCTGCTATTTGACTACTTCGTTCTACTAAACTGCGGCTTACATATGCACTCCTGCTAAACTGCTACTTGCTATTTGTCTAAACAGCTCGTACTAACTTGCAACTAGCTATTTGTGTACTCGCTCTTACTAACTGATACTATTATATCCATTACTACGAGCCTGCTCTTTGTCTTCTAGCTCCTACTAACCTGCTAATTGATAGTTATCTATTCACTACTACTAACATCCTACTTGCTAGGTGTCTACTCGCTTCCACTAAACTGCTAATTGCTACTCGTTTCTATTAACCTGCTACTTTGTCTATCTGTTCTTACAACCATGCCACTTACCTAACTGCTCCTACGAACCTGCTATTTGTTCACTCGCTCCTACTTACCTGTTACTTGCTACTCATGTACTCGCTCCTACAAACGTGCTACTTGCTACTTGTTTATTTGCTCCTTCTGAACTGCTCCAATTAACCTGTTACTTTGTCTATCTGCTCTTACAAACATGCAACTTGCCTAACTGCTCCTACGAACATGATATTTGTCTACTCGCTCCTACTTACCTGTTACTTGCTACTCGTATACTAGCTCCTACTAACATGCTACTTGAAACTTGTTAATTCACTCCTACTTCACTGCTCCAATTAACCTGCTACTTGTCTATCTACTCTTACAATCATACTACTTATCTATCTGTTACTACGAATCTGCTACTTGACTACTAGCTCCTACTAACCTGCTACTTGATAGTTATCTATTCTCTACTACTAACTTCCTACTTGCTAGATGTCTACTCGCTCCTACTGAACTGATAATTGCTACTAGCATTTATTAACCTGCTACTTTGTCTATATGCTCTTACAAACATGCAACTTGTCTAACTGCTCTAACAAACATGCTATTTGTCTACTCGCTCCTACTTACCTCGTACTTGCTACTCGTATACTTGCTCCTACTAACGTGCTACTTGTTACTTGTTTATTCGCTCCTCCTGAACTGCTCCAATTAACCTGCTACTTGTCAATCTTATCTTACAAACATGTTACTTGCCTAACTGCTCCTACGAACCTGCTATTTGTCTACTCGCTTCTACTTACCTGTTTCTTGCTACTCGTATACTCGCTCCTACTAACGTGCTACTTGCTACTTGTTCATTCGCTCCTCCTGAACTGTTCAAATTAACCTGCTACTTGTCTATCTGCCCTTACAAACATGCTATTTGCCTAACTACTCCTACGAACCTGCTATTTGTCTACTCGCTTCTACTTACCTGTTTTTTGCTACTCGTATACTCGCTCCTACTAACGTGCTACTTGTTACTTGTTTATTCGCTCCTCCTGAACTGTTCAAATTAACCTGCTACTTGTCTATCTGCCCTTACAAACATGCTATTTGCCTAACTACTCCTACGAACCTGCTATTTGTCTACTCGCTTCTACTTACCTGTTTTTTGCTACTCGTATACTCGCTCCTACTAACGTGCTACTTGCTACTTGTTTATTCGCTCCTCCTGAACCGTTCCAATTAACCTGCTACTTGTCTATCTGCCCTTACAAACATGCTATTTGCCTAACTGCTCCTACGAACCTGCTATTTGTCTACTCGCTTCTACTTACCTGTTTTTTGCTACTCGTATACTCGCTCCTACTAACGTGCTACTTGCTACTTGTTTATTCGCTCCTCCTGAACTGTTCCAATTAACCTGCTACTTGTCTATCTGCCCTTACAAACATGCTATTTGCCTAACTGCTCCTACGAACCTGCTATTTGTCTACTCGCTTCTACTTACCTGTTTTTTGCTACTCGTATACTCGCTTCTACTAACGTGCTACTTGCTACTTGTTTATTCGCTCCTCCTGAACTGTTCCAATTAACCTGCTACTTGTCTATCTGCCCTTACAAACATGCTATTTGCCTAACTGCTCCTACGAACCTGCTATTTGTCTACTCGCTTCTACTTACCTGTTTTTTGCTACTCGTATACTCGCTTCTACTAACGTGCTACTTGTTACTTGTTTATTCGCTCCTCCTGAACTGTTCAAATTAACCTGCTACTTGTCTATCTGCCCTTACAAACATGCTATTTGCCTAACTGCTCCTACGAACCTGCTATTTGTCTACTCGCTTCTACTTACCTGTTTTTTGCTACTCGTATACTCGCTTCTACTAACGTGCTACTTGCTACTTGTTTATTCGCTCCTCCTGAACTGTTCCAATTAACCTGCTACTTGTCTATCTGCCCTTACAAACATGCTATTTGCCTAACTGCTCCTACGAACCTGCTATTTGTCTACTCGCTTCTACTTACCTGTTTTTTGCTACTCGTATACTCGCTTCTACTAACGTGCTACTTGTTACTTGTTTATTCGCTCCTCCTGAACTGTTCAAATTAACCTGCTACTTGTCTATCTGCCCTTACAAACATGCTATTTGCCTAACTGCTCCTACGAACCTGCTATTTGTCTACTCGCTTCTACTTACCTGTTTTTTGCTACTCGTATACTCGCTCCTACTAACGTGCTACTTGCTACTTGTTCATTCGCTCCTCCTGAATTGCTCCAATTAACCTGCTACTTGTCTATCTGCTCTTACAAACATGCTATTTGCCTAACTGCTCCTACGAACCTGCTATTTGTCTACTCGCTTCTACTTACCTGTTTTTTGCTACTCGTATACTCGCTTCTACTAACGTGCTACTTGCTACTTGTTTATTCGCTCCTCCTGAACTGTTCAAATTAACCTGCTACTTGTCTATCTGCCCTTACAAACATGCTATTTGCCTAACTGCTCCTACGAACCTGCTATTTGTCTACTCGCTTCTACTTACCTGTTTTTTGCTACTCGTATACTCGCTTCTACTAACGTGCTACTTGTTACTTGTTTATTCGCTCCTCCTGAACTGTTCAAATTAACCTGCTACTTGTCTATCTGCCCTTACAAACATGCTATTTGCCTAACTGCTCCTACGAACCTGCTATTTGTCTACTCGCTTCTACTTACCTGTTTTTTGCTACTCGTATACTCGCTCCTACTAACGTGCTACTTGCTACTTGTTCATTCGCTCCTCCTGAACTGCTCCAATTAACCTGCTACTTGTCTATCTGCTCTTACAAACATGCTACATTGTTTCTGCTCCGTTAAACCTGCTACATCTCTACCTCCTCCTATAATTTGAATACCTGCCTCTTTGTAATTTAATTCCTTTCACCGTAAACGGATTTCTTAATTAAACTATGATAAGATAGAATGCATTGCATTAAACATACCCAACCGCAATGTCTCCCACAGTTGACAGAGCGTAAGTGTCTGCAATTCTCCATGATGAAGATGCATAAGTGCCAACTAAAATTGCTATCAACTCAATAGGTACTGGAATTACTGATCTCTTGCTCACCCATGGCTTAAAAAACATAATGTACATGGTTTATATATTTTGTAAGCTGTTTTACAATTATTTAAATTCTTCTGCAGTACTGTAGTAGTTAAAATATATTATACACAATTTTAATGTGTACATTTAACTGTCTTAATTTGTAAAAGAAAGCAATGTGCAAGGTTGTTTTTTCGAGGCAAAAATATATACAAATTTACGTTAAATTATTTTCTTGTATAATCAGAGTATTACGATATTGTTTTAACTCTCTCAAAATATAATATGAATGTATAAAATATTATTCATAGCTGTATTTATAATTTTGTTTTCTCTTTCATTATTTCTACTTATTTATCGTGTTTAATTATCAGTACATAATGTATAGTCTTCACAAATAGGCCTAACCATTTTAATGCTAACAATTATTTATTTAAATTTAATATGCTTTTCCATAGACCATACAAGTACAGTGGAGTCTCGATTATCCGTCACTCCGTTAACCGTCAGTTTCTATAACCGTAGCCGCCTCGGTGGCTTAGTTGATAGTGTACTGGGCTTTCACCCCGAGGACCCGGGTTCGATTCTCGGCCAGGGCTTGGCATTTTCATACGCTATAAATCATCACATCGTCTGCATTAGCCTATGTGTGCACAATAGTCGGACGTTAAGGAAAAAAATTCTATTAACCGTCTGTTAGCTGATTAATTAACAGGTAAATTCTGTTATCTGATATTTTTAAACAGTCTTCCACAGTAAATAATTTGTAATAAAACAATAAAATTAACCTTCTAGACAAAACAAAACACTGTAACTGGACACAACTTATTTATAGCATAGGCGACGGCAGCTGACACTACATGCTATCCTAGCAAACATTGATAATCGAAAAGTAAACGATCCTACGATCTAGTGCAATGAGCTAGAAACACTTCTAATAATGACAAATTCTTAAAGATTTTATGAATGTTTCCATTGAAATATTAATGCTCTTACACTATTTACGATAATACTATTCAGCGTTTAAGTTGATCACTTAGCAGTTAAGTGGCGCGCTCGGTGCTCTCGTACTTGTTACCTGGATACTTGTCAAAAGGGTTAAACACGGATAATTTACTGTATTAAAGACCTATATATGTAAAATTTCTATAATACATAATTAGAGTTAAATGTAAATTTATGATTTTATTGGGCGAAGCCCTTCTTCCCAGCAATTTTGACAATACAAAAAACACATCTCCTCCGAAACTACTGAACCGATTTTGATGAAATTTGATGTGCATCTCCAGCATAGTTCTGCGGATGTCGTGGCGCAAACCTTATCTTAATATTAATTTTTAATCAAAAGTTACTGAAGTTTATCGGAAACGCCACGATTGCTTGCTGCAGTGTCTATTCTCTAGGCTTTAGCTGCTCCACCTACTCTCTCTTAATAACTTTTTAACTGCGATATTAATATAGCTGGATGCTTAGCTGGATTTCAGCCGGTAAATACAGCATGTAATTTACTGCAGTATATTTGTTCGGAATGGACTTACATTGTTTACATATCAGTCGCTACTTGGATTGTTTACCAGTAAGAGCATCTTTTCAAAAATCAGGAGTTCACTGTTCCAGGAAACAATTTCCATTAATGCTTGGGTACGCGGTCAGCATTCATCGATCTCAAGGAATTACATTGGATACGGCTGTAGTCAATTTAGGAGACAAAGAATTTTCAGTTGGTTTATCTTACGTTGCACTGTCTCTAGCTGGATTATTATTAAAACCAACATTTAATTTTAACAGACTCGAGAAAATTAATAAAAGCAAAGCAATGGCAGGAAGACGTGCAGAATTATCACGGCAAGAACAAATAGCAACACAATTTTAGTAGTAAAGAAATACAATAATTAATAATAAAATGTAATATTTGAAAGCAAAAATAAATACTATATATTCACTGTAAACTTTGTACTGAATTTTTCTTATTTCCACATTCCCAACATCGAGGGCTTCGCCCTTTTTATGCCTCAGGCATTCATAGTTACATTTTCTAAAGTAATAATTGTATGCTATAAACAGAGTATAGTCTGTTATCTTTAACGATTGCAGAAATTTATTTATTTATTTCTGCTATCTGTCTATTCTCTCATCCATCACCCCAGCTGTCCCAAAATGACGATTAATCGAGACTCTTCTTTACTGTATTATTAGAGAATGTGGTCTACCTACAGGTAAAAATAATTATTTTAACATGTACTTCATAATATTCATTGTGAAATTCTTGTATTAAAACAAAATATATTCCTATACAAACAAGTAATGCTAATTAGCGATTTTTGTATTAAGTAAGTATCCTATTTTACTAAATAGTATTAAATAAAATAAATATCTTATTTAAACTAACCTTGATTAGAATGTTATTCAATAACAATACCGTTATTGTTATTAAGGAGATAACACAAGTAGCGATGTTCACTGTATGAAGGTTGCTTATAATATTGATGTATGTCTGTAAAATTATATGATATGAGTTATATTTCATTTGTATACTTACACAAGTCTTAATATATACTATACATGGCAGAATAGAATGTATAATAGAAGGAGAAATGTAAATAGAAGGAGAAAAAATGTAATAACTGTTAAAATTCTTACTATGTTCAGTATAATGATCTGCCTTCCCTAGCTTCGTCAATTCTACTTTCGTTGACGCGTTTCGGATAACCTCCATCTTCAAAAACTACTGAACATAGTGACAATAATCCTAGCAGAAAAGAAGAATAATATAAAAAGAAAGTTAAAATTCTTTGTCATATTTATTAAAAATTTAACGTATTCTATTTACGACATAGCTGGCCCGCTGGTGTGATGAAGCAAAATTGTATCTTAAACTTTTTTTTGAAAAACTGAATTCATCATAGTAATCAGCGTTAAAATGCGCACAAATTAGCATTCTTAAATTAAATGAAACAAAAATCAACCAAGAACGCCTTAATATTAAATACAGTTATCATGAACTTAGTCGAAGTGAAATTGTGTTGTTGTTGTCGACGTTGTGATTATCAATAAATTTAGCAAAAAAGCTGAATTGTTTATCTTCGTTTTCAAATGCTAGTCACGTGTTAGAATTATTTATATTATTGTCACCACGAACAAGATTTTATTCTTCAAAAACGTTTTATGGGCGACAAATGAAAATATCGGGTCACTTCGGTGTTCCGATTGTCTGAGATATGTTATCATACTGAGCCGGATCACTTGGTGAGTCTAACCAAGTGGCTCTCGTCGCGTCACATCCGACCGTCACGGTGAACCCAAACCGAGCATTGTCCAGTAGCATCTACGAACGCTATTTGAAATCCTTGTGATATTTCATTTCCAAATCAAATTAGTTTTGTGTGACCCATTTCAAATGTTTTAATAGTAAAGATCTAAATGTAAATTCCCTTCACACACGTTAGCTTCTTTTTCAATTTTACATTAATTATTGTCTTACCACCATAGGCCTACTACTGTTATTACTCTTTTGTATTAAAGACAAATCATTTCGTTCACTTTCTTCTTGCTAAAAAAAAAATATGTTTGTTTATCATATTTCACCGAAATCACATACTTTCGATATTTACGTTGAACAGAAAAAGCTGCCGTTTTTAGGTCTCTTAGTAACCCGGACAAATGAACGTGTTCCCGAGCAACTCCCAGTTAGTTGCATGTTTGTCCACCAGTAGTGTTGAGCTTAAACGTTATAACCGTTATTGATACTTTAGAATAACGTGTTATTTAAGAACTAAATAGATTATATCAAAAAACATATGTTCAGATTTTTATGAAGTATAATTTACTTTTTATATTATTGTACGAACACCATTTATTATGTTCATCACAAATAGATAACAGATCACAAATAGATAGATAAGTGACACGGAAAAACAAGTTTTCCCGAGCAACTCCCACTTAGTTGCATGTTTGTCCCCCAGTAGTGTTGAGCTTAAACGTTATTTTCTGATAAACGTTATAACCGTTATTGATACTTTAGAATAACGTGTTATTTAAAAACTAAATAGATTATATCAAAAAACATATGTTCAGATTTTTATGAAGTATAATTTACTTTTTATATTATTGTACGAACACCATTTATTATGTTCATCACAAATAGATAACAGATCACAAATAGATAGATAAGTGACACGGAAAAACAAGTTTTCCCGAGCAACTCCCACTTAGTTGCATGTTTGTCCCCCAGTAGTGTTGAGCTTAAACGTTATTTTCTGATAAACGTTATAACCGTTATTGATACTTTAGAATAACGTGTTATTTAAAAACTAAATAGATTATATCAAAAAACATATGTTCAGATTTTTATGAAGTATAATTTACTTTTTATATTATTGTACGAACACCATTTATTATGTTCATCACAAATAGATAACAGATCACAAATAGATAGATATGACACGGAAAAACAAGTTTTCCCGAGCAACTCCCACTTAGTTGCATGTTTGTCCCCCAGTAGTGTTGAGCTTAAACGTTATTTTCTGATAAACGTTATAACCGTTATTGATACTTTAGAATAACGTGTTATTTAAAAACTAAATAGATTATATCAAAAAGCATATGTTCAGATTTTTATGAAGTATAATTTACTTTTTATATTATTGTACGAACACCATTTATTAGGTTCATCACAAATAGATAACAGATCATAAATAGATAGATAAGTGACACGGAAAAACAAGTTTTCCCGAGCAACTCCCACTTAGTTGCATGTTTGTCCCCCAGTAGTGTTGAGCTTAAACGTTATTTTCTGATAAACGTTATAACCGTTATTGATACTTTAGAATAACGTGTTATTTAAAAACTAAATAGATTATATCAAAAAACATATGTTCAGATTTTTATGAAGTATAATTTACTTTTTATATTATTGTACGAACACCATTTATTAGGTTCATCACAAATAGATAACAGATCATAAATAGATAGATAAGTGACACGGAAAAACAAGTTTTCCCGAGCAACTCCCACTTAGTTGCATGTTTGTCCCCCAGTAGTGTTGAGCTTAAACGTTATTTTCTGATAAACGTTATAACCGTTATTGATACTTTAGAATAACGTGTTATTTAAAAACTAAATAGATTATATCAAAAAACATATGTTCAGATTTTTATGAAGTATAATTTACTTTTTTATATTATTGTACGAACACCATTTATTAGGTTCATCACAAATAGATAACAGATCATAAATAGATAGATAAGTGACACGGAAAAACAAGTTTTCCCGAGCAACTCCCACTTAGTTGCATGTTTGTCCCCCAGTAGTGTTGAGCTTAAACGTTATAACCGTTATTGATACTTTAGAATAACGTGTTATTTAAAAACTAAATCGATTATATCAAAAAGCATATGTTCAGATTTTTATGAAGTATAATTTACTTTTTATATTATTGTACGAACACCATTTATTAGGTTCATCACAAATAGATAACAGATCATAAATAGATAGATAAGTGACACGGAAAAACAAGTTTTCCCGAGCAACTCCCACTTAGTTGCATGTTTGTCCCCCAGTAGTGTTGAGCTTAAACGTTATAACCGTTATTGATACTTTAGAATAACGTGTTATTTAAGAACTAAATAGATTATATTAAAAAACATATTTTCAGATTATTTATGAAGTATAATTTACATTTTATTATTATTCTAGAAAACCATTTATCTATCACAAATAAATAACTGATTTAATTCTTATTGAAACACTTGAATTAAAAAAAATTGTTTTGTAATTTAGTATCAATTAATAGTAGGCAAATAAAAAAATTGATATTTTTATTATATAAATTAAAATATTTAAAGTGGCTAATTATTATAATAAACAGGTTTTTATGTTAAAATCAATCTTGGTTTTAAAATGTCAAATGTACAATACAACAATAAATGGTAGTTGTACAGGATTTTACATAAGAAAAAAACTAATACATTTAAGTGTAGTAATGTGGTATTACTTTGTAAATAGCCACTCAATTGCAAACAATAACACCAGAAATAAATTATACATATAATTGAACTTGAATTCTCATTTTTAAATCGTTAATCGTTAGTTATCGTTTAGTGTCACTCGTTATTCGTTATAACGTTTAAGAACTTTTGTGTTACTCGTTACTTGTAACAGCTTTTACTCGTTACTTCGTTCTTTTCGTAGCTATCCTAACGCTAGCGCTAGTAACGCTTAGCGACAAGACACTGAACTACTAAAGGTTATTGGGAATAAAACGTTATTCGTTCTTCATTTTAACATCGTTCTTATACTGTTGATCGTTATTTCAGTGCGCTTGGCGGAAAATCACGATACTACTAAACTGTTGTTAGGGTTATAGGCTAACACTTTAGTCCAGTAACTGTTATTTGTTACTTTTGATAACTGTTATTGTAGTTGTCCTTCAATAACCGTTATTAAATAACAGATAAAAAAGCCAATCACTGACTTTCCAATACACTTATTAACAGCTGTTTATTTTGTTATTAATTGTAATTTTAAAAGAGATAGTTTTACTTATGTACTGGTAACATAATGGCTAATATATGTAATATAGCAGGTAAGTTATTAAACAAAGCTTCATAAATTATGGGGAAAGTATTACAAGAAATAGCTGTGACATTAAGCCTTACCCTTTCATCAAGTAACTGATGAAGATGCTGGTCAGATAAGTGAAGACATGACTCCATCTTGTGGAGTAGGTTTTTGATGGTAACAAGTTGTTTAAACTAAATTAAAACGTTGATGTTTCCACATTTTTAAAAACTATTGCTTTTCTAAGACGTCAATCTGTTCGTTATCAACTTAAAAAATTGTTAATGTTTGCTACAGGATATGAAACGTTTATTTGCTTATCGAGTTATTTTGCATTATAGTGAAAAGTAACGTTCAAAACTCCTGAAAAGTAATACTTAAAGTGCTCTTGCGGTTCTTGATCTTATTTCCTCGATCGTATTTTTCAATAAATATTGGTATATTGATCGTGAAACACGATCGTTCACAGGAAAAGGCAACTTTTGGTATTACCATTGATTATAAACGGACTAGAAGTACAGCCACCATTATAAAAACCGTGCTCGATATCAGAAGCTAAAGTCCAAGTAATTAGACTGTCTGCAGCTATGAACGCTGCAAACTGCAAGGACAATGTGAAGACGTTTGCAAAAATACAGTACTATTAACTATTTAACTATTGTTAAGCAATCTGCCGCAAGATACTACCAGCAGCTACCGCTGACATATCTCTCATAAGCGTTATCATTATACTCGTAGTATGTTTATATTCAATGGTATTACTGAGGATACTATTATACTGTGATTGTTCTGTACTTACATGGACTAATTGAAATTTTCCAGTAAATTTGCCTACTTCCATTCCAAACAGGTCTTTTATTTGTGAAGTTAACACGTGAACTGCTGCACTAGCTGTTAGACCGTTGACTAAGGTTTCCGATAGCAACGAGCACAGGATTCCAAGTTGGAAAACATACATTCCTATCTGTAACATAGGCCTGATTAGTACACTCTATCATAGACATGGGTTGTATTTTCTCGTATGGGCGATGAGGCCGAAAATCGCGTGTTTTTATCAAAATAGCCTACTCGTGCTATTAACAGTTAAATTTAAACCATAAAAAACTTAAAGAAACACACACGCGCGCGCGGGCGCGCGCGCACACACACACACACACACACACACACACACACAACACACATAGGCTCTGTGCTTGAATCCCTGCTTTGGAACATCATGTATGATGGGGTCTTACGAGTCAGCGTACCATTAGGTGTAAACGTCTTTAGATTCGCCGATGACATTGCGGTGGTTGTTGAGGGGAAGTTTTTAGAAAAAGTCGAGGTTCGGGTATAGTGAAACTAATATATTCATATAGAAGTATTACGTTGATTGACACTTGATTCGCCATTTAAATGCTGAAACGTTTCAGAAAATATATTGTGTTCATGGCCAAAGTTTAAACGTTACATTTTCGTTTTGGTATAGTGAATCCAAAACTATAATATTAATCTATACATTAATATAGAAGTATCACGTTGATTGACACTTGATTCGCCATTTAAATGCATGCGGTGGTTGTTGAAGGGAAGTTTTTGGAAGAAGTCGAGTTTCGGGCCAACGAGGCAGTGAAGTCAATCCGGAGATGGTTAACATCTATGGGTCTGCAGCTCGTCGATCATAAAACGAATTCGTGCTTGTGAACAGCAGGAAAAAGAGGGAAACAGTAACTCATACAGTTGGAGATATGCAGATAAGTTCCGTCCCAGCCTTTCGATACCTTGGTGTGTTGGTTGACGCAAGACTCTGCTTCAGGGAACATCTCAAGGCAGTTAGTGAAAAGGCGGCGAACGTGGCAGGAACCCTTTTCAGGCTCATGCCAAATCTGGGAGGTCCAAGACGGGCGCCGACGACTCCTGGCTGGGGTAGTAAGCTCAGAGCTCCTTTACGGAGCGCCGATTTGGAGCCAGGCTATGGTGGTCGCGAGCAAGGTTAATGCGGTGCACCGCCGTGCTTTGCTGCGTGTCGTGAGTGGTTACCGAACAGTTTCTTACGGCGCTGCATGCGTAGTGGCGGGCGAACCACCAATGGAGCTGTTGGCTGATGAAAGAGCGAGGATCTACTGGCGCAAGCGAAGTGCTGAGCCGCGGTATACTCATACAGTGGCAATTTCAGAGGAGCGAAATCGGACCCTGGAGACATGGCAGCGACAGTGGGACAAATCAACAAATGGACGATGGACATAACAACTCATAGGTAACATCCCGGATTGGTGCAACAGGGATCATGGAGAGATGGATTTCTATCTCACATAGATTCTCACTGAGCACGGTTGCTTCCGGGCTTACTTGTTCCGTTTCAGGCTGGAAACGGACTCGGCTTGTCCCTTCTGTCTTCCTGCAGTGGAGGAAGATGCGGAGCATGTGTTTTTCCGGTGTCGGAGATTCGACGAGGAAAAGATGAGGCTGCAAACATATCTGTGAGGCAGCATTGCACCGGAAAGTCTGGTTTCGACAATGATGGCTTCAGAGGCCAACTGGAGGGCCATTGCGGGATTCGCTACAGTGATCATGAAGAGGTTGAGGATCGAGAAAGGAGAGTCAGCGCTGTAGAAGAGTAGGCGCTCAGCCAGTCCACCTTCCCACGAAGTAATGCCTGGTGGCGGTTCCGTGGGGGCGGGGTTACAGAAGAGGAATACTTTTGGTGGTTTTTTTAGTGGGTAACAATATATCTTAACTTAAGTTTGAACTTAATTTGAGTCCCACACTCTGGGGTAATGCGGTACCTTACCCCAGGTAGTCTATAAAAGATTTTTCCACCTTTTTGGCATCATAAAACACACACACATATATATATATATATATATATATATATATATATATATATATATATATATATGTGTGTGTGTGTGTGTGTGTGTTTTCTAAGTTTTTTTATGGTTTAAAATTAACCGTTAATAGCACGAGGAAGCTATTTTGATAAAAATACGCGATTTTCGGCCTCATCGCCCTCACGAGAAAATACTACCTATGTCTATGATAGAGTGTAATGTATAGCGCGCGCGCACACACACACACACACACACACACACACATATATATATATATATATATATATATATATATATATATAATTAATTAATTAATATTTAAAATTAATTATTCTGTTTAATAATTATTACAATAACTAAATAATGAAAAACAGTAAAAAAAACTTTAATAAAACCAATAAATTAACATAGTCTATATTACATAACAGAAAGCCAGTTTCAGCAATGCAACACAGTGACAACACACGCCTTCAGATTTTCTTGACTATACGGCGGTGATTTTATCGCTTAAAATGTAAACACGCCAATTTTCTTGTGCGGTGACGATAGATGGGAAAAAATCGCCCAATAAGTTAGGTTATAACTTAGTATGGAAGCTTAGTTAAGATTTCTGGACTTACCTGTACTAACCATATTTAATAATGCCGTGAAAAAAATGGCTGCCAACATAACATTTCACTTCATCAGTAGAAGAGTAATTGTTTATCTTATAAAATTATACTTTGTTCATTAATTAAAAACTGCCCGGAATATTTTTTACACGCATTACTAAAAACAAGCAAATTTCTAAAGGTGTTTCACATAAAATGTATTTATAAATGAAAATATATTTTTTGAGCATTAGCGCTAGGGCGCTAGGCAACTACGGCGGAAGGGCGCACAGGTTGCCCGGCGGGCCAGTCCACTCCTGTTCCACAATAACAAAATGGAAGGCAATGAATAACGACTAAAGAGAAAACGTCTAACAGCTGAAAAAACCGCTGTCACGGCGCTAGCAAGACTACTACAGTGCAAGAGTTTTGTTTCATGTAACTTACCGAAACACTGCGTCAAAACGTCTGTGATTTTTAGAGGTAAAACTGTGAATGCTATCACTGCTACTTAGACCACTGTTCTTAACAATGAGTAGTGAGCAGTTGCGATTCCTTTTCAATAGAGGTGAAACTGTGAATACTATCACTGCTACTGGGAACACTGTTCGTAGCACTAAGCAGTGAGCAGTTGCGATTGCTTTTTAATAGAGGTGAAACTGTGAATGCTATCACTGCCACTGAGATCACTGTTCTTAGGACTGAGCAGTAAGCAGTTCTGATTACTTTTCAATAGAGGTGAAACTGTGAATGCTAACACTGCTACTTAGAACACTATTCTTAACAATGAGTAGTGAGCAGTTGCGATTCCTTTTCAATAGAGGTGAAACTGTGAATACTATCACTGCTACTGGGAACACTGTTCGTAGCACTAAGCAGTGATCAGTTGCTATTGCTTTTTAATAGAGGTGAAACTGTGAATGCTATCACTGCCACTGAGATCACTGTTCTTAGGACTGAGCAGTAAGCAGTTCTGATTACTTTTCAATAGAGGTGAGACTATAAATGCTATCACTGCTACTGAGAACACTGGTCTTAGCACTGAGAAGTGAGTAGTTGTAATTACTTTTCAATAAAGGAGAGTCTGTGAATGCTATCATTGCTACTGAGAGCACTGTTCTTATCACTAAGCAGTGAGCAGTTGTGATTGCTGTTCAATAGAAGTGAGACTGTGAATGCTATCACTGCTACTGAGAACACTGTTCTTAGCACAGAGCAGTGAGCATTTGCGATTGTTTATCAATAGAGCTGAGACCGTGAATGCTATCACTGCTACTGAGAACACTGTTCTTGGCACTGGGCAGTTGCGATAATTTATCAATAGAGATGAGACTATGAATGCTATCACTGATACTGAAAACACTATTCATATCACTAAGCAGAGAGCAGTTGTGTTGTTTTTGAATAGAAGTGAGACTATGAATGCTATCACTGCTACTAAGAACACTGTTCTTAGCACTGATCAGTGAGCAGTTGCGCTTGCTTTTCAATAGAAGTCAGAGTGTGAGCAGTGAATGCTATCACTGCTACTGAGAACACTGTTCTTAGCACTGAGCTGTGAGCAGTTGCGATTGCTTTTGAATAGAGGTGAGACTGTGAATGCTATCACTGCTACTGAGAACACTGTTCTTAGCACTGAGCTGTAAGCAGTTGCGATTGCTTTTCAATAGAGGTGAGACTGTGAATGCTATCACTGTTACTGCAAACACTGTTCTTAGCACTGAGCAGTGAGCAGTTGCGCTTGCTTTTCAATAGAAGTCAGACTGTGAGCAGTGAATGCTATCACTGCTACTGAGAACACTGTTCTTAGCACTGAGCTGTGAGCAGTTGCGATTGCTTTTCAATAGAGGTGAGACTATGAATGCTATCACTGCTACTGAAAACATTGTTCTTAGCACTGAGCTGTGAGCAGTTGCGATTGCTTTTCAATAGAGGTGAGACTGTGAATGCTATCACTGCTACTGAGAACACTGTTCTTAGCACTGAGCTGTGAGCAGTTGCGATTGCTTTTCAATAGAGATGAGACTGTGAATGCTATCACTGCTACTGAGAACACTGTTCTTAGCACTGAGCTATGAGCAGTTGCGATTGCTTTTCAATAGAGATGAGACTGTGAATGCTATCACTGCTACTGAAAACACTGTTCTTAGCACTGAGCAGTGAGCAGTTGCGATTGCTTTTCAACTAAACTGCTCTCTGCTCACTGCTCAGTTGTCTGCGCTTTATTTTACATCAAAAATTTACGCGTGCTGAGCGATAACAGAAGGATACTGAAATAACATGAAAAAGAGGTTAACCTATTATTGATGTTTGTTAATGAAGAACATATTGTTATTTTACTGTAACTGATAACAAATTCCTATTTATTTTAATTAAATTGTTGAAAAGGATATTTCTAATTATATTAATTGATTTTAGTTTCAGTTGTTTAATTAATGATTACCAAAATAGTATTTATAGGCCTATTTCTTATTTTACGAATTCGAAGGTTTATATTTGTTAAATTTTGTATTTATTTTTACTTCATATATACAACTGGGATAACATTTAAAAGTTTTTCCTGTTATTTTTATTACACTGTTCTTTATTGAATTGTTATAATTATAATAATATTTATGTTGAACAAAATCATTTCTTGACAATTAATCTTTTTTTGGACGATATATAATTAATTGTTGATGTTAGGAACGATAGCTTATAATTGTAAATATATTTCTGAATAATAATAAATTGTCAGTAATTAGGTTACTAATTGTATAGTATACATCTAGTTTAATTTTAAAATTTTGTAAAAAGTATTTTTTATAAGAAATTTACTTCCGTAATAAAAAGCACTGAACACTGAGCGCACGTGAGAACATTGCTTTTTTTGGTGTTTAACGTCCGACTATTGTGTACACTTGGGCTAATGCAGACGATGGGATGATTTATAGCGTATGAAAATGCCAAACCCTCGTCGGGAATCGAACCCGCTTCCTCGGGGTAGAAGCCTAGTACGCTATCCACTAGACCACCGAGGCGGCTGAACACATTGTCTTATTAGGAAACCCATATGTAATCACTGCTACTGTTCATTGCTCATTTACTTAACTGTTCTGAGCTTTCACTGTGAACAAAAAAATACCCTTAAGCCCACCACTAGTGATTTTTGTGACGGCTCTGGTCAACGATGATTTGATATTTTCTATTACGCTCCCACCTAAACGCTATTTTAAATAAATTTGATTTAAAATCAACTACTGCATTTAATTTTATTTTTGAGGCTCGACGAAAGTCAAACCTGTCCAAAATTAAAGAAATCTAGGATGATATAGTAAACATTTTGATCAAAGTGTAAACATCTTGTAAATGCAACCTATTAAAATACGATGAGAATCCTAAATTGAGAGGTTAGAAGTATATGTCAATATACGGATAACAATATACTTTTTTTCTACCGTTTTTTCATAATTTAAATTTAATAGTGAATATTAAATATTATTTTACTTAAAAATGTAATTAATATTATAATATTATTGTCTAAAATACAATAACAACAAAAATAAAAAATAATTAAGTAAACAGCGCAACCTATACATTTAAAAAGAACTACGAAGTGTAATTTGGCTAAAGAAAGAACGTTGTCTTTAAAATTAGGTGACGGCCTTTAAACTTATTTAGTTTTAAACGGCCTGGTGGAAATGAACTACTTTTTTATTAATTATTCTTTAAATTATAATTAATTATCTCTCTTTATTTGTTTCACCCAACTTTGGGGTACACTAAATCAATCACTTTTTAATGTTCTGTGCCTTCCTCGTAGCCCAGTATTGCTTCATCTGATTTAATCTGATTTAAAATCAACTACTGAGTTTATTTATTTTTGAGGCTCGACGAAAGTCAAACCTGTCCAAAATTAAGGGAGTCTAGACCAATCTAAACAACTTTGATACAAGTGTAAACATCTTGTAAATGGAACCAATTAAAATAAGCTGAGAATCATAAATTGAGAGGTTAGAAGTATATGTCAATATACGCATAACAATATACTTTTTTTCTACCGTTTTTTCGTAATTTAAATTCAATAGTGAATATTAAAAATTATTTTACTTAAAAATTTAATTAATATTATAATATTACAACAAAAATTGTCTTAAAATACGATAACAACAAAAGTGAAAAATAATTAAGTAAACAGCGCAACCTATACATTTAAAAAGAACTAGTAAGAGTAATTTGGCTAAAGAAAGAACGTTGTCTTTAAAATTAGGTGACGGCCTTTAAATTGATGTAGTTATAAACGGCCTGGTGGAAATAAACTAATTTTTTATTAATTATTCTTTAAATTGTAATTAATTATCTCTCTTTTAATGTTTCACCCAACTTTGGGGTACACTAAATCAATCACTATTTTATGTTCTGTGCCTTCCTCGTAGCCCAGTATTGCTTCATTCGTTGTGATCTTGCTTTTCTTTCTTCGTCAGAGATTTGGATCGTTCGCTTGGATTTGACTTTGCCTTGGAGCCGTTGCTTCTTGTGTAATTAATTATATTATTATATAATTATTTTTTTAATCATTTTTCTTTAGTTTTTCTGCAAAACAGATAAATTTAAAAGTGCTTAAATGCACTTTGTTGCATTTATTTAAAATGTGCTGTTAATTTACAAAATACCAAATCTCATGTATTTCACACAATGTAATTTTTATAAACAGTATATTTTAGCGATGCGCGTTTACGTAATGTTTTATTCGATTCTTTCAAATGTATAAAACATCTCGATAATTCTCGACTGTATTTGACTCGTTAGTCTTCACTTGACGACGGTTTTTCTATTCCAAGTTCTCTGACTCGCTGAGTCATCTAGTTTTGTGTTTTTGCACTACTATAAGCCTAAATCATTGTCAAAAGAATCTAATGAAGCGTCAACTTGCAATCAGAATAGATGTTGCCGAAAATGTTCAAGAAATATTCCGGTTAAATTGCTAAGGTCTTTTAAATTGCTGTTTCTTTTTTTTCATTTAGCTGTAGTTTGCTTAATGTTTATCTGGGAACCGTATTGCTTCAACTACTCAAAAATTATTGTGATACTTTTCTGGTGAAACGACTATTTATCAATAACAACATGATTATCTTAACCTTTATCGTAATAATTTATATCAAATTTTAGTAAAACGTAATCATCAACTACCTAAACTAAACGATTTTCTCCAACAAATTTTTGGTTCGAAAACTATTGGTAATATAACTATAGAATTATCTTAATATCGGTTCAACGAAATTCATAAAAGTTTTAGAAAAATATGAAGGTTTTTTACTCAAATCAGTGAAGAGATTTACAATAACAGAAATTTATGATTTGTTCAATCAAAAAACTAAAATAAACTCTGATCATAGTTGGTTTATTTTCTGAAAATGTCAATTACTCGTATCGCTGATTCACAGAAGACGACGAATGAATGACTTGGCGGAAGATGTGGATATGGCACCGGTCAGTCTGTTGCTTCTTTAAACTGCGCATCTCGGTAGTAATTTTGCAGTTCATGCCGTAAGTTTTCCCGTTAACGGCGACCTCTCGTTCTCTTTGGTCTAAATATTTAAACTTTATAAAGAATCAATGAATTGAGGACAGGATCAAAGTTCTCGCCCTCTTTTGTCTACATATTTAAACATTATAAAGAATCAATGTATTGAGGACAGGATCAAAGTTCTCGTCCACTTTGGTCTAAATACTTAAACGTTATAAAGAATCAATGTATTGAGGACAGGATCAAAGTTCTCGTTCTCGTTGGTCTAAATATTTAAAATTTATAACGAATCAATGTATTGATGACAGGATAAAAGTTCTCGTCCACTTTGGTCTAAATATTTAAACTTTATAAAGAATTATTGTATTGAGAACAATATCAAAGTTCTCGTTTTCTTTGGTCTAAATATTTAATCTTTATAATGAATCAATGTATTGAGGACCAAATCAAAGTTCTAGTCCTCTTTGGTCTTAATATTTAAACTTTACAAAGAATCAAAGTATTGAAGACGTGATGAAATTTCTTGTCTTCTTTGGTATAAATATTTAAACTTTATAAATAATCAATATATAGAGGACAGGATCAAAGTTCTTGTCCTCTTTAATCTAAATATTTAATTTTTATAAAGAATCAATGTATTGAGGACAGGATCAAAGTTCTCGTCCTCCTTGGTCTATATATTTAAACTTTATAAAGAATCAATATATTGAGGACAGGATCAAAGTTCTCGTCCTCCTTGGTCTAAATATTTAAACTTTATAAAGAATCAATATATTGAGGACAGGAACAAAGTTCTTTTCCTCTTTGGTCTAATTATTTAAACTTTATAAAGAATAAATGTATTTACGACATTATTTTTACTGTAATTTTACTCTAACTAATAATTGATTCCTATTTATTTTAATTAAATTGATGAAAATCCTACTTCTAATTATAATAATTAATTTTAGTTTCGGTTGTTTATTTAATGATTGCCAAAATATTATTTATATGCCTATTTCTTATTTTACGAATTCGAAGGTTTGTATTTGTGATTTCTTTACAATAGGGCTGAGACTGTGAATGCTATCACTGCTACTGAGAGCACTGTTCTTAGTACTGAGCAGTTAGCAGTTGCGATTTTTTTTCAATAGAGGTGAGACTGTGAATGCTATCACTGCTACTGAGAACACTGTTCTTAGTACTGAGCAGTGAGCAGTTGCGATTGCTTTTCAATAGACGTGAGACTGTGAATGCTAATACTGCTACTGAGAACACTGTTCGTAGCACTGAGCAGTGAGCAGTTGTGATTGCTTTTCAATAGAGGTGAGACTGTGAGTGCTATCACTGCTACTGAGAACACTGTTCGTAGCACTGAGTAGTGAGCCGTTGTGATTGCTTTTCAATAGAGGTGAGACTGTGAATGCTAATACTGCTACTGAGAACACTGTTCGTAGCACTGAGCATTGAGCAGTTGTGATTGCTTTACAATAGATGTGAGACTGTGAATGCTATCACTGCTACTGAGAACACTGTTCGTAGCACTGAGCAGTGAGCAGTTGTGATTCCTTTACAATAGAGGTGAGACTGTGAATGCTATCACTGCTACTGACAACACTGTTCGTAGCACTGAGCATTTAGCAGTTGTGATTGCTTTACAATAGAGGTGAGACTGTGAATGCTATCACTGCTACTGAGAACACTGTTCGTAGCACTGAGCATTGAGCAGTTGTGATTGCTTTATAATAGAGGTGAGACTGTGAATGCTAATACTGCTACTGAGAACACTGTTCGTAGCACTGAGCAGTGAGCAGTTGTGATTGCTTTACAATAGAGGTGAGACTGTGAATGCTATCACTGCTACTGAGAACACTGTTCGTAGCACTGAGTAGTGAGCCGTTGTGATTGCTTTTCAATAGAGGTGAGACTGTGAATGCTAATACTGCTACTGAGAACACTGTTCGTAGCACTGAGCATTGAGCAGTTGTGATTGCTTTACAATAGAGGTGAGACTGTGAATGCTATCACTGCTACTGAGAACACTGTTCGTAGCACTGAGCAGTGAGCAGTTGTGATTCCTTTACAATAGAGGTGAGACTGTGAATGCTATCACTGCTACTGACAACACTGTTCGTAGCACTGAGCATTGAGCAGTTGTGATTGCTTTACAATAGAGGTGAGACTGTGAATGCTATCACTGCTACTGAGAACACTGTTCGTAGCACTGAGCATTGAGCAGTTGTGATTGCTTTACAATAGAGGTGAGACTGTGAATGCTATCACTGCTACTGAGAACACTGTTCGTAGCACTGAGCAGTGAGCAGTTGTGATTGCTTTTCAATAGAGGTGAGACTGTGAATGCTATCACTGCTACTGGAAACACTGTTCTTAACACTGAGCAGTGAGCAGTTGCGATTGCTGTCAGCAACTACCCTGCTCTCTGCTCAGTGCATACCAATTGTTTTCGAACCAAAAATTTGCCGGAGAAAATCGTTTTGTTTAGATAGTTGATGATTAGTTTTGTTGAAAATTTGATATAAATTATTACGATAAAGGTTGAGACAATCTTGTTGTTATTGATAAATAGTCGTTTCACGAGGAAAGTATCACAATGATTTTTGAGTAGTTGAAGCAGTACGGTTCCCAGATAAACATTAAGCAAACTACAGCTAAAAGAAAAAAAGAAACAGCAATTTAAAAGACCTTTGCATTTTAACCGAAACATTTCTTGAACATTTTCGGCAACATCTATTCTGATTGCAATTTGACGCTTCATTCGATTGTTTTGACAATGATTTAGGCTTATAGTAGTGCAATAACACAAAACTAGATGACTCAGCGAGTCGGAAAACTCAGAATAGAAAAACAGTCGTCAAGTGAAGACTAACGAGTCAAATACAGTCGAGAATTATCGCGATGTTTTATACATTTGAAAGAATCGAATAAAACATTACGTAAACGCGCATCGCTAAAATATACTGTTTATAAAAATTACATTGTGTGAAATACATCAGATTTGGTATTTTGTAAATTAACAGAACATAAAAACAGCACATTTTAAATAAATGCAACAAAGTGCATTTAAGCACTTTTAAATTTATCTGTTTTGCAGAAAAACTAAAGAAAAATGATTTAAAAAATAATTATTTAATAATATAATTAATGACAGAAGAAGCAACGGTTCCAAGGCAAAGTCAAATCCAAGCGAACGATTCAAATCTCTGACGAAGAAGGAAAAGCAAAATCGCAACGAATGAAGCAATACTGGGCTACGAGGAAGGCACAGAACATTAAAAAGTTTTTAATTTAGTGTACCCCAAAGTTTGGTGAAACAAATAAAGAGAGATAATTAATTACAATTTAAAGAATAATTAATAAAAAAGCAGTTTATTTCCACCAGGCCGTTTAAAACTAAATCAGTTTAAAGGCCGTCATCTAATTTTATAGACAACGTTCTTTCTTTAGTCAAATTACACTTAATAGTTCTTTTTAAATATATAGGTTGCGCTGTTTACTTAATTATTTTTTACTTTTGTTGTTATCGTATTTTAAGACAATTTTTGTTGTAATATTATAATATTAATTAAATTATTTAAGTAAAATAATTTTTAATATTCACTATTGAATTTAAATTACGAAAAAACGGTAGAAAAAAAGTATATTGTTATGCGTATATTGACATATACTTCTAACCTCTCAATTTATGATTCTCATCTTATTTTAATTGGTTCCATTTACAAGATGTTTACACTTGTATCAAAATTGTTTAGATTGGTCTAGACTCCCTTAATTTTGGACAGGTTTGACTTTCGTCGAGCCTCAAAAATAAAATAAATGCAGTAGTTGATTTTAAATCAGATTTATTTAAAATAGCGTTTAGGTGGGAGCGTAATAGAAAATATCAAATCATCGTTGACCAGAGCGTCACAAAAATCACTAGTGGTGGGCTTAAGGATGTTTTCTAGTTCACAGTGAATGCTTAGAGCAGTTAAGTAAATGAGGAATGAACAGTAGCAGTGATTATTATGAGTTTCTTAATAAGACAACGTGTTCAGCCGCCTCGGTGATCTAGTGGATAGCGTACTAGGCTTTTACCCCAAAATTAAAATAGATGTATACTATACAATTAATAACGTAATTGCAGACAATTTATTATTATTCAGAAATATATGTACAATTAATACTATCGTTCCTAACATCAACAATTAATTATATATCGGCCAAAAAATGATTAATTGTCAAGAAATGATTTTGATCAACATAAATATTATTATAATTAAAACAATTCAATAAAGAAGAGTGTAATAAAAATAACAGGAAAAACTTTTAAATGTTATCCCAGTTGTATATATGAAGTAAAAATAAATACAAAATTTAACAAATATAAACCTTCAAATTCGTAAAATAAGAAATAGGCCTATAAATACTATTTTGGTAATCATTAATTAAACAACTGAAACTAAAATCAATTAATATAATTAGAAATAGCCTTTTCAACAATTTAATTAAAATAAATAGGAATTTGTTACCAGTTACAGTAAAATAACAATCTGTTCTTCATTAACAAACATCAATAATAGGTTAACCTCTTTTTCATGTTATTTCAGTATCCTTCTGTTATCGCTCAGCACGCGTAAATTTCGATGTAAAATAAAGCGCAGACAACACTGAGCAGTGAGCAGAGAGCAGTTTAGTTGAAAAGCAATCGCAACTGCTCACTGCTCAGTGCTAAGAACAATGTTTTCAGTAGCAGTGATAGCATTTACAGTCTCACCTCTATTGAAAAGCAATCGCAACTGCTCACAGCTCAGTGCTGAGAACAGTGTTCTCAGTAGCAGTGATAGCATTCATAGTCTCACCTCTATTGAAAAGCAATCGCAACTGCTCACAGCTCAGTGCTAAGAACAATGTTTTCAGTAGCAGTGATAGCATTCACAGTCTCACCTCTATTGAAAAGCAATCGCAACTGCTCACAGCTCAGTGCTGAGAACAGTGTTCTCAGTAGCAGTGATAGCATTCACTGCTCACACTCTGACTTCTATTAAAAAGCAAGCGCAACTGCTCACTACTCAGTGCTAAAAACAGTGTTCTCAGTAGCAGTGATAGCATTACAGTCTCTCCTCTATTGTAAAGAAATCACAAATATAAACCTTCGAATTCGTAAAATAAGAAATAGGACTATAAATTATATTTCTTCAATCATTAATTAAACAACTAAAACTAAAATCAATTATTATAATTAGAAATAGGCTTTTCATCAATTTAATTAAAATAAACTAGGAATGCCTGGGGCATAAAAAGGGCGAAGCCCTCGATGTTGGGAATGTGTAAATACGAAAAATTAACACTAAATTACCATAGAAAATTTTAGTATTTAAAACTTCTTGTTCAGAGGCCGAGTCAAAACTTACAGGGTTTGGTGCTCCAGATATCTACAGAAGGCCATGTAAATGGCATGAACCTCTGTGCTGAAATTCGAAACGAAACCAGTAGTCAGGAATTTCAAATTTTGAACATAAAATGTTTTTGATAAAAAAAGTTGCACGGTACGTAAAATAGTTTTCAACGATCACTGGATTATCGTTTATAAGTTGTTGACGTTTTTCTGCTATTTGATTTTCACTTAGGAATTCTTCTTCTTCACAATTCCAATTTAAGAGCCGAGACAAATCTGGCCACCCCAAATCAGCAGCACTTAAAGTTAGAAATACAGTAGGCATTTTACACTGCTTGAGCATAGCTTCAAGTTCTGATTTATGCTGATACCAGTATGACTTTGTGCCAGAAATTTGCCCACACCAAAAACTCAAACTGGTTAATATTTGGGGATTTTCTACTATTTTAGTTTTAAGCTCTGCTATGGTTCCATTAAAATGTGACTTTTTTGCAAAAATAGTTCCTTTTTGAATAGCATCATGTCGCTAAACTGTATTTAAAGCAAAAAATCGGTACCTTGGGTCTTTAGAAAAACGCTGATCTTTATATTCTATTAAATATTGAAAATATTCTTTAACTGTAAGTTTTTTATTACGCCTGTTATCGTTCAATTCAGCAGATCCATAGGGAAATAGCGTTGGAAATTCCATACTTATATAACCTTCGCAGGTGAATTCATTGATAACATTAGTTCCTTTAGGCCATGGAATGACGTTATTGACAGCATTTTGAATACGCTGAGCTTCTTGCAATCTGATGTTGTTGGTTATGTGGCTTTCATAAACTCCTTGCAATTGATCATCTTCAGTGTCGTTTGTATTTTCAAGTTCAACTGCAGGAATTTGATTACATATACTGGTATCTAATGACAGCTGTAATAAAAGCTCATTATCAATATCGATGTCGGCATAGAAAGGATTATTGTGTTTTAAAAAATTTAGAGCATTTATGATTTTGGATCGTCTGACATGAAAATCACGATGACCGCTGGAACCTTCGCGCCTGATAACTACCAAACTTAACGAAGCAGGAGTACGCGGCAGTTTTCGCACGATTTCATTAACACCTTCTCCGATATTAATGATGTTACTATTGTACGCGTATTGACCCGGAAAACCTCGTGATTTTACTCTATATACACGCATAACAGGATGCACTTTTGCAATTAAAAGCTGTTCTACATATGTAAGATCTTTGAGTTCATTTGGAATGGTACCTGGATCCATGTAATTTACTGTAGTAAATTTGTTCGGAATGGACTTACATTGTTTACATATCTCAGTAGAATTTGTTTGCATAACAACCCGAGAACAATTCTGACACTCATAAAATTTTAGTTTTTTCAATTCCTCTTCCAGCGTGTATATTTAGGAGGACTCTGTGTATATTTAGTTGGTGATTGGTCACAACTTCCTCCGGTTTGTGACCAAAGTCTTTACACTGTTGGAAAAAATGAATCAACTATTCAAGCAAGTCTTTTATATAAGAAATTTAAAAAAGTTTTTTTTAACAAATTATGCGACAGCAAGGAGAAGAGCAGAGATTTTTTAGAGAAACCCTAGAAAGAATTTCAAATGGTACAATCACACAAGAAGATTATAAGCTATTATCTACCCGATTCCATACTAACCACGTTGGAAATTATTTATTCAAAGATGCTGTATGCATTATTTCCAGAAATTCTGATATTGATAAATTTAATTATAATAAATTATAAAGCTTAAAACAGCCGATTGCTTTAATAAATGCAATTCATAATTGCAATGAAGCCTCGGCAGCATCAACTGACGAAGCTCAAGGACTGTTTGCAAAATTGCATGTGCGCAAAGGTGCTCAAGTGATTTTGAGACGCAATCTTTGGGTAGCCAAAGGCTTGGCTAATGGCTCAGTTTGGACAATAACTGATATCGTCCATAAGCCTTACAATCGTATTAATAATTACAATGATGATATGCCTTTATGTATATTAGTAAATTTCAGAAAATACACAGGACCGACTCTTTATAATCGATTAATTCCAATTTTACCAGTAAGAGCATCTTTTCAAAAATCAGGAGTTCACTGTTCCAGGAAACAATTTCCATTAATGCTTGGGTACGCGGTCAGCATTCATCGATTTCAAGGAATTACATTGGATACGGCTGTAGTCAATTTAGGAGACAAAAATTTTCAGTTGGTTTATCTTACATTGCACTGTCTCGTGTAAAAACTCTAGCTGGATTATTATTAAAACCAACATTTAATTTTAACAGAATCAATAAAATTAATAAAAGCAAAGCAACGGCAGGAAGATGTGCAGAATTATCACGGCTTGAACAAATGGCAACACAATTTTAGTAGTAAAGAAATACAATAATTAATAATAAAATGTAATATTTGAAAGCAAAAATAAATACTATATATTTACTGTAAACTTTGTACTGAATTTTTCGTATTTCCACATTCCCAACATCGAGGGCTTCGCCCTTTTTATGCCCCAGGCATTCCTAGTACCAAAGAGAACGAGAGGTCGGCGTTAACGGGAAAACTTACGGCATGAACTGCAAAATTACTACCGAGATGCGCAGTTTAAAGACGCAACAGACTGACCGGTGCCATAGCCACATCGACTGCCAAGTCATTCATTCGTCGTCTTCTGTGAATCAGCGATACGAGTAATTGAAACTTTCAGAAAAAAAACCCCACTATGATCAGAGTTTATTTTAGTTTTTTGGTTTAACAAACCGTAAATTTCTGTTATTCTAAATCCCCACACTGATTTGAGTAAAAAATCTTCATATTTGTCTAAAACTTTTATCAAGTTCGTTGAACCGATTTTAAAATTCTATAGTTATATTACCAATAGTTTTCAAACCAAAAATTTGCTGGTGAAAATCGTTTAGTTTAGATAGTTGATGATTACGTTTGACTAAAATTTGATATAAATTATTACGATAAAGGTTGAGAGAATCATGTTGTTATTGATAAATAACCGTTTCACCAGAAAAGTATCACAATAATTTTTGAGTAGTTGAAGCATTACGGTTCCCAGATAAACATTAAGCAAACTACAGCTAAATGAAAAAAAGAAACAGCAATTTAAAAGACCTTAGCAATTTAACCGGAATATTTTTTGAACATTTTCGGCAACATCTATTCTGATTGCAAGTTGACGCTTCATTAGATTCTTTTGACAATGATTTAGGCTTATAGTAGTGCAATAACACAAAACTAGATGACTCAGCGAGTCAGAGAACTTGGAATAGAAAAACCGTCGTCAAGTGAAGACTAACGAGTCAAATACAATCGAGAATTATCGAGATGTTTTATACATTTGAAAGAATCGAATGAAACATTACGTAAACGCGCATCGCTAAAATATACTGTTTATAAAAATTACATTGTGTGAAATACATGAGATTTGGTATTTTGTAAATTAACAGCACATTTTAAATAAATGCAACAAAGTGCATTTAAGCACTTTTAAATTTATCTGTTTTGCAGAAAAACTAAAGAAAAATAATTAGAAAAATAATTATTTAATAATGTAATTTATTACACAAGAAGCAACTGTTCCAAGGCAAAGTCAAATTAAAGCGAACGATCCAAATCTCAGAAGAAGAATGAAAAGCAAGATCACAACGAATGAAGCAATACTAGGCTACGAGGAATGCACAGAACATTAAAAAATGATTGATTTAGTGTACCCCAAAGTTGGGTGAAACAAATAAAGAGAGATAATTAATTATAATTTAAATAATAATTAATAAAAAAGTAGTTCATTTCCACCAGGCCGTTTAAAACTAAATTAGTTTAAAGACCGTCACCTAATTTTAAAGACAACGTTCTTTCTCTAGCCAAATTACACTTAGTAGTTCCTTTTAAATGTATAGGTTGCGCTGTTTACTTAATTATTATTTATTTTCGTTGTTATTGTATTTTAAGACAATTTTTGTTGTAATATTAATTAAATTTTTGAGTAAAATAATATTTAATATTCACTATTAAATTTAAATTATTAAGAAACTGTAGAAAAAATGTATATTGTTATGCGTATACTGACATATACTTCTTACCTCTCAATTTAGGATTCTCATCTTATTTTAATTGGTTCCATTTACAAATGTTTACACTTTGATCAAAATGTTTAGAATATTTTTCTAGATTTCCTTAATTTTGGACAGGTTTGACTTTCGTCGAGCCTCAAAATAAAATAAATGCAGTAGTTGATTTTAAATCAGATTTATTTAAAATAGCGTTTAGGTGGGAGCGTAATAGAAAATATCAAATCATCGTTGATCAGTGCCGTCACAAAAATCACTAGTGGTGGGCTTTAGGATGTTTTCTTGTTCACAGTGAATGCTCAGAGCAGTTAAGTAAATGAGCAATGAACAGTAACAGTTATTACATATGGGTTTCCTAATAAGATAATGTGCTACCGTGCGCTCAGTATTCCGTGCTTTTTATTTCATTAGTAAAAATACTTATTGCAAAATTTAAAATTAAATTAGTTGTATACTATACAATTAGTAACGTAATTGCGGACAATTTGTTATTATGCAGAAATATATGTACAATAATAATCTATCGTTCCTAACATCAACAATTAATTATATATCGGCCAAAAAATTATTAATTGTCAAGAAATGATTTTGTTCAACATAAAAATTATTATTATTAAAACAATTCAATAATTAACAATGTAATCAAAATAACAAGAAAACACTTTTAAATGTTATTCCAGTTGTATTTGTGAAGCAAAAATAAATACAAAGTTTAACAAATATAAACCTTCGAATTCGTAAAAAAGGAAATAGGCCTATAAATAATATTTTGGCAATCATTAATTAAACAACTGAAGCAAAAATCAATTATTATAATTATAAATAGGCTTTTAATCAAATTAATTAAAATAAATAGGAATTAATTATTAGTTACAGTAAAATTACAATATGTTCTTCATTAACAAACAACAATAATAGGTTAACCTATTTTTCTTGTTATTTTAGTATCCTTTTATTAACTGATTAGGATTATATACCTATTCTTCCCGTCAGTGGTCTTATCAACTCACTTCATAAAGGCTACCGCGGTTTCGAATTAGGTCATACAGAATGTTAAATACCTTCCATCTGGGTCGTCACAAAGTCAAAAAAAAAACATTAAAAGATACATCACAAACACTAAGCACAATTACACATTTAAAATATTCGTCATGAAATTCGGATTGGCCAAGCTACACAGGCGACTTGTACGTCGATACATTCCGGACTGCAAAATGTTTATCTAGGAACCGTATTGCTTCAACTACTCAAAAATTATTGTGATACTTTTCTGGTAAAACGACTATTTATCAATAAAAACATGATTCTCTTAACCTTTATCGTAATAATTTATATCAAATTTTAGTCAAACCTATTCATCAACTATCTAAACAAAACGATTTTCTCCAACAAATTTTTGGTTCGAAAACTATTGGTAATATAACTATAGAATTATCTTAATATCGGTTCAACGAAATTGATAAAAGTTTTAGACATATATGAAGATTTTTTACTCAAATCAGTGTAGAGATTTACAATAACAGAAATTTATGGTTTGTTAAATCAAAAAACTAAAATAAACTCTGATCATAGTTGGTTTTATTTCTGAAAGTGTCAATTACTCGTATTGCTGATTCACAGAAGACGACGAATGAATGACTTGGCGGGGGAAGGTGTAATAGCTTAGAGAATTATTAATTTAGAGAACTTTTTTCCTTGTACAGAACTGTGTTATAAATTAGAGACCGACCTGTGTAATAAGATAGAGAATCCGTACTGTGTATTAACTTAGAGATTACAGTTCCGTAAAGTTTGTTGTACCGTGTGTATATGTTGCCGACCCCGCTGTTTGAAGGCGCTTCAATATCTTTTATCTAACAAGTAGAACTCGCTCAGTT
>CM040182.1:54248667-54281118 GCA_022606455.1 Callitettix versicolor | reverse complement strand
TCGAGTGAATGTCGTTTCTGTGCTAGTTTGTTTTTTATAGCGTGTAAAGATGTGTGCTGCAATAGAAAACCCCGCCAAATGTGAGGTAAGAGCTGTTATACGATATCTTACGGCAAAACAATATTCGGCAGCAGCTATTCATCGGGAACTTTGTGCCGTGTATGGACCTAGTGTAATGAGTGAAGGTGTTGTTCGTTAATGGGTTCGTTCATTTAAAGGTGGACGAACAAACATCCATGATGAAGACAGGAGTGGCAGGCCGTCAGTGGTCAGTAATGAACTTGTCCGGAAAATTGATGAAAGAGTTCGTGAAAATCGTCGATTCACAATCTCTGAATTTTCTGATGAATTTCCCCAAATTTCAAGGACTGTTTTGTATGAAGTAATGACAGAGAAGTTAGGATACAAGAAGTACTGTGCTCGATGGGTGCCCAAAATTCTTTCCGAGCACTACAAAAATCGATGAATGGACTTTCTCACTCGTTATGATGAAGAAGGAGAATCAATGCTAAACAGGATCGTAACAGGTGATGAAACGTGGATCAAGACAAATGTCAATCCTGAGACAAAAGAGCAATCTAAGGTTTGGGGCCATAAAGATTCGCCTAACAAGCCAATAAAAGCCCAGCAAGATTTTTCTGGCAGGAAACTCATGGCAACTGTGTTTTGGGATGCTAAAGGGGTGTTGGTGGAATTTATGGAATGGGGAACGACGATTAATAAAGATGTGTACTGTCAAACATTGATAAACTTAAAAAGGGCCATACAAAATAAACGTCGTGGTATGCTGACTTCCGGTATTGTTTTTGCACGATAATGCACGATAATCAGGCAACCAAGGATCTTCTGGGGCAGTTCCAATGGGACGTATTCAAGCATCCGACTTACAGCCCAGATCTAGCCCCCAGTGATTACCATCTCTTCATGCATATGAAGAAGTGGCTTGGATCTCAGCGCTTTGATGATGATGAGGAGCTGAAGGAAGCAGTCACAGGCTGGCTCAAGGCACAGGCGGCAGATTTTTATGCTGAAGGGATTGGAAAACTAGTTAAAAGATATGATAAATGTTTGAATGTCTTTGGAAATTATGTCGAAAAATAAGGGAAAGAAATAGATTTAAGATGTATATAATAATTTTTTTTTTTATTTAATGGGGTGTTTTTTTTTATAATCAATCGGAGGTTACTTTCCGAACAGCCCTCGTATTTAAACTTTACTAGCCAAAATATCTGAAGAAGTGGACAGAAAATTTCAAAAATGATAACTCCGTAGTTGTCCGACTGTCGTCAATTTAATACAAATGCAATTATTTTTTTTCTTTTTCTTTTCTGCTAGGATTATTGTCACTATGTTCAGTATAATGATCTGCCTTACCTAGCTTCGTCAATTCTACTTTCGTTGACGCGTTTTGGAGAACCTCCATCTTCAAAAACTATACTGGATGGAGGTTCTCCGAAACGCGTCAACGAAAGTAGAATTGACGAAGCTAGGGAAGGCAGATCATTATACTGAACACAGTGATAATAATCCTAGCAGAAAAGAAGAAGAATATAAAAATAATGTCAACGTAGTCAGCCGGACAGATAATGTTAGTGAACAGATAATATAATTAACGCAAAGTCAAACCACCCATTAGAACATAAACTAGCGGCGTTTAGACACATGTTCAATATTAAATGTTCCACTAAAGAGGAAAGAATATAAAAAGAATTGAATACAATTTTCCAAATAGCAGTGAACAACTATTATGATTTAAAAATTATAAGAAATCTGTTACGAAGAATTAAAAGAAAGAGAGAGGAAGAAAACAGCAATAAAAGAGAGGATAAAAAACGAAAATGACCTACATTAATATATACGGGGAAAGAGGAATATAAATTTAAGAATTTTAAAAAAAATATGATATAGATATAGCAATAGATACAAATAATACGATAAGGAATAAACTGACAAAGAATACTGAAGAAAAGGACAAATATAGTAAGAATGGGGTATTCAGAATACAGTGTAGATGCGAGGCAGTCTACATAGGACAAACGGGACGAAAATTTAGAACTAGGTTTAAAGAACATGAAAGATCATTTAAAAGTGATTCAAATTATGCGTCACATTTAATAAAAGAAGGACACATACCTCGAGAAGTACAAAACTCTATGAAGGTACTACATATGGCAGAAAAAGGAAGACGTATGAACATTTTAGAGAACTTGGAAATGTTTAAATCTAAATTAAAGGGAAAAAACATAATAAATGAACAGATATCGTCGCAAGCAGATATTATGTTTAAAAATCTAAAAATTTTCAAAAATTAACAGGAGCGATGACGTTGAAGAGAAGGTTTGAAAGGAGCCAATCAGAAGCGAGCACGTCAGGTTTAATGTACACGTGTTGAATGGAGGATAGGTATGAGGTGGAGATAGAAAATTATAAATTGGACGGGCCATAATATTGGTGACCAGTATAGATATAATTTTTGAAGATGGAGGTTTTCCGAAACGCGTCAACGAATGTAGAATTGACGAAGCTAGGGAAGCCAGATCATTATACTGAACATAATAAATTGCAACTTAAGGTAGTCTGCAGTTTTATTTAGATCCTACATTAGTTTCAGCTAAATCAATAATTATAAATTTTTTAAACTATTTTTTTAAATAATAATTTAGGGTTTATTTAGCAGAAACAAGCAACCGATCTTCATTGTTAAGAATTCGGACAAACAGAAATAAGTACTTTATTTCCAAATGTACGAAGTCAGTTTAGTTGAGCAACTCTTGATAACCTAAATAAATTAACATAGTATGCATCGAAATACACACGCAGTAGTTTTCAATTAATGTTTGCTTGATAAAAATATATTAACATGTAAAAAATTCAGAAAAACCAGATAATTTGAAAAACGTACTTAATTTTCACTCATATTTCGTTAGTAGGCCTAAGTTTAGCAAAGATTGCTGATCTAACTAACATGGTATTTATGGGAGAAAATAAGCTTTCATTTTTTTTCCACTTTTTTAGCATTTTAATTAAGTGGTTGTCGACCTCTTTTTTGCTCCGACCCCCTAAATATTTTTGTTATTCCGTAGACCCCCATATTTTTACAATGTGTTGCACAAATATCACAGCAAATGAAGTTTTTATTTGGAGCAATTCAGTAATATATTTTTTTTAATAATTTGTATTTTGTATTATTGGATAGACATTAAAGATATAATTATATTTATATAGAAGCGAAAATTTAAATAAAATATAAATCACATGAATTCATACAATTTTAATGAGATGGTTGCGGTTACTGTCCTTCGATTATCTTACTTATATCCGGGGAAATATTTGTTAATATTAATCGTAAATGAAGACGTTCTGATATCTTGAATCGATTTCTCGTCTTTCGTAATAAATTATTTATATAGTTAAATCCTGCCTTAACCGAGTAAGAACTAGGAAATGCTAACAATAGTGGTTCGCTGATACTTGTTAATCTGACGTATTTCGTGCGGATGTATTTGCAACTAAAAAATTCGGCGTATCCCCTTGTTTGAATTCCAAATTTATTTTTAGTTCCAAATTCTCTTTAAGTTTAATCAATGCTTCTTGTAGTGAGAAATCAATATCGGTCATGTTGCTTTCAAGTGGTTCTATGATCCAAGAGGGAACATTTACTTTTTCTAAATCCTTTTAAGGAACATTGATAGACTCTTTCAAATGTTTCTTTTTTTTAACGTCCGACTATTGTGCACACTTGGGATAATACAGACGATAAGATGATTTATAGCGTGTATGAAAATGCCAAGCCCTGGCCGGGAATCGAACCCGGGTCCTCCACAACAAATAAAAATATCTTCAGCGTTAATGTTATCTTTTTTAATAGCTTAACAGATAGTTGCGTTAAATGTATCGAAAACCGTTTCGATTTAACGTAGATATCAACAAATCAATCTTAGAACGAAATTCAAATATAAATGAAGGACGGTACCACGGCAAAGACGAGAACGAGCGGAAACAAAATCAAATATTTGCAAAGAAAAAACATGATTTTTAACGTTTTCATTTTTTTTTTATGAAGGGACGCGTTAAGTGGTTAAGAATGGAATGTATTTCATCGACACCTCCCCCCCCCCCAATAGACCCCCCCCGAATTAATCTTCCTCCTTCAAAGTTCAATAGACCCCCACTAACAAATAATAACAAATACAAAAAAAAAAAACAATTTACCATAAAATTAAAAGAACCAAAAATCCACTACTGATGTAGGACATGAATGCACATTTGACGTACTTTTTTGTGAGTTCTGGGTTTAGTGAAAACAATACAGTAACGAACACTGAAGCACAGCAGGTATGTATTTATACACTTTTTCTAAAAACAAATATTTGGAGCAACAATGGGATCCACCGCGACCCCGTTGAGAACCCCTGTGTTAATCTGTTGTTAGTAAACAAAAATATATTATAGTCAGCCAGGTGACCTACAGTGTTTTCTTTTTCGTTGGGGGCACACACACTCCTCGCCACGTGGGTTCAACGTTGTGAGATAATAAATCACCTCGTTATACCTTTCCTTTCATTATCATCAGGGATCAACTCCTTAAATACGTCAATATGTTGTTAGTAATAAAAAATAAATTATAAAGTCAGCCAGGTGACCTACGAACTGGTGTTTTCTTTTTCCTTGGGGGCATACGCACTCCTCGCCACGTGCGTTCAATATTGTGAGATAATAAATCACCTCGTTATACCTTTCCTTTCATTATCATTTGGGATCAACTCCTTAAATACGTCAATATGTTGTTAGTAATAAAAAATAAATTATAAAGTCAGCCAGGTGACCTACGAACTGGTGTTTTCTTTTTCCTTGGGGGCACACGCACTCCTCGCCACGTGCGTTCAATATTGTGAGATAATAAATCACCTCGTTATACCTTTCCTTTCATTATCATTTGGGATCAACTCCTTAAATACGTCAATATGTTGTTAGTAATAAAAAATAAATTATAAAGTCAGCCAGGTGACCTACGAACTGGTGTTTTCTTTTTCCTTGGGGGCATACGCACTCCTCGCCACGTGCGTTCAATATTGTGAGATAATAAATCACCTCGTTATACCTTTCCTTTCATTATCATTTGGGATCAACTCCTTAAATACGTCAATATGTTGTTAGTAATAAAAAATAAACATAACTCAAAAACGTTAACAACAAACAAATGCCTCTGAATAAAACCCGTTTCATCATAAAGACCAAATTATTTTCTCATTCCGGACTTTTTTTTAAGATGGCAACCCTTTGAAAAGTACACTAAAAGTACAAAAATTAGTAAGGACGTCATAAGACGTCATTCACATAACATAAAAGAGGTAGTAAGGACGTAGTTATTTTTTATATTTACATTGCAATTAGTGTGTAAACGGAATAAAAGAAGGTAATATGATATTATTTTATTAACCCCTCTCACACTGGCAAATTTCCCCGATAAATATAATACAAGTAATACACTCATTGGTGGATGACAATTGGGCGTTCCCGAAAAATTGGTTGGTCTTGCAGTGTCGGTATGTACACTGCATACCGTGTCGTCTGTATTAGCCCAAGTGTGCACAATAGTCGGACGTTAAAAAAAAAATGGTTGCGTTAAATGTATCGAAAAACGTTTCGATTTAACGTAGATATCAACAAATCAATCTTAGAACGAAATTCAAATATAAATGAAGGACGGTACCACGGCAAAGCGAGAACGGGCGGAAACAAAATCAAATATTTGCAAAGAAAAAACATGATTTTTAACGTTTTCATTTTTTTTTATGAAGGGACGCGTTAAGGGGTTAAGAATGGAATGTATTTCATCGACACCTCCCCCCAATAGACCCCAGCGAATTAATCTTCCCCCTTCAATTGACGGGTATGGTTTGACGGGTGATATACTGGCGGCTTAGCGGTAGTTATCCTTTTGGCGGTGTTCGAAGTAAGACGTGTGTTAGTAAAGCAGTTTCTTTCGATATTGTGTTAATTATTTTTTTTTTAATTCTTATTATTTATTATTTATCTGGTTGTTTTTTTTACAGTTTTGTTATTATTGCTTTTTGTTACAATTTATATTTACTTGATATTCTTGTGTTCTTTTTTATAATGGTGTATTATAAAAATAAAGTGTATTATTTTGTTCTTTTACAAAATAGTGTATTTATACACTTTTCCTAAAAACACAGATTTGGAGCAACAATGAAGTTACAAGTTACAAGAGTTGACAAAGCATAAAAAACGCTACATATGTTTATTCATTTTTCTAATGAATGATTCTTTGGAGCTTGGAAGCATAATGTATCACATGTTCTTTTTACATATTGGTAAAACAAAAATCGCTAATGGATTATCGCCTTAACCTGATTAGGCAAATTGCAGAAGTACATTGTACGACAAAAAAGATCAGGTCCTCGATAAACAGTCACACACACGTGTATCGACAGACATCCGTTGCAGCTCACAGGACGTTATTTCATCCGACCTCTACCAACAAGTAGCGAACGGAAAACAAAAATCGCTAATGGATTATCGCCTTAACCTGATTAGGCAAATTGCAGAAGTACATTGTACGACAAAAAAGATCAGGTCCTCGATAAACAGTCACACACACGTGTATCGACAGACATCCGTTGCAGCTCACAGGACGTTATTTCATCCGACCTCTACCAACAAGTAGCGAACGGAAAACAAAAATCGCTAATGGATTATCGCCTTAACCTGATTAGGCAAATTGCAGAAGTACATTGTACGACAAAAAGATCAGGTCCTCGATAAACAGTCACACACACGTGTATCGACAGACATCCGTTGCAGCTCACAGGACGTTATTTCATCCGACCTCTACCAACAAGTAGCGAACGGAAAACAAAAATCGCTAATGGATTATCGCCTTAACCTGATTAGGCAAATTGCAGAAGTACATTGTACGACAAAAAGATCAGGTCCTCGATAAACAGTCACACACACGTGTATCGACAGACATCCGTTGCAGCTCACAGGACGTTATTTCATCCGACCTCTACCAACAAGTAGCGAACGGAAAACAAAAATCGCTAATGGATTATCGCCTTAACCTGATTAGGCAAATTGCAGAAGTACATTGTACGACAAAAAGATCAGGTCCTCGATAAACAGTCACACACACGTGTATCGACAGACATCCGTTGCAGCTCACAGGACGTTATTTCATCCGACCTCTACCAACAAGTAGCGAACGGAAAACAAAAATCGCTAATGGATTATCGCCTTAACCTGATTAGGCAAATTGCAGAAGTACATTGTACGACAAAAAAGATCAGGTCCTCGATAAACAGTCACACACACGTGTATCGACAGACATCCGTTGCAGCTCACAGGACGTTATTTCATCCGACCTCTACCAACAAGTAGCGAACGGAAAACAAAAATCGCTAATGGATTATCGCCTTAACCTGATTAGGTAAAGTGTAGAAGTACATTGCACGACAAAACAGATCAGGTCCTCGATAAACAGTCACACACACGTGTATCGACAGACATCCGTTGCAGCTCACTGGACGTTATTTCATCCGACTTCTACCAACAAGTAGCGAACGGAAAACAAAAATCGCTAATGGATTATCGCCTTAACCTGATTAGGTAAAGTGTAGAAGTACATTGCACGACAAAACAGATCATGTCCTCGATAAACAGTCACACACACGTGTATTGACAGACATCCGTTGCAGCTCACAGGACGTTATTTCATCCGACCTCTACCAACAAGTAGCGAACGGAAAAGAAAAATTCAAAGGAAGTTTTATGTTTGTTACAACATGAGAACAAAGGAACAAACAAGAAAAGACACTTCCTTTGAATGGCCACAATGTAGCGTTGCACTGTGTGTATAGCCTAAATCCACGTGTTGAGGATTTTCACACAAAGAAAATATACTAAAACAAATTATTTTTCATTTTTATGTATTTTTACAATAAAATAAATGTGTTTGGATTAATTAAAAGACATTTTTTTACTCCTTTCTGGCAGATGTTAATATGCCCTGATCTCAGTTTTAAAGACGTCATATGACGTCTTTGCTCACCAAAGGTTTAAGACACCATATTCGTAAAAACATTTGTAAAAAAATGTTTCTTTTTAGAAAGAACGAAAACTTTAGTTATAAACTTACTTAAAATAATTATTTTTAAAAAATCGTGATTACTTTACGATTTCATGTTAGTGGTTGCAACCGGCCAACCCTAATCTGTGCCAAGCGACACATACAAGGGTGTTTATACAATGCAGAGTCACGCCGTTACCAGTGCTGCTACTAACAATTACGAAAAACCCGTTTACCATAAAATTAAAAGAAACCAAAAATCTGCTACTGTTGTAGTACATGAATGCACATTTGACGTACTTTTGTGAGTTCTGCATGTTGTGTTTATTTAAAGCAATACAGCTACAAACACTGAAGCAAAATAGTGTATTTATACACTTTTCCTAAAAACACAGATTTGGAGCAACAATGAAGTTACAAGCTTACAAGTGTTGACAAAGCATAAAAAACGCTACATATATTTATTCATTTTTCTAATGAATGATTCTTTGGAGCTTGGAAGCATAAACTGCTAAATTATAACCCAAAGAAGTTAAAAATTTAAAAACTAACGCTCTTCCTTATTGATTCTTCCTTATTTATAACGTAAATAAAACGTAATTATTTTTAAAAACACGAAATAGTATATTTTTTTTTTTAACGTCCGACTATTGTGCACACTTGGGCTAATGCAGACGATGGGATGATTTATAGCGTATGAAAATGCCAAGCCCTGGCCGGGAATCGAACCCGGGTCCTCGGGGCGAAAGCCCAGTACGCTATCAACTAGGCCACCGAGACGGCTTACACGAAATGGTATATTATGTTACAAAAAATGTTATTTTACACCAAAATTTGTATTAAGACTTAGAAAATATTTTTAAGTCAACCTGTTTACAAACGCTCATATCTGCTCTTGTACTTACACGATGTTTAATCAACTTGTGTTCACAGCGATCCCTGTTACAGGAGTTATGTAACAGGCTAATATTACCTCATGCAAATTACAGCATATCTGCTCTTGTACTTACACGATGTTTAATCAACTTGTGTTCACAGCGATCCCTGTTACAGGAGTTATGTAACAGGCTAATATTACCTCATGCAAATTACAGCATATCTGCTCTTGTACTTACACGATGTTTAATCAACTTGTGTTCACAGCGATCCCTGTTACAGGAGTTATGTAACAGGCTAATATTACTTCATGCAAATTACAGCATATCTGCTCTTGTACTTACACGATGTTTAATCAACTTGTGTTCACAGCGATCCCTGTTACAGGAGTTATGTAACAGGCTAATATTACCTCATGCAAATTACAGCATATCTGCTCTTGTACTTACACGATGTTTAATCAACTTGTGTTCACAGCGATCCCTGTTACAAGAGTTAAGTAACAGGCTAATATTACTTCATGCAAATTACAGCATATCTGCTCTTGTACTTACACGATGTTTAATCAACTTGTGTTCACAGCGATCCCTGTTACAGGAGTTATGTAACAGGCTAATATTACCTCATGCAAATTACAGCATATCTGCTCTTGTACTTACACGATGTTTAATCAACTTGTGTTCACAGCGATCCCTGTTACAGGAGTTAAGTAACAGGCTAATATTACTTCATGCAAATTACAGCATATCTGCTCTTGTACTTACACGATGTTTAATCAACTTGTGTTCACAGCGATCCCTGTTACAGGAGTTAAGTAACAGGCTAATATTACCTCATGCAAATTACAGCATATCTGCTCTTGTACTTATACGATGTTTAATCAACTTGTGTTCACAGCGATCCCTGTTACAGGAGTTATGTAACAGGCTAATATTACTTCATGCAAATTACAGCATATCTGCTCTTGTACTTACACGATGTTTAATCAACTTGTGTTCACAGCGATCCCTGTTACAGGAGTTAAGTAACAGGCTAATATTACTTCATGCAAATTACAGCATATCTGCTCTTGTACTTACACGATGTTTAATCAACTTGTGTTCACAGCGATCCCTGTTACAGGAGTTAAGTAACAGGCTAATATTACTTCATGCAAATTACAGCATATCTGCTCTTGTACTTACACGATGTTTAATCAACTTGTGTTCACAGCGATCCCTGTTACAGGAGTTAAGTAACAGGCTAATATTACTTCATGCAAATTACAGCATATCTGCTCTTGTACTTACACGATGTTTAATCAACTTGTGTTCACAGCGATCCCTGTTACAGGAGTTAAGTAACAGGCTAATATTACTTCATGCAAATTACAGCATATCTGCTCTTGTACTTACACGATGTTTAATCAACTTGTGTTCACAGCGATCCCTGTTACAGGAGTTAAGTAACAGGCTAATATTACTTCATGCAAATTACAGCATATCTGCTCTTGTACTTACACGATGTTTAATCAACTTGTGTTCACAGCGATCCCTGTTACAGGAGTTAAGTAACAGGCTAATATTACTTCATGCAAATTACAGCATATCTGCTCTTGTACTTACACGATGTTTAATCAACTTGTGTTCACAGCGATCCCTGTTACAAGAGTTAAGTAACAGGCTAATATTACCTCATGCAAATTACAGCATATCTGCTCTTGTACTTACACGATGTTTAATCAACTTGTGTTCACAGCGATCCCTGTTACAGGAGTTAAGTAACAGGCTAATATTACTTCATGCAAATTACAGCATATCTGCTCTTGTACTTACACGATGTTTAATCAACTTGTGTTCACAGCGATCCCTGTTACAGGAGTTAAGTAACAGGCTAATATTACTTCATGCAAATTACAGCATATCTGCTCTTGTACTTACACGATGTTTAATCAACTTGTGTTCACAGCGATCCCTGTTACAGGAGTTAAGTACCAGGCTAATATTACTTCATGCAAATTACAGCATATCTGCTCTTGTACTTACACGATGTTTAATCAACTTGTGTTCACAGCGATCCCTGTTACAAGAGTTAAGTAACAGGCTAATATTACTTCATGCAAATTACAGCATATCTGCTCTTGTACTTACACGATGTTTAATCAACTTGTGTTCACAGCGATCCCTGTTACAGGAGTTAAGTAACAGGCTAATATTACTTCATGCAAATTACAGCATATCTGCTCTTGTACTTACACGATGTTTAATCAACTTGTGTTCACAGCGATCCCTGTTACAGGAGTTAAGTAACAGGCTAATATTACTTCATGCAAATTACAGCATATCTGCTCTTGTACTTACACGATGTTTAATCAACTTGTGTTCACAGCGATCCCTGTTACAGGAGTTAAGTAACAGGCTAATATTACTTCATGCAAATTACAGCATATCTGCTCTTGTACTTACACGATGTTTAATCAACTTGTGTTCACAGCGATCCCTGTTACAGGAGTTAAGTAACAGGCTAATATTACTTCATGCAAATTACAGCCTATCTGCTCTTGTACTTACACGATGTTTAATCAACTTGTGTTCACAGCGATCCCTGTTACAAGAGTTAAGTAACAGGCTAATATTACTTCATGCAAATTACAGCATATCTGCTCTTGTACTTACACGATGTTTAATCAACTTGTGTTCACAGCGATCCCTGTTACAGGAGTTAAGTAACAGGCTAATATTACTTCATGCAAATTACAGCATATCTGCTCTTGTACTTACACGATGTTTAATCAACTTGTGTTCACAGCGATCCCTGTTACAGGAGTTAAGTAACAGGCTAATATTACTTCATGCAAATTACAGCATATCTGCTCTTGTACTTACACGATGTTTAATCAACTTGTGTTCACAGCGATCCCTGTTACAAGAGTTAAGTAACAGGCTAATATTACTTAATGCAAATTACAGTTTAATCTTTCTAACAGATCCAAATGGTTGTGCGAGTTTCATAACAGTTCAAAATTGTAAATTGTACAAAGGAAAGTCATATCTTATGTTTAAGTTAAGAAAATCTAAGTCATTAGGTCAATACCTACGTAGGTACACACATAATGTTATGCCTAAAGACGACCATCTTCACGCAGATAGAGTAGGACAACTGCAAGGAAGAAGGAAGAGATGAAAAATTATATTACATAAATTGGATGTTAAACGCCAAGAATAAAGGAAGCTGAACAAACAATTATAAAATCATAAAAAACAAAAGCAGGCTAACGAGTAAAAAACGCATACAATAAACAAATACAAAGAAATTGAAGGTTTAAAGAAATTGAAAAAGACCTAATAGAATTAAAAATTACAGAAGATTCATTGCTTGACCAAACTGCTAAGATAATTACCAAGGACGAAAGAATAAGATTCCAAGATAAAGCCAAAATAAAACCTAAAGCTATCATTTCAGAAGAGGAGAGGAAAAGAAGATCGGAAAGAATGAAGAGCTACTGGGAACAAAGAAAAGTACAGCGCGCAAGAAATGATTAATTCAGCGTACCCCAAAGAGGGTGAAACGAAGAGAAGAAGAAGAAACAAATAAAAACAATATAGACAATATGAAATAATGAGGAGTGACTTGAAATATAAACTAAATACATTTACAGTATGCCCCACGAAGAGGTTTACACATTTGATCGGGAAGAGCTCATATGACCAAAAGATCAAACAACCAAAAGTTCATTCGACCAAATTATATTTAAATATTTAGGTTGAAAGAACTTTTGGTCACATGAACCATGTTTTTAACAGAATGGTTCATATGACCAAAAAATCAAACAAAGGTTCATTCGACCAAAAATATTTAATAACTTAGAGATTTATTAACATCGAGGTTCGTATTTCCTTCAAAGGAGGATATTTTGTAAAACACTGCATATAGATCATAGTCATTACTGATATTTAAATTAATAATACACGCCATTACGCTACATACCCAGACCAGTCATTACTGTATTGTTTTAGCGTTTAGGCCTACAGTTGAATGTACTGTCAATATTTTATATATTCACTTTTTTTTAATATTGCATATAGGTAAGTTTCAATGCTAAATATTTAAATTAATAATACACGCCATTATACAATTTACACTTGAATACTAAATAGTTAAGTTGGACTGAGTAAGTAGTGTGATTGCGTTTAACATAATTTAAACATTTATTATTCACACCTATCAATACATAATACACAAATAAAACGTCACTGTTATACAATTAACACTTGAATACTAAATAATTATGCTGGGCTGGGTAACTGGTATGACGGCGTTTAAAATAATATCAACATTTATTATTCACACCTACCAATATATAATAAATGTATAAAACGTCACTGTTATAGAATTAACTCTTGAATGCTAAATAATAAAGTTGGACTGGGTAAGTAGTATGATGGTGTTTAAAATAATAATAAAAACACAATAATAGTAAAGAAATGGTTTAAACAACCAAAATATGAAAATATAATTTGGTTGAATAAACGTTTGGTTGTTTGATCTTCTGGTCATATGATCTCGCCTCTTAAAAACACGGTTCACTTGACCAAACGTTCATTGGGCCAAAATATTAGTATAGAATTAGGTTGAATGAACTTCTGGTTGTGTTGATCTTTCGGTCATACGACCCCATCGCATTTGATCCTCCATTATTTTCTCATTCCTCCGTTGATCATTTTGAAACTAAACGTACTCTTTAAAGAAGGTACCAGAAATAGTACGTGAGAATTGCATCTGGCTGATGTTTGTAGAAACAAAATGGCGGCCAAAATAAATATTCTATCTCTCTTAAAAATCTCACTGTACCTCAGTATTAAATTAGATTGTTGAAAAACTGCTATTTATCAACATTATGGTCTGATTTATGAAGAGTACATTGCTATTTAGTTTCCTTTTAAATTATCTTGTATCTAATTGAATTAAAAAAAAATTAATAATAAAAAAATAAAATTTTGTTGAACAAAATAAAATCAGTTCTACTTTATTTTTGCTGCCTCGCATACTATTTCTGGTATCTTCATTAAAAGGTATGTATAGTTTGAAAATGGAGGAATGAGAACATAATGAAAGATGTAGGCCCCTAATCCGTAAAGCTCTTTTTGGGACACACTGTACATGGTTCAGTTCGGTTGAATATGTTTGAATCAATAAAATTTAATAGTGTAAATTGCGTTTCAATCGCATTGTTTAATGAAATAAAACCACTGAATGACGTATACTGGAATTTCGTTCGACCCTATTTTATTGCACAATGTGCTAGATTCAACCGAATCATGAAAACTGGTATTTAGAGTGACTGAAAAGTGTGTTATTAAAAGTTTCATAAATTGCATTGTGGTTAAGTTTATTTTTAGATTTGTGGTTTTTTTATCCGTATAAATGAGGACAATAACAAAGGTATTTAATTTGATAGAGGATAAAACTGCGCTGTTTTAAAAATTTATATGAGAATCACCGTTGCCCGTGGAACGGTAAAAAGATAATTTTGAAAACGTAGGGATAATCCAGTACAATTTATTTGTCGGAAATGACTGAAAATTATGTAAAATTAAAAGTGAAAGATTATTATAATTAGTTGTTAAATTAAAAAAAAAAAATTAATGATTGCGTCTAACTTTGTGCTTTAGTTTATATTATTGTTCAGTTAAATTGAAGCATGTACACAATTCCGTTCAATGCCATTGAGCAATGTAAGTGATTCAGCCAAACTGTTCAACCAAATTCAACCTTGTGCGCGCACAGCTTAACTCACTCAAACAAGAAGAGTTTTACAAATTTTTCATTTTCCTTTTCTTTTATTTTATTACAATTTTTTTATGTCAACTAGATTAGAAAATAGACGAATGAATTGGCTACTAGGTCGTCTGTCCAAACTAGATTTGTCAAACAAACTGCTCTTATACAGGTTTTTTGAGACCAGTTTGGATGTACGGGTTGCACCAAGAAAACTGACCTTATATTATACAATCTTTTCAAAATAAGGTACTGCGCTGGATTGTTGGTGCACCATGGTGTGTTAAGAATGATAATATCCACAAAGTCCTTAAGGTTGTGCGATCACGTCCGCTGACAAACTTTGTCCGCTAGATCGCAGGCCACTCGCTCTAGGCGCTGTTTTTGCCAGTCGAACATTTCCCCTCCAGCCGCTTTGTGTTTCGTGGTTCCCCCTCCACGCTCCACACTTTTCTTGGTTCCTTCGGTAACTGTGGGCTTTATCAGACCTTGTGCTTACTTGAGCATTTTTTTCAAGGCTGGCTGTATTCTATGACATCTTTCCATGGGATTTACGAAACAGAACTTCACATTCATGCGTTATATTTTTCTCTTTTTACAGAATGTCACTTTTTGACTTATATTGTAGTTTGCCTATTCCAACTTGTATTTGTAATTATAGCACGCTACTCACTGACCTGATGGAAGCAAATTTCCTAAATATGCTGTTTTTGTTTAAAATAAAAACATTTTAAATTTATTAAATTTTTGTTCTACAATAAAAATACAAAAATGAAAAGCCGTGAATTTTGTAAGTTTTTTACGCAATACTTTCTATGAACATTTGATTCCACTATCGTAATCGGTGTTAAAAACTGTATAAATTAGCATTTGAAACATTAAAATTGCATTAAATGAAAATAAAATGTAAAATAAAAATGCAAAAATGAACCGCGACGCCAGGATTTGTGTGCATTTGTATGTACAGATAAATATGATTGGAGTAATAAACCTTGAACATTGATGATTTAATAAAAGCTTCTAAAATTTAAGAACCTGTCGAGTATGCTGATCAGAACGATCACTGTTCGTATAAGTAAAAAGGCAATTTGGTGATATAAACCAAATTAATCGGCACGACGAAATAATTATATTGTGTATGATTAGGCTGAAGGAAAAACATTTAAAAAGTTTAACAATACAGGCTTTTCCTTAATCTCCAATCTAAAATTACTTGTTTCCCATTTAACAATTGCAGTACCTAGGCTAGTAAAAATCTAAATAAAAACCACCAAGTGGTGAAAAGCTCTTCCCCAAGTCTACAGTTAAAAAGTTTGTTGAAATTGCCTTTTAATGCATCCCGAAAGCATTTAACAAGAAATTGTCATATAGTAAATTGTATATATAACAAATTGTCATATAGTAAACAAATTGTCGTATGTAAGTTAGGTCAGGCGGTCACCAAAAATGTGGAATTCAGTCAGTTTAAAGAACGCATTTGTATCTTTTAAATCTAAATATTTAGGTCTGCTGTAACGGAATCTCGGAAACTAATATATTAAAAACCGTAATCTAGGCAGCGAGAAATAAGTTTAAAAGCGTGGGTTAGCGTAGTGGGGGGAAGCGGAGTCAACATCAAAATCGAATGTAGACAGAGTCGAAGCTACGTGGATCGGAGCCCAGCGATGCCACTCGACTCTACTTAGCTCCGTTATGTTTTCAGTGGCCGTACCTACATAAAAAATAAGTAAATTCGTTTTTGTATGCGTAATCTGCTTCGTTCAGCGAAACTCCGCTCCTTATTTGATGGCCGCCTAGTCTTGTGTAAATATCTTAAAGTAAAGCTTATATAGATATTACTAGCATTACCCATCGTGGCTTCGCCCACGAAGCTTAAACTGTTTCAGTAATGTAATAATTTAGAAACATTAAAAAAATGTATTAATAAAAGCGTGATAATCTAAACTCATGATTATTTTACAGTGAATATGAAAAAATATTATAACCTGAATATGTTGTTTTGTTGTCTTCAAAAGTGTTCCATTCGAATTTAAGAAAATCTGATAAAAATATTTTTCTCCAATGCAAACATTTAGCCTATACCTCTTTTATATGTTTATCCTTTTAGGGGATGAATTCGGAGAAAATGCTGAATTACGTGCATCATAATTTGTGTTTTAGAATATTTTGTTTACTTTAAGAAAATACAATACAAAAAATGTTTTTGTCCAATGCAAACACTCTTTTTTCTCCAATGACAACTCTTTTTTACATTATTATTCTTTTAGGGAATGAATTCGGAAAAATGTTGAAATATGTGTTTCATTATTTGTGTTTCAAAACATATTTCTGGAATATACGATCAAGAAAAAAAAATTTGTTTAATGCAAAATTGTATACCCTATTTTACATTTTCTACCCCTCTCAATCTTTTTAAAGAATGAGTTTTGGGAAATGGTGAAAAATACATTTCATTACTTATATTTAAGAGTGACTGTGTTACGTTTTAAGAAGGTCATATGAAAAACTTATTTTTCCAATAAAAATTGTTGTACATCTTTTTTACCTCGTTAGGGGTTGAATACTGGAAAATCGTTTTTCAGTGCACCCCTACATGTGGTAGTAACCCTGAAAATTTCAATTCTCTAACTATTTATTATTAAAGTTGGACTGGGTAAGTAGTTTAATGGCATTAAAATCAATTTTTTTCAAAATCCTTTCTTAGTGCACCTCGACATTTTGTAAGAAGTTACCCTGAAAATTTCAAATCTAGCTATATTAGTCATGGCTGTACGTTGATTATTAAAGTTAGAATGGGTAAGAAGTTTAATAGCGTTAAAATCAAATTTTTGCAAAATCCTTTCTTAGTGCACGCCTATATGGTAACATAGTACACTCAAAATTTCAAGTCGCCAGCTAAAACAGTTTTGGCTCTGCATTGATTATGAATCAGTCAGTCAGTCACTCAGTCAATCAGTCAGTTAGGACTTCTTTTATACATTAAGATAAGCTATATATCTTATGTAAATATTGTAAAGAATGTAGGTATTGTATGTATATACCGTAAAGTAAAGCTTACATAGATATCGTAAGCTATGTATCGGATGTAAATATTGTAAAGAATGTAGGTATTGTATGTAAATACCGTAAAGTAAAGCGTACATAGATATCGTAAGCTATGTATTGGATGTTAATATTGTAATGAATGTAGGTATAGCATGTAAATACCGTAAAGTAAAGCGTACATAGATGTCGTAAGCTATGTATCGGATGTTAATATTGTAAAGAATGTAGGTATTGTATGTAAATACCGTAAAGTAAAGCGTACATAGATATCGTAAGCTATGTATCGGATGTAAATATTGTAAAGAGTGTAGGTATTGTATGTAAATACCGTAAAGTAAAGCGTACATAGATATCGTAAGCTATGTATCGGATGTAAATATTGTAAAGAGTGAAGGTATTGTATGTAAATATCGTAAAGTAAAGCGTACATAGATATCGTAAGCTATGTATCGGATGTAAATATTGTAAAGAATGTAGGTATTGTATGTAAATATCGTAAAGTAAAGCGTACATAGATATCGTAAGCTATGTATCGGATGTAAATATTGTAAAGAATGTAGGTATTGTATGTAAATACCGTAAAGTAAAGCGTACATAGATATCGTAAACTATGTATTGGATGTTAATATTGTAATGAATGTAGGTATTGCATGTAAATACCGTAAAGTAAAGCGTACATAGATGTCGTAAGCTATGTATCGGATGTTAATATTGTAAAGAATGTAGGTATTGTATGTAAATACCGTAAAGTAAAGCGTACATAGATATCGTAAGCTATGTATCGGATGTAAATATTGTAAAGAGTGTAGGTATTGTATGTAAATACCGTAAAGTAAAGCGTACATAGATATCGTAAGCTATGTATCGGATGTAAATATTGTAAAGAGTGAAGGTATTGTATGTAAATATCGTAAAGTAAAGCGTACATAGATATCGTAAGCTATGTATCGGATGTAAATATTGTAAAGAATGTAGGTATTGTATGTAAATATCGTAAAGTAAAGCGTACATAGATATCGTAAGCTATGTATCGGATGTAAATATTGTAAAGAATGTAGGTATTGTATGTAAATACCGTAAAGTAAAGCGTACATAGATATCGTAAGCTATGTATTGGATGTTAATATTGTAATGAATGTAGGTATTGCATGTAAATACCGTAAAGTAAAGCGTACATAGATGTCGTAAGCTATGTATCGGATGTTAATATTGTAAAGAATGTAGGTATTGTATGTAAATACCGTAAAGTACTAGATATCGTAAGCTATGTATCGGATGTAAATATTGTAAAGAGTGTAGGTATTGTATGTAAATACCGTAAAGTAAAGCGTACATAGATATCGTAAGCTATGTATCGGATGTAAATATTGTAAAGAGTGAAGGTATTGTATGTAAATATCGTAAAGTAAAGCGTACATAGATATCGTAAGCTATGTATCGGATGTAAATATTGTAAAGAATGTAGGTATTGTATGTAAATACCGTAAAGTAAAGCGTACATAGATATCGTAAGCTATGTATTGGATGTTAATATTGTAAGGAATGTAGGTATTGTATGTAAATACCGTAAAGTAAAGCGTACATAGATATCGTAAGCTATGTATCGGATGTAAATGTTGTAAAGAATGTAGGCATTGCTTGTAAATACCGTAAAGTAAAGCGTACATAGATATCGTAAGCTATGTATCGGATGTAAATATTGTAAAGAGTGTAGGTATTGTATGTAAATACCGTAAAGTAAAGCGTACATAGATATCGTAAGCTATGTGTCGGATGTAAATATTGTAAAGAGTGTAGGTATTGTATGTAAATATCGTAAAGTAAAGCGTACATAGATATCGTAAGCTATGTATTGGATGTTAATATTGTAAAGAGTGTAGGTATTGTATGTAAATATCGGAAAGTAAAGCGTACATAGATATCGTAAGCTATGTATTGGATGTTAATATTGTAAAGAATGTAGGTATTGTATGTAAATATCGTAAAGTAAAGCGTACATAGATATAGTAAGCTATGTATTGGATGTAAATATTGTAAAGAATGTAGGTATTGTATGTAAATATCGTAAAGTAAAGCGTACATAGATATCGTAATCTATGTATCGGATGTCAATATTGTAAAGAGTGTAGGTATTGTATGTAAATATCGTAAAGTAAAGCGTACATAGATATCGTAAGCTATGTATCGAATGTAAATATTGTAAAGAATGTAGGTATTGTATGTAAATATCGTAAAGTAAAGCGTACATAGATATCGTAAGCTATGTATTGGATGTTAATATTGTAAAGAGTGTAGGTATTGTATGTAAATATCGGAAAGTAAAGCGTACATAGATATCGTAAGCTATGTATTGGATGTTAATATTGTAAAGAATGTAGGTATTGTATGTAAATATCGTAAAGTAAAGCGTACATAGATATAGTAAGCTATGTATTGGATGTAAATATTGTAAAGAATGTAGGTATTGTATGTAAATATCGTAAAGTAAAGCGTACATAGATATCGTAATCTATGTATCGGATGTCAATATTGTAAAGAGTGTAGGTATTGTATGTAAATATCGTAAAGTAAAGCGTACATAGATATCGTAAGCTATGTATCGAATGTAAATATTGTAAAGAATGTAGGTATTGTATGTAAATATCGTAAAGTAAAGCGTACATAGATATCGTAAGCTATGTATCGGATGTCAATATTGTAAAGAGTGTAGGTATTGTATGTAAATACCGTAAAGTAAAGCGTACATAAATATCGTAAGCTATGTATGTAATTATTTTAATTATTGCAGATTCTTAAAAATGATAAAAACCTATTATATTATATGGATGCCATTTACGGTAATACAAGCGATGTGAAAATAATCTTCACCCTCCCCTTTTCATTTCCACTCTCGTAGTGATAGGATAGTCTTGTAAGAATCGAGTACTCGATTCTTTGATTTGAATGGGGTACTCGATCATTGTACACTACGCGATTCTCCGAAATGAGTTATTTTCCCCAGATTCATTACGATTCCGATTAATGCAGTCGAATTTATTCAATATTCCTTCCCTCTCTTTCTACTCGATCTCAGTGTTTATTATTTCAAACATAGCATTTGTTTTATTTGAATTTCAAAACAAAAATCGATTCTTTATAAGTACCTTTATAGATTGTACCTTTATCGCGAATCTTTTATAATTATCAATTATAAATAATTATTCAATAATAATTGAAATAAATATTTAACATTTTCTTTTGTGAAATGTATTGTATATCTTTCCAACTAATGGTATCATGCCTATTATATACATATCATTTTATTAATACAGTATTATTACAAGCGGAATGAAAACAATATATCGGGAAAAATTTAATAACTGTGTGTAGAATCAAAATAAAGATTTGAAAAATTTCAGTTATATTCAGGACATCACGAATAACAATCACTGCAAAAGAGATTTTATCTCAAAAACTCTTGATCTGGTTTTAGTCAAAACAAAAGACTATGAAAATTTAGTTTTGTGACATTATTCTCAAACAAATTGTATATAATTTTTTTTTAAGAATTAAATGTGTAATTGTTCAGGAAAAACCAATAAAGGCAATGGTGTAACTAAATTTATCACATTATTGTTCGTTTACTTTAACAATGAATCAAAAATGAGTAGTTCATAATAAGAAAAATCCAATAGTAGTGCAAAAGAGGCAATCGGACAATTAACAGTAGAAGGTTCTAGGAAAACAACTGGTTGACGAATGTAGCGAGTGGGGGAATTGACAAGCCGGTGGAGGAGAGGGAGCAAGAGAGAGCGCGACTGTTAGAAAGAGAACGAAGATTGCGGGTTGTATCTTTTCATTTGCAGGAGTAGGCCAATTTTTTTAAAACACCCCCACGGCTAAACTATTTCATCTAGAACAGATATTTTTTTGGAAAATAACCTTCAAACCTATCTTCACCTCGCTATGAAGTTTAAATTTTGATTAAATAAAAAATATATTTTTTACATTTTTTTTAAAAAACAGTTTTTTTTAAAATGTCCGATATGGTAAAATGAGGGTAATTAAGGTATTGGTCATGTTTAGTAGCATATAAATCCAAAATTTGGTTTAAATTGCTTCTTCCGTTTACACGTGGGTGTGGATTGACTAAAACACAAAAAAAAACCACTTAAAACCCCCCTAAATCGCTAAAAAAAAAAATTTTAATTTATATGTGAAAATAACATGTCTCCAAACATGTGTTAGTTATTTTAAGCCAAAGTATCCATAATTGTTTTTTTGATCGCACAACCTTAAGATGGACACAGTAAGGGAAGTGCTAAGATCCATAGCTGTGAAGCTTTACATTCATGTTAACACCGCAGTGCGGGCAGGAATGTGGAGCGGGTACTGAAGAGGACAAGACCAGAAGTCCTGGTGCAGTGATTATATGTTACCATATGACAGTGTTCGGAGTTATTCATAGGAATGATACTGTGACAGTGACATATTTGCAATTGTAACTACAAGATAAGTAGTACTTAGTTGTAGTACTGAATAAATAATAATAATAACACAAACAATTTGTGAAGCTATAAAAGCCAGAGTTTTAGATGCTTTACGAATATTGGAAGTGTTTATCAATGTTTAAAAAAACATTTGTACCCAGAAAGTAAGTGTTGTTTTGAATGTTTTATGTTGCCTTTCATGAATCAACCTTACTGCGTTGTCTAGTATTGTATACGGCGGATGCAGCATTAGTATAGTAGCTTGCATTTGTACAGCTTTATTTAATTTTTTTTTTTTGTGTTTAACGTCCGACTATTGTGCACACTTGGGCTAATGCAAACGATGATTTATAGCGTATGAAAATGCCAAGCCCTGGCCGGGAATCGAACCCGGGTCCTCGGGGTGAAAGCCCAGTACGCTATAAACTAGGCCATCGGCTTTTGTACAGCTTTAAGGAAAAGAAATATACGAATATATATATATATTTAACGTCCGACTATTGTGCACACTTGGGCTAACGCAGACGATGGGATGATTTATAGCGTATGAAAATGCCAAGCCCTCGCCGGGAATCGAACCCGGTTCCTCGGGGTGAAAGCCTAGTAAGCTATCCACTAGGCCACCGAGGCGGCTATATATATATATATATATATAGCAAAGAACACTTGATATGAATTAAGTTAATTTACAACACATTATTCGTCAAAGAAATGTTAAAAAATATTTCGGACAGTAGATTGAGTTCGTTTATATCAGCCGGTCTTTCCGCAAGAGTAGAGGGCAAGCAGGAAGTCAAACAATGATAACCGGCATGAGAAGGCGAGAAAAGATTATTTGTATTTTAATGGTAGTGCGTAGGTATAATGCTGTGAATTATATATATATATATATATATATATATATATATATATATATATATATATATATATATAAAAGTGACGCGCTAGCGGCAAATTGGCCGAAATTGTTTATTTTCGCATCTCACGGTAGGTATCGATGGAGAAATGTTTTCAGGGCTTTGAGTATTTGTCAAGGCCACCTTGAGGGACACGAACTGTATAAAAATAATACCACCTTATCTTCAGTCCGTCTGGAAATAAGGCATGAATGCGAGAGAGTTACTTGTGCGGCCAAGTTGCTGCCGCTCGCCCAATCGTGTAACTGTTTTCGTAGTGTTATTCTCACTGTATTTGTGCATACATAGTTTTTTTTTTTGTTTAGTGTTTTATTTTAGTATTTTTTGCCGTGTTTCTATTCTATTGACGAAGATTCCAAAAAGTTTATTGTAAATTGGATTATAACGCTACAAAATGTGGCGTTGATACTGTCGATCAAATGTGTACCAGTCACTCGACATCCCGAAGCACGAGGCGTTGGACAATGGCCCTTTTTTATCGGCATTTAGACATTGCCGGAATAAATGCAAATATAATTTACAAATTCAAACATCTGGATTACAGTGAGCGAAGACGAAACTTTTTGAAAAAATTGGCACAGTTTCATGAGTGGACACTTGAAAGCTAAAGCGACAATCCTAACTCTTCCAAAATATCTTCAAGTTTTTTTTTGGCAAATATAATTTATTGGAAAATCAACAGGCTCAAGTACCAACACGTAGACCTGTTTGTCATATTTGCGGACCACACAAACATAACAGAACCGAAATTGTCCGCAAAGAATGTAATAAGAATGTTTTAAGAATCACAACCAGATGACCGCTATTTGCACGGAAACAATGGACGTTGATTCAGATTAAATTTGTAAATATTAATTTTCAAATTTTTATTTATTAATTTAGTTTTTTTATAAGTGTGACCACTAATAATTCCGATATATTTGTCATGTTTCTTGTATAAAATGAAATCCTTTTTCAGACAAGTGTTTGTATTAATTTACTATTGTCTATGTTTCAAATATTAATACTTTTTTAAATAAATTTAACTATTAAAAAACTGAAAATTAAAATAAATCAATTAGATACAAAGTATAATAAAAAAATAATGCAGTGAGTCCACTTAAAATTAGTTTACATGAATACAAAAGCGGAAATAGCATTTCGGCAAATTGCAGCGTCGAGCCCGGTTGTGATACACCAAGTCGCGCCCAGCAAAGGGATAAATCCCGGTTTCCTAGACTATCCAGAGAACTTTCACAATTTTTAAATCTATTGATACATATGCATTATTAATACATAAATATATATAATACAAACGTATCACTCATACAATGAACTTGTTCATATACGTATCATGTATAACAATGCATTTTTGTTATTACTTAATTATTATATTTGTGCAGTTTTTAGTGTCACAATTTTTTTACTACTGTTTGACCAACACTAAAAGGTTTTTTATTTCGACTTTTAAAATACATGAAAACTATTAAAGGAACTGCTTAAAACTGCCAAAAAATATAACGATTCCTCTGAATGTATTTGATTTATGAACACTAATTCTGTCTAAGAGTAAAAGGCCAGTTTCAGCGCCTACAATCTGCCTTCGCATAGTATACCCACATCCCTGCCGATAACCTGAGTTTTTAATTTGCCTACCTGCTACGACTAACCTATTTTAGATGTAACATTCGTTTTACCACATTTCAAAAGTTACACTACTGTCCTAGTGTTACTTACGTTGATTGACACTTGATTCGCCATTTAAATGCTGAAACGTTTCAGAAAATATATTGTGTTCATGACCAAAGCTTAAACGTTACATTTTCGTTTTGGTATAGTGAAAGTAATACATTAATATACGAGTATTACTTACGTTGATTGACACTTGATTCGCCATTTAAATGCTGAAACGTTTCAGAAAATATATTGTGTTCATGACCAAAGCTTAAACGTTACATTTTCGTTTTGGTATAGTGAAAGTAATACATTAATATACGAGTATTACTTACGTTGATTGACACTTGATTCGCCATTTAAATGCTGAAACGTTTCAGAAAATATATTGTGTTCATGACCAAAGCTTAAACGTTACATTTTCGTTTTGGTATAGTGAAAGTAATACATTAATATACGAGTATTAATTACGTTGATTGACACTTGATTCGCCATTTAAATGCTGAAACGTTTCAGAAAATATATTGTGTTCATGACCAAAGCTTAAACGTTACATTTGTGTTCATGACCAAAGCTTAAACGTTACATTTTCGTTTTGGTATAGTGAAAGTAATACATTAATATACGAGTATTACTTACGTTGATTGACACTTGATTCGCCATTTAAATGCTGAAACGTTTCAGAAAATATATTGTGTTCATGACCAAAGCTTAAACGTTACATTTTCGTTTTGGTATAGTGAAAGTAATACATTAATATACGAGTATTAATTACGTTGATTGACACTTGATTCGCCATTTAAATGCTGAAACGTTTCAGAAAATATATTGTGTTCATGACCAAAGCTTAAACGTTACATTTGTGTTCATGACCAAAGCTTAAACGTTACATTTGTGTTCATGACCAAAGCTTAAACGTTACATTTTCGTTTTGGTATAGTGAAAGTAATACATTAATATACGAGTATTAATTACGTTGATTGACACTTGATTCGCCATTTAAATGCTGAAACGTTTCAGAAAATATATTGTGTTCATGACCAAAGCTTAAACGTTACATTTTCGTTTTGGTATAGTGAAAGTAATACATTAATATACGAGTATTAATTACGTTGATTGACACTTGATTCGCCATTTAAATGCTGAAACGTTTCAGAAAATATATTGTGTTCATGACCAAAGCTTAAACGTTACATTTTCGTTTTGGTATAGTGAAAGTAATACATTAATATACGAGTATTAATTACGTTGATTGACACTTGATTCGCCATTTAAATGCTGAAACGTTTCAGAAAATATATTGTGTTCATGACCAAAGCTTAAACGTTACATTTGTGTTCATGACCAAAGCTTAAACGTTACATTTTCGTTTTGGTATAGTGAAAGTAATACATTAATATACGAGTATTACTTACGTTGATTGACACTTGATTCGCCATTTAAATGCTGAAACGTTTCAGAAAATATATTGTGTTCATGACCAAAGCTTAAACGTTACATTTTCGTTTTGGTATAGTGAAAGTAATACATTAATATACGAGTATTAATTACGTTGATTGACACTTGATTCGCCATTTAAATGCTGAAACGTTTCAGAAAATATATTGTGTTCATGACCAAAGCTTAAACGTTACATTTTCGTTTTGGTATAGTGAAAGTAATACATTAATATACGAGTATTAATTACGTTGATTGACACTTGATTCGCCATTTAAATGCTGAAACGTTTCAGAAAATATATTGTGTTCATGACCAAAGCTTAAACGTTACATTTTCGTTTTGGTATAGTGAAAGTAATACATTAATATACGAGTATTACTTACGTTGATTGACACTTGATTCGCCATTTAAATGCTGAAACGTTTCAGAAAATATATTGTGTTCATGACCAAAGCTTAAACGTTACATTTTCGTTTTGGTATAGTGAAAGTAATACATTAATATACGAGTATTACTTACGTTGATTGACACTTGATTCGCCATTTAAATGCTGAAACGTTTCAGAAAATATATTGTGTTCATGACCAAAGCTTAAACGTTACATTTTCGTTTTGGTATAGTGAAAGTAATACATTAATATACGAGTATTACTTACGTTGATTGACACTTGATTCGCCATTTAAATGCTGAAACGTTTCAGAAAATATATTGTGTTCATGACCAAAGCTTAAACGTTACATTTGTGTTCATGACCAAAGCTTAAACGTTACATTTTCGTTTTGGTATAGTGAAAGTAATACATTAATATACGAGTATTACTTACGTTGATTGACACTTGATTCGTCATTTAAATGCTGAAACGTTTCAGAAAATATATTGTGTTCATGACCAAAGTTTAAACGTTACATTTGTGTTCATGACCAAAGCTTAAACGTTACATTTTCGTTTTGGTATAGTGAAAGTAATACATTAATATACGAGTATTACTTACGTTGATTGACACTTGATTCGCCATTTAAATGCTGAAACGTTTCTGACAGTAGATTGTGTTCATATAACGGTCGATCTATCCTTATCCTACAAGAGTCACGTTCCTGTTTTGGTACAAGCCTAGTGAATGTAGATGACAATTCTGTTTGCCTGTTATCTGTAACATTTAACGGGATTTTCTTAATAAAGATAATGCCCTAAAGTAGATAAATGAACTTTTATAATACTAGCTTCCAAATACAATAATATAATTTCTTAAAACAAATTTCAGTTATTTATATCTAAACAATTTTTTAGTATATAATTATTAGGTTTATTATGTTCAATATGTTCTTCAGATAATCTTCTTAGAGTATAGTAAGTTTTGAAAATGAATGTAATCCGAAACGCGTCAACATTATTATAATATTGAAGATTTGGGTATAGGCTACTTAAAATGGCCGAATATGTAGGCCTACTTATTTTTTACTTGGGGTCATTTTATAAATTTAACTAAAATGTATTTTAGCCCTTTTTGATTAAAAAAAGCTGTTAAAATCGTATTTTCATAATATGTATTCTAACGATTTTCAACAAAATAAAATGTAGACTAAGCTCATTAATATAGGTATATTATCAGATTTTGAAACCACTTAAAGTGGATCTTTTGGAGGATACAACTACTCATACGTTTTATTTTAGTACTTATTGTATAAGTATTTACGTAAACGTATGGTTCGCTCAATCCACCCGTAAATCCGTTTTGATAACTATAAAAAACCTGAAAACCTTTCTAATTCCTCAAAAATGTTTTTAAAGTTAGATGATGTATGAAGAGAAAAGTCAGTGTATCCGAACTGAAATGAAAGAAACTTACAGGACGGAAATAAATCAAAAAAGTAAAACGTGACAATTGACAGGTATATTTTTTCGATTTTCGCTTAAACCGTAATTTTCTTTCATTCACCTGCAGGGAAGGTGCAGACTGGCTGCACCTCTTAAGAGGATTTAGGCGTCCCACGCGATACCCGAGTCTAACACACACGCGCGCGCGCGCGCACACACACACACACACACACACACACGACACACGCACATACACACACGCACGCACACACGCGCGCGCACATACACACACATACACGCGAGCGCGCGCACGCACACACGCATATACACACACCCACATACACACACGCACATACACACACATACACGCAGGCACACGCACACACAAGCGCGTGCACACGCAAACACACGTACATACGCGCGCGCGCACACACACACACACACACACACACACACACACACACACACACACACACACACACACACACACACACACACACACACACACAATGGCTAATGAAAGAGTGAGGCTCTATTGCGCAAGCGAAGTGCTGAGCCGCGGTATACAATGGCAATTGCAGAAGAGCGAAATCGGACCCTGGAGACATGGCAGTGACAGTACGAATCAAAAAATGGACGATGGACATACCAACTCATAGATCCAGGATTGGTGTAACAGGAGTCATGGGGAGGTGGATTTCTATCTCACACAGGTTCTCACTGAGCACGGTTGCTACTTGTTCCGTTACAGGCTGGAAACAGACTCGGCTTGTCCTCTCTGTCTTCCAGCAGTGGAGGAAGATGCGGGGCATGTGTTTTTCCGGTGTCGGAGATTCGACGAGGAAAGGATGAGGCTGCAAACATATCTGTGAGGCAGCATTGCACCGGAAAGTCTGGTTGCGACAATGATGGCTTCAGAGGCCAACTGGAGGGCCATTGCGGGATTCGCTGCAGTGGTCATGAAGAGGTTGATGGCTGAGGATCGAGAAAGGAGAGCCAACGCTGTAGGAGAATAGGTGGTCAGCCAGTCCACCTTCCCACGAAGTAATGCCTTGCGGTGGTTCGGTGGGGGGGGAAGAGGAATCCTTTGGTGGTTTTTTTAGTGGGTAACAATATATCTTAACTTGAGTTTGAGCTTGAGTTTGAATTTAATTTGAGTCCCATACTCTGCGGTAGTGCGTACCCAACCCAGGTAGTCCATAAAAGATTTTTTCCGCCTTTTTTGGCATCGCAAAACACACACGCGCGCGCGCGCGCGCGCACACACACACACACACACACACACACACACACACACACACACACATTACAACACAACACTTACGACTTTAACACTTTACATTAACACTTACATTTAGGGAGGCGATAATAGCCTCAATGTGCTTTTCACCTTAAAATACCAAAAAAATTCTTTCATTCAAATTTTGTACACTGGCATAAGACAACTTATGAAAAAAATCTTAGCAGATAGCTATTTGAATTTTAAGAAATGAAGCTATTTCGTGTTCTTTTTTCAGTTACATCTAAAACCGTTTCTTTTGAAGAAATAGTTGAATGTGAGGAAGTTCTTGCAACGTTTATTTCAAACGAAATTCAATAAGGTTGCAATTATTACAGGACTAGATGTTATTCACTAATGGCTTCTAATCTGAAAACCAAATATTATATAGTGCTTCAATACAATTTATTTACTATTAGCCTATTCATCACAGTATGCGTTAAAATTGTTTCAAACAGCAGGGGGTGCAGACTAGCTGCACTTATTGAGAGGATTCAGACGTTCCTCGCGGTACCCGAGTCTAACACACACACACACACTTAAAACACTACACTTACGACTTTAACACTTTACACTCACACTTACATTTAGGGAGGCGATAATAGCCTTAATGTGCTTTTTGCCTTAAAATAACAAAAAAATATTTTATTTAATACAAATCAAAATCCACTTTTGACTTCAGTAACCGATTTGATTTACCAGATTTTTTAAAATTTTATTTTAAAGTGAAAAGCACATTGAGGCTATTATCGCCTCCCTAAATATAAGTGTAAGTATTAAAGTCGTAAGTGTAATGTTGTATGTGTAAATGTGTCACACTCGGGTACTGTGAGGGACGTATAAATCCTCTCAATAGGTGCAGCTAGTCTGCACCCCCCTGCGGGTCCTAAAAATTATTTTAAAAGAAAAAAAGAAATCTTAATTAATTTTTGTTTCAAACCTGTTTTGCAAATCTACAATTGACTATAAATACTCTACAAAATTAGACCTCGTCCAAATTAAAAGGGTACAAAATTCTACCAGAAGTTTCACTACAGTTTTTACTAACATAAGAGAACTGTATATTTTGTAAGGCAACTAAACAAACCTGTGCTTTTGACCTTGTATTATCTAAAATCATCTTTTTTAATACAAAATATGAAGGATCTACAGGAGGCATAAATTGGTACATAGGTTGGTCCTTGAAATTAATTCCTTACTTTTATGTAAATACTTTTAAAAAATCTTTCAGAAGTGTTATTATAAAATTTAAATTTAACGGATATTTAACAAAAAACATTTCTGTATTATGAAATTAACAAAAAAAAATCACTCATGAAAGATTTGTACTTATCACATTAATTTTTTTAAATTGTCCTTTAACTTTTTTTAAGAGTTTTAGATCCACATTCTAAAGTTTTTAAAGCATTTAGAAGAACATTATAATATTTCTTGGCATAATATGTGTAACATCTTTGCCCCGCAGGGGGGTGCAGACTAGCTGTACCTATTGAGAGGATTTAGACGTCCCTCGCGGTACCCGAGTCTAACACACGCTTACACTTGCAACACTACATTTACGACTTTAACACTTTACTTAGGGAGGCGACAATAGCCTCAATGTGCTTTTCGCCTTAAAAAAATAAAAAATAAAATAAAATCTTATTGCGAGGATTCTGCACAAATTCTTCTTTAAAGTCACTGCATTGATACACTACAGATTTTAAGGCAAATATTTAATGGTCTATCAGGATACTGTCTTGAATGCCAATCATTTAAAAAAATTTCTTTTGAGAATATTTGAAAATATAACTGTTTTTTCCAGCCTATTTCGCAAAGCCACATTATTATCTCTTGTCAAAATCGGTGGAAAACTATTTGTAAGTAAAGTTTCAATTTAAAAAAAATCTCTTCTTGTTTTAATAACAATAAATACGCCTAAAAAACTCCTCGGTTATACTGCACGAGTAAATCAGCTGACCAGTTAAATTTAACCCAACAAACAAATGTTTCGTCATATTAAATTGCCAAACAGTTAATCTTTCTGAAAATATGAATCTATTTTTTCAATTTTACACAATATCGATTTAAAAGTTTACTCTGACAAACGCAATCTACTGATATTTTACCTTCTAATAAAGGCAGAGTTTCCTCCATTTTCTCTAAAACAAAAACACTTTCACTATCACTATTTCAACGCAGCTGGCCTACAGGCCGAGGAACTGAACGGAATTAATCACAGTCTATGCTTTCGTGTACTTATCGCCAGATAAACGAACAAATCACGCTGTAAACAAATACAACGTCCGATCTCCGAGTAACTCGTCGAGTTCAAACTCCAAACATACAATACATTGCGGTAGATTAAAACATTTATCCCTGACGACATTATGACGCGGATTATTTCAGTTAGTGTCACATTTAGCGCGCTCATGCGTGCACTTTAGAAAGTACCTCGTTTTTATTTCCTGCATTGTACTTCAAACGGTGAATGTAAAGTATGATGTTTACGTAATTCAACGTGTTGTGGATGGAGAGATTTACCCCAAGTTTACATTTAATAGAGGCTATAGGCTATATAGTGGAGCCAATGAAGATCAAACATTCTTTTTATATTCTTCTTCTTTTCTGCTAGGATTATTGTCACTATGTTCAGTATAATGATCTGCCTTCCCTAGCTTCGTCAATTCTACTTTCGTTGACGCGTTTCGGAGAACCTCCATCTTCAAAAACTGGTCCAGTATAGATATAGTTTTTGAAGATGCAGGTTCTCCGAAACGCGTCAACGAAAGTAGAATTGACGAAGCTAGGGAAGGCAGATCATTATACTGAACATACGATCAAAAACATGAATTATTTCGGAATAACTCTCAGAAGCTTGTATTAATATAAAACCTTTTTATTTAGTTTATAAACCTTAAGATAAAAAGTTCTAATCATATACTTGTGCGCTAAGTGTTTATTAATTGTTTAAATAATAAAAACTGTTTTTCAATACATAAATTTAATAATCGCAGAAAATACTTCATTTTTTCCCTCGAAAATTCATGTAATATGTTTTTGAGGCTGCTGAACCCGAATTTGATGTTAAAAATTCAAAATTCAAAATGGCTGATCCAAAATGGCTGA
>CM040182.1:54216167-54243667 GCA_022606455.1 Callitettix versicolor | reverse complement strand
GTTGTTCAGAAAATTAATCGTACACTAGTACATCGTCTTGAATTTTCAACAACTTCGTCCATTGTTACTTTTCTTGTCCATGTCTGGTTTAATGTCAAACCATGGAATAAGTTGTTCTGAAAATTAATCGTAAATAGGTAAATCGTCTTGAATTGGCAACAACTTCGTCCATTGTTACTTGTCTTGCCCATGTCTGGCTTAATGTTAAACAATGGAATAAGTTGTTCTGAAAATTAATCGTAAATAGGTAAATCGTCTCGAATTGGCAACAACTTCGTCCATTGTTACTTGCCTTGCCCATGTCTGGCTTAATGTTAAACAATGGAATAAGTTGTTCTGAAAATGAATCGTAAATAGGTAAATCGTCTTGAATTGGCAACAACTTCATCCATTGTTACTTGCCTTGCCCATGTCTGGCTTAATGTTAAACCATGGAATAAGTTGTTCTGAAAATTAATCATGCACAGGTAAATCGTCTTGAATTTGCAACAACTTCATCCGTTGTTATTTGTCTTGCCCACGTTTGGTTTCATGTTAAACCATGGAATAAGTTGTTCTGAAAATTAAATGTGCACAGGTAAATCGTCTTGAATTTGCAACAACTTTGTCCGTTGTTACTTGTCTTGCCACTTTTGGTTTAATGTTAAACCATGGAATAAGTTGTTCTGAAAATTAAATGTGCACAGGTAAATCGTCTTGAATTTGCAACAACTTCGTCTGTTGTTACTCGTCTTGCCCAAGTCTTATTTAATGTTAAACCATTTAATAAGTTGTTCTGAAAATTAATCATACGCTGGTACATCGTTTTGAATTGGCAACAACTTCTTTCATTGTTACTTGTCTTGCCCATGTCTGGCTTAATGTTAAACCATGTAATAAGTTGTTTTGAAAATTAAATGTGCACAGGTAAATCGTCTTGAATTTGCAACAACTTCGTCTGTTGTTACTTGTCTTGCCCAAGTCTTATTTAATGTTAAACCATTTAATAAGTTGTTCTGAAAATTAATCATACGCTGGTACATCGTTTTGAATTGGCAACAACTTCTTTTATTGTTACTTGTCTTGCCCATGTCTGGCTTAATGTTAAACCACGGAATAAGTTATTCTGAAAATTAATCGTGCATAGGTAAATCATCTTGAATTTGCAACAACTTCGTCCATTGTTACTTGTCTTGCCCATGTCTGGCTTAATGTTAAACCATGGAATAAGTTGTTCTGAAAATTAATAGGACACTGGTACACCCTCTTGAATTTGCAACAACTTTCCGATCTTACTTGTCTTTTCCACATCATCAGTTAAAATCCTGTAGCGGCATTTAAAAACAAATTAATATTTTTTTGAAGCGTTAGCTTCTTATACCGCGTTGAGCACTTTGTATTTGTCACCATGGAGTGATTCGGTTTCATCGAGTAGGCTTACTAAGCGTAAGTAGGGGGAGTATTACACAGACCCCTCCAGTTCTCAGCTCTTCTCCTTTCTTTCGTCTGCCGGTTGCGATTGAGTTGGTCACGCGCGTGTGTATGTCATGTGCCTGTATGTACATACAACGTGGATGCTTCTCTCTATTTTTTTTCTCTCTCTTTCTCTCCACTTTTCTTTTTCTCATGTTCTCGTTGCGCACGCATGTAATGTTGTGTACATTGTGTATAATGTCAGGAGCAACAGTTCACTGGTATACGGTTTATATTCAGTAATACCACGTGCGTTTGATTTTATTTTTCTTATATTTTCGAGACCTTCAATATCTTATATTTATATTTTTTATATTCTTGAGACGTTTTATATATATATATATATATATATATATATATATATATATATATATATAAAGAAACTAACACTTCTGCCGACAGTCCAAATGACTGTACCATTCTTGTTTTGTTTTATTTTTTTAAGTCTACTATATGCCAATTATTTTTACGAATATTAAAAGTTTATTCGAGGATTAAAAAATATAGCAAAACTGACATTGGCTCACATAAAAGTAATACAGTAAAATAATAACTATTTCTTTTTGATTTAATTTAAATATGAACCATTTTCGTATTTAAACTATTCGTGCAACATTCGAACACAGACAAATGAATACACAGTCGCGTACACAGTAAATGTTAATCCAACTGGCAAAGCGGCGCATATCCAGCGCTTGGCTGCACCACTGTAGTAACACATCCAGCATTATTGCCAACTCACCTACTCGCCATCTCTAACAGTTTAGTTACTGCGGGGTGGGGGTAAAGGAAAGCATGCACCAATTAACAGCAAATTGTTATATGAAGTACAATGCGCAATCTTCTGTTATAAATGTGAACTATAAACCCAGCTTATAACTACCCAATTGCGGTGAGCCAAGCAGAAGCTTATATTCAGTCTTACGTAATTCGAGGTTCGCTATTGCAACACATAGTCAAAGAGCGCTGCTTGACTTACAATTAATTGGGCAAAATTTAAGATTATACTTTTTATGAATACGACCCTCGCTGTCATGGAAATATTTTAGAACTTACTTCAAGTATCACGAGGGGCGCCTTAATTGTAATTGTCACTGGAAACGGAGTGCCATTTGCCACTGGAGCCCAATATTAATGCAATAAGTGGCCTAAGCTAGACAACTTGTTCATGCTCTAATCATTTAAATCATAAGCTTAGTTAAAGCTCTCAAGCCTCTAGGGAAAAATTATAAATAGTATTTTGTCGCTCACTCTGTAATGTAAATAAAGTCAAACTCGAATATATACGAGGTGTGTTCAGAAAGTAACGAGAATTTTTAAATTTCGCGGGCTTGGAGAGTCCGATTGAAAAACATTTTTTTTATTATATTGGTATACATGCCTTTGAAGTATGATAAAACTTTCAGCTGTTTTCATTGTTGATTTTGTCTGTGACAGCCACTAAGGTTAGACGTGTTTTTATGAGCTCGGCGATTTTCGTTTGTTAAAAGAAATGGATCAAAGAATTTGTATAAAATTTTGCGTAAAAAATGGAATAAAGTGTAACAATGTGTGTGAAATGTTAACGAAGGCCTATGGTGAGTCTGCTATGAGTAAAGCAAGAGTTTACGAGTGGTATAAGCTTTTCCAAGAAGGCCATTGAAGATGACGAACGCCCTGACGCCCCAGCACATCAACAACCGATGAAAACGTGGAAAAAGTGAAAGAAGTGGTTATGAACAATCGCCGAATCACAATTAGAGAGGTCGCTGTTGATGTTGGCATATCGATTGGATCATGTCATGGCATTGTTTCCAATGTTTTGTGTATGAAACGCGTGGCAGCAAAATTCGTTCCAAAATTGTTGAATTTTGAACAAAAACAGCGGCGAATGGAAATTGCTCAGCCGTAACTAAATGAAGTCAACGACGATGCAGAATTACTGAAACTTAGAATTCCAGGTGACGAAATATGGGTTTATGGATATGAAGTCGAAACTAAAGCTCAATTATCCCAGTGGAGGCATTCTGGCTAGCCAAGACCGAAAAAGGCTCTACAAATGCGGTCGAACGTGAAGGTTATGCTCACTGTGTTCTTTTATATTAATGGCATAGTGTATCATGAATTCCTGCCACCAGGTGAAACGGCCAGTAAGGTGTACTACCTACAAGTTCAACGCCGTTTGTATGAAGCAATCCGAAAAAACGCCCGTGTCTGTGGGGAAACAAATCATGGCTTTTGCACCACGATAATGCACCAGCTCACACTTCATTGCTTGTTCGTGAATTTTTGACCAAAAACAGTACTGTAACGATGCCCCAGCCTCCATATTCGCCAGACATGGCTCCGTGTGACGTTTTCCTATTTCCAAAAATAAAGAGAACCTTAAAGGGCCGTCGTTTTACAGCCGTAGATGACATTAAAAGCGCATCGCTGAAAGAACTAAAGGCTATCTCAAAGATCGAGTTTGAGAAGTGTTTTGAGGATTGGAAGAAGCGCTGGCACAAGTGCATAATATCCAGTTGGGACTATTTTGAAGGCGACAACATCATTGTAGAAGAATAAATAAATATTTTGTTCAAAAAATTAAAATTCTCGTTACTTTCTGAACACACCTCGTGTGTGTATATATATATATATATATATATATATATATATATATATCTTGCAAATCAGGGTCTGTAACATGCGTGACAGTTTAGACGAGGTTTCCCTCAGTAATTGTTTAAAGATTTAAAGATTTTTTAACATTTCTTAAAAAATACCCTGCGCCTGATGAGTCCATAAAAAACTAGACTCGTTTTAATATCAGGATCTTAGGTTACTTTATTAGGATCTTAGGCATTGTAATGCAATTTGATTACGTTAACCCAGCAAATAACGTTAAGAATCTTTTATAACGTTCAATCTGTTCAGAATTTTTTATATTTGTGATTCCTGCTTTTATTATGAAGTAAAACGTGTTTTTCTTTTGCTAATAAATCACGTTAAGTTTAATTTTGAAAAATTAAGAAATGTTCTCAAACAAAATAATAGGCGTCTTTGCGATGGGTAATTTTTCATAACACAAAATAAACGTAACACTGAACCACTGCAACTGTGGATGCAGGTATTTCAACCATTCACAAGATAATATTTTCACATAATAAACTGTTCTTTTTTAAATGTTTTCTGAGCTTGCTTCTTCTAGTACTGCTATTAATTGTATTTTTTTAAGTAAAGACGTTATTGTTTTTTTAATAAAAATGCTAACCATTTGTATTAAAATAAATAAAATTTTTTTCGAAGAAGTTACAATATTCAAAATCATACTCAATGTATGTATGCAATAGACTCTATAGACTTCTATTTTTCGTCAGTAATTTTTTTTATAATGAGTTATTTTGTTTTTCGCTAAAGTTGGATCAAATGGTTGTTTCATACTAAGATATCAAATAGGCACATTTTGCTTCACTGTGTAATTATAATTTATGTTATAATTTTGTACCGGTTAGCTGCGTCTTTTTTATGTTTTTTTTTCTTCTTCTTCTTCTTCTTTTTCTGTAGTTTATAACACTAGCTCTAGTAACACAATCTCAAAAACGTTGGTAACTTCGAGGTGATATTGTTCCTTAGAGTACTATAAGTTTGTTTTTGTTTTTAATTTTTGGTTTTTGTTTTATTAATTTGGTTTTTGTAATATTATATACATTGTAAGTAGGATTTTCAAAGGAAAAAAAAACATATTTGTTTCCGGTCAAACAAATAAACAATAATAGACCACGTTTCCGTTAGCTGTTCCTAGTTCCTGTTAGTCTGTGTTTAGTCTTCATACTGTGAGTTTCCGTTGGTGTGCTTGTTTTCCTTGTTTCTACCAAAGGTATTGTACTGTCTACCACAATTATACGTATTCATATTAAATAAGGATTCATGACAAAATTAATCTAAAAGTTTTTTTTTGAAATGAAAACTTCTTTAGCGACGTTGTGCACTTTTTTTGGATGGGCAAAAAGTATTGAACTCGCGTCAGATTTTATAGGACACCGTCACCGCTACCATGAGATATATATAATGTATACTGTGTATATATATTTTTTTGTGTTTAACGTCCGACTGTGTATAGTATAGGATGCACGAGTATATACTATATATCGTTGGGCACTTTTTGGATGGGCAAAAAGCATTAAACTCGCGTCAGATTTTATAGCGACACCGTCATCGCTACCATGATATATACGTATAATGTATATATGTATATTTTTTATGGTGTTTAACGTCCGACTGTTGTGCAAACTTAGGCTAATGCAGACGATGGGATGATTTATAGCGTATGAAAATGCCAAGCCCTGGCCGGGAATTGAACCCGGGTCCTCGGAGTGAAAGCCCAGTACGCTATCAACTCGGCCACCGAGGCGGCTTAGATGTGTATAGTATGTGTATAAATAGTATAGGACGCACGCCGCGCGCATATACTATATATATCCTTTCATATAAAAGTATGGTATATATATATATACATAATACGAATCGTATACTGGCTACTGGTATCTGTCTCTTTCTAGTTCTATACTCTACGTGAAGGCCTATATATGTGCTTTTTCTACAGTATATACGTAGTTCACAAAGTGTAAAGAGCACGTGATTTTATACAGACTGTTAATATTTTTCTTTTTGTTTTCAAAATCATCAAATAAATAATAAAGAAAAATAAATTATTTTAGTCATATTACAATATTTACACCCAATATAAGGCTTAGTTCATTTTATTTAGGTAGTTTAGGAAATTATTCCCTAAACATTCTAAAACATTCAAAAATGCACAGCGTTATTGTTCAAGTTTTCACTTCTGTCGGCACTCCCGGAGTGCAGCCCGATTTTGAGAAATACTCGGATTTACTAATACACTGAGGGTATTCCAAAACCTCGGTCCTCTCGGATGAAATACTGGGTGCGCCATTGTTTTCGATGCCCCTCTATTGAGTTTTGAAACTGAATGAAATTGCAAGGTAAACAGTGCTAACACAAATCGTAATTGTATGACCAAGTAAGACTCCAAGGTAATGATTTCATAAAATAGTAGTCTGGAATGGAAGACTGGTGACCAGAAAATATAAGTTTTAGGCCAGATTATAGTATGAATAAGAAATTTGTCTTTGAATATTTCTCCCACTGACAATTTCATGCCATTCAGATGTTTTCTGTTTGGCTAGTAATGTTTTATTTTCGTTTATTGCGGCCATAGTTTGTAGCTAACTGCCCGTAATTTTACAGAATGAGTCAGCATTCTCTGTCATTCTCTATTAGGCATTTTTAAATTACTTTTTGAAGCATGATAATTGATTTAGAAAAATAGTTTTTTTTAAAGTGTGTAAAAAAGTTTGCGTACATATTTTTTATTTTATAAATCTGTCAGACCGATAAAAAATCGAAAATGCAATCTTTAATTTAGCATAATTTGACGCATCTAGTAGTTACATTTTCACTATCCATATTGAACTAGGCAGGCTCATATTCTCTATTCTATATACGCAGGTTTTGTACTAGTAGTGGGTCAGAAAACACCAAACTGTTAAAAAACTGCTTTTCTATATACGACAAACAAACAGCTTTTTTTAAACCTGTTTTTTTCAACTGTTTTAAAAAGCAGCTTTTTTTCCTCAACAAACAGTTTGTTGACGTTTTGTAAAAATAGCAGACACGCCCACCCCTAGTTTGTACGATTCACAAAAATGGAGTTAAGCAACAATATCGCAGCAATATTGTGCTATTGCACCTTACATTTGATTACAGTGTAATTGACAATCATTGACAGTCGAGAGGGGACGGCAGGCGTGGCTGATTCAGGAGACCCCAGCCTCCCAGTGGCCCGAAGAGGCTGGTGAGAAAATTAAAACGTTACAAAAACCAAAACACTGTGTAATTTATAGGTATTATTGTTTATAATTATGTTCCAAATCTGAATATTTTAAATATAATAAATAAAAAAAAAAGTTCTAAATTCTTTACTCAGGAATACAAAACACATCTAGCAAAACAACTGGAGCTTTTACAGCCATTTGCCCTGTGATATTGTTGAAAAAATTATGCATTTCTTCCACCAAATGGAAATGGTTGGCATTAGGCTATTTGGCAAAAGGTGGCAATTGCTGCTGGTCGAAATTTAAGCTTTAGATAAAATATTAGTTTCATGATTATTATGAGGACAGAGGACATTGAATGGAAAATAATGGATTTGCAGCATCTTCTTTTTTTTTACTGAATTCATAACTTCCCTGGCTTATAATAACTTTACTTCTAGGTTAGGTTCTTGACAACAGAAGTTGATGGTCTAAATAACATCAAAAAGATGTGTATTATTCCATATACAAAATGTTTGTGCATGTCCTATCATAAATATAGTAATATAGTAGTATATTATATATATATATATATATATATATATATATATATATATATATATATATATATGTGTGTGTGTGTGTGTGTGTGTGTGTGTGTGTGTGTGTGTGTGTGTGTGTGTGTGTGTGTGTGAATATTTAAATAATTATGTCTTATTTCACTTGGGACTGTTTAATTCAAACACTCTGGTAAAGAAGCAGTTGTATTAACCCAACCTCACTGCAAAGGTTATCTGAAGAGGCAGATATTTTTATCATATTATGAACTGATTTAGACAAACTCTGCTACATGCTGTAATCAGGCACACAATTTTATTTAAAAGAATTCATTAAATATATCTGTAAAATATGTAATTAAAAAAAAGTTGAACATTTATGGCTGCAAAACTGAGAAAAATTCAATGCATATAAAATTATTTGTTATTTTGTAGCATATGTTTGTTTCTTTGCAACAGCCATTTTATTCCCAGTTTCAATGCCTATTCCTATTCACATTATTGTACTGGATCCACACATGGTACTATTAGCTTTGTAAACAAATAACAATATTAAAATGTTTTCCAATTTGAAAACAAAACATCAGCTAACATTACCTAACATAGTTTTCTATGATGCCAACTGAGTGATTCAAATAATAATTGTGCTAATTAGGTGCTAGTTAGATTTTTAGAGGTTTTTTTACTAATCTACAAATAGTCCTAATAAAGAATATCACTTTTTACTGCAAATAATTTTAACATCTTCAAATTATCAATTAAAAAAACATTTTGTTTAACCTCATGCATCACTGCTCCAAAAAGATTATAATGAAAAAAAAATTACTATCGAAGTTATTGTTAAGATATTTTTCAGCATGTGTTTGTTTATCTACATACAGAGTGCTATGCTCATAAATATGCAAACAGTTAGTGACACATTGTGATACCTGTGAATACCTGTATTGTGTACTTTGGTAGGGCATAAACTTATAACATGTGTGGTCTCTACATGGATCTGCTTTCAATTAATATGAATTAAAACTCATATCAGGATATTGTTGATATTTTAAATTCAGTTTTTGTCCATACTGTATTTATTATACAAATTTCTGCATCTAATTAAAAATTACTACTTTTGTTTCATTTTTTTTCTGTGTAATTGTACTTTTCAAAATACCTATATTTACAAAACTTTCTCATTAATGATGCGGTAGTAAAAAAGATATAACTCATCAAACGATTGATTTTCATTTCTTTTTTCAATAGTTTAATATAATCACAGAATATATTATATACAATCATATATTGTGCGATAGCATTTTTATTATTGCTGTGATGTACTATTTTCATGCAATATTTTATTTATTTTTCCGTTATGAAAATATTAAAGTTTTTTTCATCAATCAGCAGATGTTTCAACTTTTATACTCTATACAATACTTTGTACTAATCTCTAACACTAAAATAAGACATATTTAAAAAAGTTTACACCTTGTACAAATCTTAACTTATGAATTATAAACTAAATGGTATAATAACTTTATTTATTAAAACCTAATCTTTAACTTAAGTTACTAAACCTTTGGATAAGTAGAAGGTCCATTGAATTTCACTTAAATAATCAACTGTCTTTTACTAGGAACATGATACATCAGTTGGAAATAGAGAGTATGGTAAAATGTAAAATAAAGATTAACAAACATTATAATGTAATGTTGCAATGAACTAATGTGGAAGTAATAACTAGTCTAATTATTAAATAACATCATGATCGGTTGTCAACATTCAGAGTTCGATGAAGCTATTGATGGTATTAGATCTAAGGAACTGTATGAGTGAAGTGATTGTTTGCATTTTTTTATTTTGATGTAATGATGTAATAGTGATGCAAATAAAAACAAACCTAAAGTTAAAAACAAACAAGAAAGGTAAGTTTGTGTTGCAGGCAAGACGATAACAGTAAAATGCATTAAAGCCGTGATGTACCATGGTAGACCAACTTGGTTCTGTAAAAAATATTGCAAATTATTAAATAAATGTAAAAAAAAAACAAAAAAGTAGAAATAAAGCTGAAAATAATTATTGTTCAGAAAATAAGAATTTTAAACGTTAATGGTTTCTTATAATAAAATAAATTAAACAATAAGGTTTTGTTATTTAAATAAGAACACTGTTAAATAAGAATATTTTAAATCAAAAAGGTATATCCCTAAAATGACTGCAAATTACAAATTTGATTTTAGTTTGTCAAATCAAACATTTTACTTAATCTGGAAGCTGATATTTATTAAATATTGTATTTAAAGGTTTATAGAACTTACATATTCAGCCCAGAACATAGGTATCGTTAGGTTACTGAACTTTTTCACCCTTGGAAAAAATGTTAGAGGTCGAACTACTAAATTTGACTGGCTACGTGCTCTGCTTTCAATAGGTACACCTGTTGTCTGCAAAAAATCACCTTTTTTTAATTTAAGAAATTATTTTATTTTATTATAGTAAAAGTACACTTACAACATGAGAAAAATAAATTAATGTAACTAGAAGATACAGGTGATCTACAGATCCATAGCTAGGCATAGATCAAAGGAAGTACAGGAACAAATCACAATCTTAAAAGTCAAAAACATATAAAAAACTAATAATTTTATGTTAAATGTATATCATTACAAGTTTAATTTTATTAAAACTTTGTTTAAAGTCTGAAATTTATGGATTTAAAAGATATTTTTGCTGTTTTCAGTCTTGTCTACTACTAAAGCTTTCAGTCTGTGACCAGACACAGTCTATAATGTTTATTTTTATTTTATTTTATTTATTTTTTTATTGTTATTTTAAGGCGAAAAGCACATTAAGGCTATTATCGTCTCACTAAATGTAAGTGTGAGTGTAACGTGTTAAAGTCGTAAGTGTAGTGTTGTAAATATAAGTGTGTGTTAGACTCGGGTACTGTGAGGGATGTCTAAATCCTCTCAATAGGTGCAGCTAGTCTGCACCCCTGTGGGGTCCATAATGTTTAATTTCATGTGCTTTTTTTGTAAAGAAAGATTTATAAACAAACAAACATGTATCAGGTGTCACTTATTTTAGGAATTAGAATATCCTTGTAAGTTTTATTTTCATTTTCATCAAATAGTGTTATTGTTTAGTAAAAATCTACATTATTATGGTTGTTTATAGTTTTATCACTATTAATATTATTACCATTATTATTATTATTATTATCATCATCATCACCTGTCACTATTATTGCATATTCGAAGTGAATTTCTATTAGACAGGATCAGAGATCTCAAAGTATGTAGTTGGTAAAGTTTAGTGTTTGATAAATTAAAATAAATCATGTTAATTGAGTTAGGCATGTTAAACAGACACAGTGTATCGATTTTTCAAATTACAAAAACTCTTTTGAACGAAAATAATCCAACAATCCATCAACTGAAAGTGTTGTTCTTATAACTAAAGAATATTTCGTTTAAGTGCAAGAAAAGGTAAAAAAGATAATTCTTTTTAACATTTCAAATGAAATTATAGAACAATCAGAACAAACACCACCTTTTAGATTAAAGAATGAGCCTAGAGTAAAAGAAACAAAATGTTTAAAGTAATTATTAATTTAATTAGTTTAACTCTTATTAAAATATTAAAATCTTCATTTCAATACATGGTTTCCATTTTGATTTAGTTATAACAACACATACATTTTGTGAATCAATTAACGTTAAAAAAAATGAAACAACAGTTTTTAATCTGTGTTTCATATTTCAGTGTTAATAAAAAATGTAATATTGCCTCTATAATATGATATATTGCCATATAATAAAAAATGTTAATAAAAATGTATTGCCTCTATAATATGACATATATAATATATTGCACAGAATTAAAATAAAATATATTACAAAACTAACTAAAACACATTAATTGAAATTCTAATTCTAATTCTAAATTACATGAATTTTTGAATAACGTGAATAGTAGGCATTTGGTTCCATGGTTTAAAATGCAAAAATGTAGCTATATCTTTTAGCCTAATATATAAAGATTATATATATATATATATATATATATATATATATAAATAAGAACAACAGAGTATTTTTTTATTTTCTTCTTATAATCCATATTCCATAAGAGTGGAAAAACTTACCTTTAAATTGTTTCATAAAATTTGCTTAATACATTTATAACTTGTCTCATAATAATAATACTTCGTAGTAAATAAATTTTAGCAATACAAAGAAGTTGTGTAAAACAAACACTAGTGTACATTATATCCTATTTGTTATCTGTTCAAAAGAGCTGTTCTAAAATGATTACATTATGAATAATATTGTTTCATTTATCAAGAAAATAAAAGAAATCTTATTTCAATGAATATTTCTTTAAATTTTCCATTTAATTATAATGAAGTTTTTAAATTAATTCTTTTCAGGTTATTTTCCAGTTCTTACAGGTTCAACTATGACGAATGATCCATGTTTTTCTTGATCTGGAGTCAGGCCATCGATTGAATCTAATACTTCTTGATCTGAGTGCAAGAAGTGTGGGAAAGAAGCAGCTATTGGAAAATCTGCAGAAAAAAAATTATGTGTATTATTATGTGATCATTACAAACTCATTTATTGTCAATAGTCATTATTTATATTTAAATGGAAAAGAATTGCAAAGTGGAAAAAACTTGAAAAAAAGTTAAAAAGATACTGTAATTACATTATATTAACTGATGTTCTAGCAATACTGTGTAAAAGTAATAATAATTTGCAATGTGCGTTTGCAACTATTATTTGTAATCAGAGAATATATTTGAATAGCTTTTTCCCTAAATGTTATTACTATAGCACATTAATTACAAAGTACTGCAAAAGAATTTAAAATTAAAAATATACAATGGTCAGCAATTGTAATATACACTATGAATATACATCGTACATCCTGTAGGGTATGTGCCCGCAGACTAACTGCACCTATTGAGAGGATTTAGATGTCCCTCGCTGTACCCGAGTCCAACACACATTTACACTTACAACTTTAACATTTTACACTAACACTTACATGTGCTTTTCACCTTAAAATTTAAAAAAATTATGAGATGTATACAAGGAAGAAAAACAAAACAAAATCCATCACAATATAATGGAATTTGATATTTCTGTCCTTATCAACAATTCAAATATGTTTTAAAACATATGTTGATTTTAATGAACTAGTAAGAAATGTAGTGGGATGCATTCGATGTTGATCCAGAGACATTGCTGGCAGTAGCAGCAATAGAAATAGTTCGAGTAAAACAAGTAGATTAACATAATACATTGAAAAACGGAACTGGTATGGCAGCCTAAAGACTAAATCCCTAACCCAATCTCATTACATAACAGATATGAAGTCAAACAAGTTTTCTTCTACAAAATAGGTGAACTCCAGGACAAAATGTCATAATTTTCAGTCAAAACCAATCCCTACACTCACCTTCCTCCAAGTAAGTACTTTAAAATATCAAGTTAGCAGCTTCAAAACTAACAAGAAATGAAGATGCTGTTGAAAGCAAAATGTTTAAAAGTGATTTCCAAACATAATTCAGGATACTGGTTCATATATAGATGGTTCACTGGATAATATGCACAGGAAATGATCAGAGGATTTATCATAGATGAAACAAGAGAAATGCCTTTGATTCTCAAATGTGACATCAAGTATTGATGCAGAACTATTAATAATTAATGTAGCTCTTGAGGAATGTCTGTCAAAAGAGGAAAAAGACATTGCCATTCTGACTGACTCCAAATCCACACTGCAAGCACCTCCACATAAAGCAGCCTTCACCAAATCATTATACATTCAGAATAATAGAAATAAAAACTTCACTGCTAAAACAACAAGATAGAACAATGAAATCGTATTTCAATGGGTTCCAGTTCACATTGTTGTCGACAAGAAAAAATTAGCAGATGTAACTGCCCAACCTAAAATGACACCCAACCTGCTCCTGAAATTATACTCCTTGTTGCAAAAGAGCTGTTGTGACGAAGATATTGATAGAATGAACAGCAAGTTGGAGAGACAGATGACTGGTCATATTTGGAAAGACAAATTCCAGCCTCTCTGACATGGTCAGAGGTTTGTCATGCTGTGGTACCATGTGTGGTAAGAGCAAGAACAGGTAAAATCATGACAAGAAAAAACCTACTTTGATCCAATCTGTGTGATTCATCTATGGCACTATCAATAGGAAGACGGAAGAAACCTTAGAACATACTTTACTTCAGTGTGTCTAACCCAGAGAACGTTTAAAAGAATGATTTACAGGTCTTTTTGAAGTGCTAACTACCAGGATGCTCTAGTCACTTGCACTGATGTGTCTGATGGACGTCCAGCCTATTAATAAACACCAAATAAAAATAAAAACAAGTAAATTTGCTGAATTTAAAGATCATGATCAGATTTTAAAATGTTGCAATGGTACTGAAGGAGTCATTTTATTACTAGACCTTCAGAAAATATGGAAATAACAGTAGCATATATCGGGGTGGTACCAATTCCAGGGGAAACGTTTTAGACATCACATCATGCAACTACCAAACTATTACACTCACATCATGCACTGAGCTTCAATAACTTAGCCTTTAACCATTTTGTCTGATTCTATGAATGAGCCTGTCACATTTAAACATGTTTTATTTAATTGAGTTTTAAAATATAGAATATCGAGAAACTTTAAAAAAGGATTAAAAGTCAGACCCATGACTACAGTATTTAAAATGAAACTATGTGCAATAACAGATTTGTCCTGCTTTGATTTTCAGCAATTACTATTTACTATATTGCTGTTTTTTATGAAGTTACTTGAAGAGTATGAGTGTTTCTCTATTGCATTACAAACATTTATAATTATTATTTATATATAACTTCACCATTTATTTTGTTTTTATAATTTTGCCATGAAATAAACCAGTCCTGTGTAAATATAACATTGTACTGAAACCATTGATCGACCCTACACCATCGATCGACAAACCATCGACATTACCCTATCGTTCTATATCCATAGTTTAGTTATGCAAGTAATAACTTAATTCCATGAACCTAATTCAGCTAATAATGAATGATTAATTAATTTATTCAAAAAATCAAAACGGTAGTTGAGATAAAGGTGAAAAGATTGGATGTTTAAAACATATAGGCAGATGAAACATGAATGGTGAAGAAAATTTACTTATTAAAGCCAGGAATTTGGAGAAGAGCAGGGATATTTACGAAAAAGTAGTTGTGGGAAATTAAAGATATCTTGACGATTGTTAGTGTGACTTCTCATATAACACATAGACACTTGCAACAGAGATGAATGGAGGAAAACTTATATAAGATTGCAGTCTATCTATATTAGTTCCATGAGAAAAGTCCTAAAAGTCTGAATCATAAATGAAATCTCTATTACTTACTCTTAGCTACTCCAGTCATTTTTTGTAACTCTACTAGCTGCAGATTAAACACTCAAAAATAAATCTACTAAAGATGAGATCAAAATTGGATTTAATTCTGATACGGATAAATCTTTTATATAGTGCTCATATCTAAGTGATGTGCAATACTCTTCTAAGGTTAATTATTTATTACATATATGTCAAATACAACTTTAATCATAACAAAATAGTATTTATAATTAGGCATAAATTGAAAATTAATTTTAATATTATATTTTTTTTTACCATAATAGCAAGGTGAAACGTCAGTAAGTCCAGAGGGTAAACTTGGAAGCCCAGGTTGAAGAAAACATTCTTCTACTGTGTTATCTTTAGGCCTAGAGAACATATCTTTTGGTAACTCAAATCTGTATGCAGTCATTCCTAGTTTTTGAACTTCCTCTAAACAAGGTGCAATACAAAACAGTTTACATTAAATTTAAACAGATTTATCATGCAATCATTTTGGTATAATTGAACTGCTAATCTTATTTTAATGGAAAATAATTGGATTCAGAATGAGTTAATTTAAAAGTATTTTTTTGTTTGGATATATTTTTTTGCAAAATCCTCCCAATTGACTATCTCCATTTTAAAAATGAATATCCTTTGGATTTAATTTAAAAATTGCTAGAGAAAAAATACATGATCTCTTTGGTTACTTTTATGTACTGCCAAACCTTTCAAATGGCATCAGTACAATCTCCTTGTTTGCAACGCACTTTCCACTAGCTGTTCTGCTTTACCAAGTACTGTATTGCTTAAACTGATTAAATAGACAATCAACCATTGCGACTGATTTTTTGCTGTCACCTGATTAATGCCTCAATCTGTTAAAGTTAACTTTTCTTTACTGCCTACTGTATTTTGATTATTTTTTTTTTTTTTGTGTTTAACGTCTGACTATTGTGCACACTTGGGCTAATGCAGACGATGGGATGATTTATAGTGTATGAAAATGCCAAGCCCTGGCCGGGAATCGAACCCGGGTCCTCGGGGTGAAAGCTTAGTACACTATCCACTAGGCCACCGAGGCGGCTTGTCCTTACTATAATGAAGGACTATCTGCTAGGACTTATTTTGTAACAATTCACAAGCCTTCATTCCTCTATATGAAAGCTAAATAATGTTAATGCTATTTTTTCGTAAGTCAAAGTCATTTTTCACATCACTTACTCCAGAAACCTTTTGAAATTAAATGTCTGTGATTTATCAAGTAATTCAATAAAACAAAAATTAAAATTGCAAAAACATTATTATAAAACCATGACAAAAATTAGTTTTGCAATTTATGTAGGACACTATGATTATATTTAAGTAAAATTGTGAAACTGTACATTGTAATAAAACAAAACTATGAAGTAGCAATTTAAATATAAGACTACAAATTACAGTATCAAAACAACAAGATTTATTTTTTGTGAAGAAAGCAACGTGCAAACACAACATAGGTACAATAGTTGCCTAATGATAAATACTTACTAGTAAAATAAAGCGGTGTAACTCTACAAATAGTTTTACGTAAATAAAGTAAAGTATCGTTCTTTGTTATCTCCTGATGGTAGGTGACACCTTCTGTTGCACCTTGCACTGTATCACAGGTTTCATTTTTCCAATAATTAAGTCTTGGATGTCCGTGAAACTGGTCCACTGTGAAAAACCTGCGTCCATTTTCAGGTCCTATGTAAACAGTTACTTCATCTACAAAGTTGTTGTATATCTGTGAATGAAATAATAGAATTACATCAAACACATTACATTAAACATACGATTTGATATGGCACTAATTGTTTGTTGGTTTTGAATACAATAGGTTACACTTACAGTGACTATAATTTTTATGTCTAAAATGAGAAGCTTTTGGTAATTGTTAACGAAGCAAAATGTCAAAGTGCCAATATTGAAGACACCCCTCTGGTGTAAGAGAGAAAATAACAAACAATAGGTTTATATTTTTTAATTATTTCAATAAAAAGAATGTCCTAAAATCATAGAACTAAAAATTATTTGTTATTAACTGTCTGCTACGAAACTTCTGATATTGCTAATACTATTTCTTTCTTTGCAGATGTTGATTTTTGAGATAACTAATGACAGTGCTTTAAAAAGATGCCACTATAAAACCAATTTTGTGTTTTTTATCATTTTCTATATAATGATATCAGATTTACCATGCATGTGTGTTATATGTTAAACAGCTAACATCACTGTCATTCTTAGTTTTCTTAACACTATTACCAAAACCCCAGTCTCACAGGCTATACTGGGAAAGGTAATGATTCAGATATAATATAATATCTGATTATACTAACCTTTTCGCACATGGTGGTTTCTCAGGCACAGGGTTTCGGTTAGTGTTATAAAGATAGGGTTTTGGTAAAAGTGTTAATAAATGAAAACACTTTTCTCAACTCAGTGTTAAATTTGCAAGATCGATTAGGCATTGTTATTATAGAGATGAAATGTCAATACAGTAAGGGGTTGATAATTGGGACGATGTATGGTTTGGATAATCAAACATTACTTTTTTATTTGTGTTATTAGGCTCTGTTACAGGGAAAAATACTGTAAATAAAACATGGTAAATATATTTTTTTTATGTTAAGGCGAAAAGCACATTAAGGCTATTACCGCCTCCCTAAATGTAAGTGTGAGTGTAAAGTGTTAAAGTCGCAAGTGTAGTGTTGTAAGTGTAAGTGTGTGTTAGACTCAGGTACCGCGAGGGACGTCTAAATCCTCTCAATAAGTGCAGCTAGTCTGCACCCCTGCGGGGAACCTGGTAAATAAATGAACAAATACTGTACGCTATACAGTACTGTATATAGCTTTGTTAAATACAGTACTTACATATTTAAGGATAAATTAAAATTCAGTACAGTTGAGTACTTTACTTAGAAAAAATAATACAGTTCAGTAAAGCATTGAGAAATATATCACAGACTGTTAAAAAAAAATACTGTTAATAATCTTCTATTTAAATTTAAATGTCTTTTCTTGGCCACCAAATCACACACTCTCTTCACCAATAAATGTTTAGTAAAACAGCTTTCCTGTTGTATCTTGAACCATGAAATTGTTATATCCATGACTGTAAAAGACCCATGATGACTTTGGATGTTTGTACCATTTTCACTGATTAAATGATTACAGGCACTTTACAGTCCTCAGTAAAGTCTATGTTATATTACTAGATAATAACAGACCACCTAGAAACCTGTAGACATTGAGATCCAATGCTAGATGGATAGCACCTGACCAACTGCCAAGAAAAAATTATGAGTGCTACCATGAGTGCACTACATTGACTCAAATCACCAAAAGGTCTAAGGTGATAAGACTCTGTGTAGATCTTCCATCCTCTTCGCACTGACTTATCACAAAAGCTACACGTTTGTGTTCTTGCCTGATCACAGTTAAAATTGATTTTTCGTTCACATATTTACATTTGTTTACTATGTTCCCCTCCGAGATCCGAATTCAGTTGTCTGACAATTTGGTTAGGTGATGTTTGGTAAAACAACTTTGTTCTGTGTTTATTTCTAGGCTGCTTTCAACTGAAAATATAAAATAAAGAACAGCCCCTGACATATTTCACCACATTTTGCTCAAATACCATTTGTAATAGCCTAACATGAAACTCATATTTTGAAAAACTATGTTTATTTACATCGACTCAAATCCATACTAGCAGGAATATACCTATGCTAAACAAAACAGAGGATAGTACTAAATACATACTATTGTTTTATTTACAGTAAAAAGTGTATTATTTCCGCTCACAATATCATTTTTAGTCTGATTTTGTTTGAAGTCAGCACAAATATTCAACTTTATAGCAATCATCTATAATAGGCTTATTAGGCTATTTACATATTTGCAAAATGTAAAACCAGTTTTATATTTTATCGCTAATTAATTATAAGCAGCTTTTCAAAATTTGTTATATAATATGAATATTAAAAACTGCATCAAGTAAATATCTTTTACAAATTTATATTTTTTGGTTATCCCTGTTAGGTCTAACTTTTTATAGTCAGAAATGTATGTTTTCCAATAATTTGTTTTACATATTCCAAAAATTTGTTTTTTGTACCAGTAATGAATGTTTTCAAATAAAGTTTGTGAAGCATTTGTAATAACATAATCTAGAACCAGTGGTCAAACTACACGTACATTAGTGATATAGTTGTAAGATTTCAATTATTGCAATTATTGAAGAGTTATAAATCAGAAACCAATTTAAGGAAACGTAATTATTTAAATAAATATAATATATTTAAAAAGGGACAATGTAGGGACATGTTAATACATTAGGAGTTTTAGAATTGTAGAAAATTTTGATACTCTTAAAAAGACTACATGCATATTTTTCTTTTTCTTTTAAGCTTCATAATTTATGCCAGTTAAATTAATGATGATGAGGGATCAGCATTGCAACTATAGGTAAGGGAATAGTAGTAACTGCGGAGAGAACTAACAACCCTGAGTTGCAAAGTAGTTATATGTTCATTACATTTGGAATTTTATAATTTTAGAAAATTGTTACACTCATAAACAGTACTAATATAACATAATTACTTAACATTCATATTTTATGCCAGTTAAATTAATGAGGCTGAGGGATGTCAGCCTTCAAGCAGGGTTCAGAGACGCAGTAGACTGACAGGTACCTTCGATAGCTACGAGGGTTGATCAAATATAAACGAGACTGATTTTTTAAAAAATGTATTGCTTACTTACAAATTATTCTTGATACAACTTATTTTTCTACATAGTCTCCCGCACGAGTAACACATTTTTCCCACCGGATTGGAAGTTTTTTAATTCCATCTTCGTAAAAAGTTCTCGGGCGTTCATTGAGCCATTGGAGCACGAAGGTCTCCACCGCAGAATCGTCTTCGAAACTCTGGCCTCCAAGCGCCTCTTTGAGTGGCCCAAACAGGTGATAGTCGCAGGGTGATAAGTCTGGACTGTATGGATGATGTTACATTGGTTCTCAGCCAATTTGATCGAGTTTAAGCCTCGTAGCGTTCGCCGAATGTGGTCGGACATTATCGTGAAGAAGAATGACGTTTCTCGCCGGTTTAGATTTCCTTTTCCTACGAAAAGACTGTTTTGCGGCCTCTAAAACATCGCAATAATATTGTGCATTTATTGTGCGTCGTTGGTGGAGGAAATCGACGTGAAAGGCGCCTTGATTGTCGAAAAATACAGTGGCCATTACCTTCTCGGCCGACGATCGTGATTTGGCCTTCAGAGAATTCCTTCGGAGAAGTCCTTCGGCGAATTCCTTGTGCCAAGCAAAAACGCGAGCTCTTGACAGGGTCCTGTTCCCGTATTGAGCCGTCAATCTACGAAAGATTTCAGTCGGATTGACCTCCTCCTTGGCCAAAAACTTAATAATAATTCTCTGCTCCACGGAAACGTGCACTTCACTCTCACTCATTGTATAGTTTTATACTGAAGGGTCCGAACGGAAATGTTGCCCGTCTACGCCCGTCCCAAACCTCCCAGGCTACCTGAAACCCCACCCTTTAGAGTTCAATGTCCAACGGAAAAGTTTTTAGAAAGTCAGTCTCGTTTATATTTGATCAACCCTCGTACATAGAGCCCTTGACTACATATTGAACTACACTGACAAGAGTCATCTAGTTGGGAATGACTAGTGGTCAGTGGTCAGAAAATAAAAGTTGAAAAAATAAGGATTTTGTTCCAAATATTTCTCTCATTGACTCCCTTTGGTTAAAATATTTTACATTTGGCCAGTTTTGTCTCATTGCTAGTTATTCACTGTTAGACTCTGGTACCGCGAGGGACGTCTAAATCCTCTCAATAGGTACAGCTAGTCTGCACCACCCTGTGGGGCCCTATCATTAGTGCCATGTAATTATAATTAATGTACTCTTAAATATACTGTCTCTATATATTAATATAATGTTAGTAACCATAACAAAGTATTGTCAACTAGTGTATTTACGTAAGTAATACATGTATTCAAAATAATATAGTATTATTAGTAACTACATTTTACAGAAGAGAATGAAACAAATAGCTATGGAACTATTAGGATGTGATTATTCAAGGACATATTACTAAGCTCTAAATCGATCCTTGTAATAAAATTGAAAAACACTATTCATTCTACAATTCAGTTTATACTAAAAGTGTTAGTAATATTGTCACAGGGGGAAGGATAATATAGCAACCTAGAATATTATTCTATTATGGTAATATAATAAAGGCAAAACAATTTTAAAAACTGTTTTTTAGCATTGAATATGTACGTACATCTATATTCAATGTTTTTAGTAATGAAAAATTTAGAACCTTCTAGATTATCCAAAATAGAGTTTTTATAACATTAACACACATATTTTTTTTTAATTGAAGGTTAAAATAGTTTTTTACTTATTATTTTTAACTTTGTTATGACATCTTTGAAAATTTATTTGACATTTTAATTTTTTTTATACATGTCTGGCATAAAGTCTTGGCAATAAAAACAATATTTCTACCAATAAATATATTATATTTGAAGGAATACATTATATTCTGGCTCTATACTCCTTTCATAAAAAAAATTATTTCTGTTATGCTTTCGAGTAATTTCTAACTCTAAGAAGTTATTTGTTATCTGTACTTAATGCTACTACTGTTCCATTTTTTCAATATTATAATAACAAGTAACTGTGGTATTACATACCATATTATAACACTCCACTTACTTCATAAAAAAAAAAAACTTAAAAAACAAACCTGATATAAAATACCCATATTTTGCTCTGGTACCAAATGGGGCACTAGGCTATTAGCTACTTTAAGTAGTGGATCTGTCAGGTTCCAGAAATAATTCCATACTGTAACTTTCACTATAGCTTGTGAGTCCAGCCGGTTTTGCAATAAGTTGAAGCCAATTTTTGTGAAAAATGCAGCATTCCACAAATATGAAGACATACCCTAGAACAGAGAAACCAATTAATCTTTTTTTAAATCTTTGAAACTACATATTATTTTCCTTACCAGTAGAATAAACATGACCCAAATATTTCTTGTTTTTTAGGTCACACCATGACTAAGGTTTTGTGTCTCCCCCCCCCATTAAGACATTACAATTGAAAGTGAAGAAATCTATTTAACAAGGGTGTACCCAGCGAGGGGTAGGGGTACAGTTGCCCCCTTAGAGGAGGATTGTTTTTTGTGGTAAACTTACTTTAGACAAAAAGAAAGCAAGAATTTATTATTGATACCCCTTTACAGCTGTGATGGTAATACCAAGCATATATTGAGTACAGGTGCAAGCAGTACTGGCATACAGAGCTTTCTACTGTGATTTATTCGAACTTTTAATACATAGTCCGACTGACTTTGTGTCTCTGTCTTTTAAATTTAAGATTTGATTGTGGTAACACAAAATTAAAAAACCATTTAGAGAAATGTTGTAGAAACAGCTCATAAATTACCAAAAATACAGAATGAGCTGATAGCTTTATGAGGTAATTTAAATAAGGATGATATTTATTATAGGAATAAAAAAGCCAAGTCTTATGCTGTCCTGGCTGATGAAACAGCAGACATAGCAGAGAAAGAAAAGCTTTCTGTCGGACTGTGATTTTATGATAAAAGCCCAGAAAAGATCTGAGAAGAATCATGGGTTTTGTAGAATTTCAATCCCAAGATTCTTTATTCATCACTGAAGTAATCAACAGATTTACTGTCACCCAAAATCTTCCACCAGGAAATTGTGTAGGATTTGGTTTCGATGGTTGGCAATGAAGGTGGAGTTTAGGCAATTATAAGATGATTTCTCAATCATTATTTTTTCATTGTTTAAGCCACAGACTAAATCATGTCATGAATGATGTCAACAAAATAGTGGAAATTGGAAACACAGTAGCAACTGCGAAGGATACTGTAAGCTTCTTCAGGGTCACAGAATCACCTGGTCACAGAAGCTCAGCACCACACCTAACTTTGTGAGACAGAAAGTTTTCTCAGCAATTCCCAAAAATTGTCAAAGCTTCAGGAAAAGCTATCTGAAATTGTTAATTATGGTATGAGAAAATTTACGTATCAACTACACTTGGCAAGTAGCACAGCCTTCATTTGTTGTTGCATTAGTGATTATTGCTAAATATTCAGCTATTTTAAAGCCTGCTAGAAATCACATAAACCAAATCATGATTGTTCTCCAAAATATCTACAAAGACATTGGAACGAATAGAAAAAAGAGCTAATTAAAATATTGCCAATGATATTGAACTTTCTATATCTCATCAGGCTATGAAAAAAAACATGAGTAATCCTCCAATAGACTCTCTCATTGAGTACTGGATGCGGTCTATGAACGAACCCTATTTAGGCTCCATAGTAACATCACTAAAGTTTCGATTGTCAATAGAAAACACGCCAGCCTTCGCCCTAATGAAACCATCTATGATGCTAAAAATTAGCGTAATGAATGTTCAAGAAATATTTAAGTTGTTTACAAAGTTCAATAGATGATATAAAGGCTGAGTTGGATCTCTGGTATCACCTGTGGAAGACAAACAAATCTAATGAAAGGAAACTTAAAAGTGCTTGAAGTAACAGACCTGTTCAAAGAAACAAATATCTTCTACCCTGAAACAAGCCTTATCCATTCTGCTAGCTCTCTCGTCTACTATAGCAATGGTAGAACGCAGCATCAGCACACTTTGAAAAGTGAAGACAGTGGGGGGGGGGAGAGGCTGACTGGACTGTGTTTCATGAGTGTATATAGACAAAACACAATTTATAAAACAAAAACAAGATCATCTAGAAAATTTTGTTTTCGATGGATTTTCAGCAAATTTAAGAAGGGTGATATTAGTGTAAACTTACTGTCATTTATTTATTATATTCCTTGTTCGTTATTATATTGCACCCATAATAACCTATTGTATAAGTTTTTCTTGATTTTTGCATTGTTTTTATCTCAATTCCTCCCCAACCAGCCACTAATCCCTCAAATGGCACCCTCCCTGGCTCAGATACTGGGTCCACCATTGCTATTTAATAATCTAATTGCGAAAAGATTGTAAAGTACTGAGTTTATTCTTCTTGCAATGAATAAAGGAATGCACTGACTACTTATACATTGAGCTTTCAATTAGTTCAGATAAACGTAAGATGTCTAGATATCTGGTAACTGACACCTATTTTAAATCCGATATCACTAACTAGGCCTATATATTTGAAAAGCATTTTTTATATTATTATCATGGGCAGATTTAGGAGAGGGCAGATTCCAGAGGGAAGGGTGCAATAACTTAAAGGGTAGAAGCTGTTTCAATGGGTATGGAATAAAACAGGAAAAAGATGAACCTATTTCAGAAAATTTGATACTCTAAAATGGGGTTTTGGCAGACTTTTAGATTAAAATTTTTTTATTTGGAAATTTTTTTTGTCTGTTTAGAACATGATTTCTACTTAAAACATTAACTGTTAACTTTACTGTTATTTAACAAATATAATGACTTTACAAGTGCAATAGATGTTTTTTTAGGATAGTGACAAATAATAACTGTTATCATTGTGTACTTATCATAATTTATAATAAATAACAGTGTATTAATCTGATTTATATTATTAGGAATATTATTTATTACATATTATTAAAAATTGTAAATTGCAATAAGAAAATTTTAATTATTTGTTATAAAAACAATTAAGTATTGTAAAGTACTTACTGCTACTTTTACTTAAAAGGCATGTTTTAAAATTCATTCAGTTTTTCAATTACAGTACTATTATTATCTATTAACAATAGAGTAACCATTTTCATTGTTTTATCACATGTTAATTTTAATTAACTGTAAGTAATCCTAAAACAGAACAAATAGTTACACAAAAGCCTTCTTCTTTTCATAAAATCATTTTATTATTTTTATACAACAATGAAGGCCAATACCCCCTCCTTAAATCCGCCCATGATTATTCTATTATTGTTATTCATAGTGTTATTTTTATTTTTAATCACTTTTATTAAAAACAACTTTGTTTTCATTAAAAATAATGCTTTGTCATTTATTGCATCAAAAAAAATGACTGATATTTAAAAAAAAATTGTTTTAACCAAACATAGCTAAATGCTGTCGCTTCAGGTTTATTCACTTGGTTTACCATTTTTCTACAAATCAAGTTCGTGTAACAGAGCCTCAAGTTCAAACTACAAATTTGCTTCTAAATCAAACTAACTGTTATTCATTTTAAGTATACAAGTACATATTTGGAACTAAAAATACCTTCAAATATGAGCATCTCGATAACCTATTCTTCCAATAACATTGTACCTTGTTTTAAGTTATCCAGCAAATTAAATCGCAGTAAATCAGACTAACAGGACGTTAAACACAAAAAAAAACAAAGTCTAACGTTTTTCTAAAAATGCTTAACGAAATGAAGTTGTATAGTAAAATAATATTTACTAAACATTTCTTTTGCCTCAAAATATCAGGGATAGGATAGAAAACGTTTGTGGGAAGACTTATGGTCGCTTTGTAATGTATGTTACACTAGGGCCAGGTCAAGGGTCAAGGGTGTCGAGTAATAACCACAAAATGAGAAGACCTACTAGCAACACTAGCCTAACATATAATTGTATAGTTTTTTCATTAACTCTATAAAGAAGGTCAAGGTTATCGGTTGAGTACAGTAAACGAATGTTGCAAAAATCATGAAATTATTGCTCTGTTCAGTAGTGCACCAAGGATTTTATTTTGGGGGGGATACACAAGGAGGTTTGGATACTCCCCCCCTGTCCAGAGTAGGGTTCAGGGGTCTCATCTTGTGAAAGTTTTTGAAAACGACTTACATGGCATTTTAAAACAAGTTTTGAGCCTTGGTTTAGTGGTAACCATATCTTTCAAAACTGTCTTAACCATTAAACTTTATTAAATACAGCAGTAAATTATCTATAAAACGTGATACGAGGGAAATCAGTTATTGGACTCTATATTCTAAATATTTTAAAGCGAAAGTAAAAAATTTGCAATTTAGTAAACTAATTATATTTCTTTTTAAAACCATCGCCCCTCAAAATGAATTTCCTAGAATAGTAATGTTTAAATCTAACGTCAGCTTCTCAAATAAAATTGTATACATTCAGAGAAAATGTTCATATTTATTAACTATTTCTACGTTTTAGCAATTTAGGCAACATCCGAATAAAAAGGTTCAGACAAGTACTGTATTTAGCATAATTCAGTAATAAAAAGAGTAATTATCATCACTGTGTTCAGTATAATGATCTGCCTTCCCCTAGCTTCGTCAATTCTACTTTCGTTGACGCGTTTCGGAGAACCTCCATCTTCAAAAACAATATCTATCTATCTACACACACACACACACACACACATATATATATATATATATATATATATATATATATATAAAATATATATATATATATATATATATATATATATATATATATATATATATATATATATATATAACATACATGTATATCTATATATGATAGATATAGTTTTGAAGATGGAGGTTCTCCGAAACACATCAACGAAAGTAGAATTGACGAAGTTAGGGAAGACAGATCATTATTCTGAACACAGTGATAATAATCCTAGCAGAAAAGAAGAAGAATATAAAAATAATTTCAAAGATTACATCCCTTGACTAAGAAATAGGGAATGTTCGGACTTCGGCCCCGGTGTTGCCGTGTCGTGCAGCTCGCCAAACTCTTATACAAATAATTTTACACATCGCTTCAGACAGCTCGTGTCACTGGCAAAGTTTGCTCGAATCCTAAATGCAATGTTTTAACAATAATTAGTTGAAATAAAAGTTTTGGTCTACTAAAAATAGGTCGTTTTTTTGTTATTTTAAGGCGAAAAGCTCACTGAGGATATTATCGCCTCTCTAAATGTAAGTGTGAGTGTAAAGTGTTAAAGTCGTAAATGTAGTGTTGTAAGTGTAAGTATGTGCTAGACTCGGGTACCGCGAGGGACGTCTAAATCCTCTCAATAGGTGCAGCTAGTCTGCACCCCCTGCGGAGAACCTCCCCTATAGCTATGTTTTTTTTTTTTTTTTTTTTTTTTTTTTTTTTTTGGTGTTTAACGTCTGACTATTGTGCACACTTGGGCTAATGCATACGGTTGGATGATTTTATAGCGCATGAAAATGCCAAGAATCGAACCCGGGTCCTCGGGGTGAAAGCCTAGTACGCTATCCACTAGACCACCGAGACGGCTCCTACAGCTATGTAACAGACTATG
>CM040182.1:54198667-54211167 GCA_022606455.1 Callitettix versicolor | reverse complement strand
TATGAATGAAATACATGAGAAAGTACATAAAATATGCCATTTTAAGTAAACGCAAAACACAATAGCCAACAATAGATTAAAACTTACCTTAGGAAAAACCTGTTTTGCTATATACAGTTACATCATTTGACTATCATACATGTAAAACACAAAACATAAAAACATTTACATCATATTTTAACAAAATGAAAGTAGAGAGTAGAGACTGCTCGTGAATTGTGGTCATACCGGCATTACAAGTTAAAAGCATTTATGGTTTTTACTCTTTAATGTGTGCTAAAGGTGAATATGTGACTCAACAAAAAGAATATCTTTCTGACACTGATAGACTACTTAGTGCTTCTATATGCCCGGAAATGAAGGCGAACTCAAAATTGTGACTAAAAAATTGAATATATATATATATATATATATATATATATATATAATTTTAACAAAGTTTGCGAAAGCTAATGTAATTATTTTGTATAATTATTTTTTCCAAACTTTTGAAAAATTACAGCTTCCATTAAACTAAACAGCATCTACAAATTCTGTGAAGAACGGGTAACGCCTCAGAATTAGGCTTAACGAGTTACTTCCGTCTACCTTCTCCTTAAAACAAAACCTTACTTACCTTTTATAATTAAGCGAACCTACCGTATCACATCCGGCAATGGATTAATTACCATACATACAAATGTGTCATCATACCGACAGTGATCAACAACCTATATAGATAATAGCATTAAATATAAACGTATAAGCTATATGAGAGATATGTGAGTTCTCGCTCCTGGTGGCATCATGCGGCAGAGTGTTCATCTACATTTAGGTAGATAATATTACTGTCTATTTTCTCAAACTTCTCCATTCCTGGTCCTTGCAGTTTGCAGCGTTCGTAGCGGCAGGTAGTCCAATTACTTGGACTTAAGCCACTGAAGTCGAGCGCGCTATTTATTATGGTTCTAGTACTCAATGACAATGGATCCCTTCTAAAATTTAATGCTAATTTAGAAGAATGATTACAAAAACAGAATTTTAGATTTTTTCTGGTTAAGCAATCTTATTCATAAGAGTTTTTCCTGATGAAAAATGCATTGGGTTTTTTTCAATACAATATTTTCAAAATGAACAACTGTATGTTGTTATGAATACAAATAGATTGCTATCACGAAAGAACAAAACACTTCGACCAAAACTATTATTTTGGAATACAAAGATAGGACCTTACAATTTTGAAAATGTTTTTTTTTTTTAGAAAACCGTACATATTTTGTCAAGAAATGTTATTTTGACTTTATATCTGGAAAAATTCCAAACGAAGAAAAATTTTAATAAAGTAAGAAGCACCGTTGAAATTTGTTAAAATCTTAAAATTCTGTGTTTACTTTTAAACTGATTTTTAGAATTGTGTACCTCAAACTGTAATAATAATTCCTATTCTAAAATTCCCAAATGATTAGCGCCTAAAATTTTCTTTACTTTGATAATGAAAAATCCAAAATTATTTAGACGTATACAGTTTTTTGTGCCTAATAAGTATTGCCAACATAATTTAATAAAAAAACTTTTATGTAGAATTTCTTTGTAAGCCACCTTGTACATACATAGCACCTTGTAAGCACTGTAGTCTATGTAATATTCCTAACGGTGTGTCACAGTTTTAATTCTTGAAAACTAAAATTTTGCAAGTATAGTTCAATGATAAGCTTATTTTTTAGTTAGTGAAAAATCTACATTAAAACAAAATCACTCCAATTTTCCAAAAGCGCGGCCAGCTTTGAATGTTTAAAAAAAACAGCAAGTTTGTTTGATACTTTCTGCTGGAACACGATTTTTTAATATGTCTTAAAACTTGATATTTTCATCTAAATTTGTCTTTTCAAAAGGTCATTAAATTCATTTTATGGTCTAAAACAAGTTTACGATTTGATATAAAACTAACCTACTTATTCCTTTCCTTTGTAAAAAAAGGAAATCTTTTCTGAAGAATGTAAATATAACTTACTTATAAAAAAATAATGAAAAGTTTGAAATTAAGTTATAATTCACAGGTGGACTGTAAAACTAATTTTATATTAAATGGTTAAATAAACAAATTATTATTACATTAATAAGTATTTGTATTTTAAAAAATTGAGGCTCAAATTAAATCAACGGAGGCGAATCGAAATCATCGTAAGTGAATTTTACAAACAATGAGATACACCTCACATAATAATAAAGCGGCATTTAAAGTGCCTGAGCCAAGTATCTTGGAATGACCCTTGAAGCTAAATTTCACTGGACAGAATATGTTACGAAAAAATAGGAAAATTAAATATTAAATTCATAAAAATGAAGTGCTTGCTTGGGAGGACCTTGACAATAAGTTTCTTGTATACAAGGAAATATTAAAACCGATATGAAAAATTTGAATATAGATAGTCTGTAAGCTATACTACCATAGGCTTTAGGGTTAAGGGGCCAAGACAACAAATGTAAAAAATTATACAAACATTCCACATAAGATACTTCGAAGACTGATGAACTTACATGGTACATTATGAATGACAATCTCCATCGCTATCTTAAGATAAATACCGTACAATGTCAGATGACATTAAGAGTCATGCATAAATATAGACTATTAAAACACGAGAATCTTAACCGCTTCGTATACTGAACAACATATGGGAAGTGAGATGCTTGGAAGGAGTGAAACCGCTGGAAATTTCATAATGTACAGTTTCACATGAACTAAGTAGTGAATCACTTATGGTTATTGGTTATCACTTATGCACGCGTTCAGTGCATCACTGGCTGGTTTTCCTAAAACACTGTTTATGAAAGGAAATGTAAATTGTTAGATAAGTATCTAACTATATTACTTAAAAAAAAAAAAAAAAAAAAAAATGGTACAGTTATTGGGACTGTCGGCAGAAGCATTAGCTTCTTTAAAAAATATATATATAACGCCTCGAGAATACAAGACAAATAAAATCAAACGCACGTGTTATTACTGAAAAAAACACACACACACACACACACACATATATATATATATATATATATATATATATATATATATTGTTTTTTTGTATTTAACATCCAACTATTGTGCACACTTGGGCTAATGCAGACGATGGGATAATTTATAACGTATAAAAATGCCAAGCCCTGGCTGGGAATCGAACCCGGGTCCTCGGGGTGAAAGCCCAGTACGCTATCAACTAGGCCACCGAGGCGGCTATTATTGAATATAAACCATATACCATTGAACTGTTGCTGCTGGCAATAACGACGAAAACATGAGAAGAAGAAAAGTGGAGAGAAAGAGAGAAAAGAAAGATATAGAGAGAAGCATGCACGTTGTATGTACATACAGGCACAAAACATACATACGCGCGCGACCAACTCTGTCGGAACCGGCAGACGAAAGAAAGGAGAAGAGCTGAGAACTGGAGGGGGTCTGTGTAATACTTCCCCTACTCGCGTTACTTACGCTTCGTAAGCCTACTTGATGAAACCGAATCACTCCATGGTGACAAATACAAAGTGCACAACGCGGTATAAGAAGCTAACGCTTCAAAAACTATTGCATTGATTGTTACTTTACAACTGCATAAATATTACTTTAGTGCGTTTTAATCCTTCAAAGTATTTTGAAACTGTCCGATTTCTTTATATTTTCGGATTTAAATCGCTAAAAGCAAAGGCGATTCCTAGATCATTGGAAATTAACCCGGACAAAATTTTAATTTTTCATATTGGACATGTCCAGGAAAATTCAGTCGAATGGCAATCTAAAACGAAAACAATACTTTAAATTTACTCTTATCTTATAATTTTCTTTAATGAAAGAAGTAATTGTAATATACATAATGCTAGCACACCTGAAAATAAAAGGACCGACTTCTTGCATTTTCAGCTTCTTATCTTGACCAGACAGGAAGTCTTGAGCATTGGTTATGTTGAATAGGTACACACGCAAAAGTACTTCATCGGGCGGGTTTTTCCACCATTCGTAGGCCGGTAACCCCCTTACCATTTTTAAACGCTAGTAACATAAAATATGAAATTGTTAAATGTTAAACATAAACACAAACACATCAAAACATGACATTATAGATTAAAGGAAAATAATGACTATACAGTATATCCATATCCCTATTCATGATTTTTACAGCAGTTCACTGAATTATGTGGTTTCAATTACTGCATAGTTTCTGCTCTTCGAAATCGAGCGACAAGGAGTTTATGCTGTATTTGTAGTAATTGGTCTGACCTTGACAGCAGACCAACTGAATTATCATATGGTATACACAATGTTTACAGGTATAGATTCTCTTTAGTTAAATTTAGTATTTAAGTTCAAGTTGCTTGAGTATTTTTCTACGTTTGCATTTGATAGCAGATCCACTGAATCATCAGCATATGGGGTCAATGATTCATATGGTAAAAATTCTTTTTATATTCTTCTTCTTTTGTGCTAGGATTATTATCACTGTGTTCAGTATAATGATCTGCCTTCCCTAGCTTTGTCAATTCTACTTTCGTTGACGCGTTTCGAAGAAGCTCCATCTTCAAAAACTATATCTATACAGGTCACCAATATTATGGCTCGTCCTATTTATAATTTTCTATCTCCACCATGTACTCCTCCTCTATTCACCACGTGCAGGTATATAGCTAATCTTTATTTAAATAGAGCGATAAAGTGCAAATTGTTTATATCAGGCTTGTACTACTAGACGTGATCTTAACAGCTGACTGAATTATATGGTATCCACACTGTTTGCAGGTATATAGCTAATATTTATTTAAATAGAGTGATAAGGTGCAAATTGTTTATATCAGGCTTGTACTACTAGGCGTGATCTTAACAGCTGACTGAATTATACGGTATCCACACTGTTTGCAGGTATATAGCTAATCCTTATATAAATAGAGCGATAAAGTGCAAATTGTTTATATCAGGCTTGTACTATTAGGCGTGATCTTAACAGCTGACTGAATTATACGGTATCCACACTGTTTGCAGGTATATAGCTAATCCTTATATAAATAGAGCGATAAAGTGCAAATTGTTTATATCAGGCTTGTACTACTAGGCGTGATCTTAACAGCTGACTGAATTATACGGTATCCACACTGTTTGCAGGTATATAGCTAATCCTTATATAAATAGAGTGATAAGGTGCAAATTGTTTATATCAGGCTTGTACTACTAGGCGTGATCTTAACAGCTGACTGAATTATACGGTATCCACACTGTTTGCAGGTATATAGCTAATCCTTATATAAATAGAGCGATAAAGTGCAAATTGTTTATATTAGGCTTGTACTACTAGACGTGATCTTAACAGCTGACTGAATTATACGGTATCCACACTGTTTGCAGGTATATAGCTAATCCTTATATAAATAGAGCGATAAAGTGCAAATTGTTTATATCAGGCTTGTACTATTAGGCGTGATCTTAACAGCTGACTGAATTATACGGTATCCACACTGTTTGCAGGTATATAGCTAATCCTTATTTAAATAGAGCGATAAAGTGCAAATTGGTTATATCAGGCTTGTACTACTAGGCGTGATCTTAACAGCTGACTGAATTATACGGTATCCACACTGCTTGCATGTATATAGCTAATCCTTATTTAAATAGAGCGATAAAGTGCAAATTGTTTATATCAGGCTTGTATTATTAGGCGTCATCTTAACAGCTGACTGAATTATACGGTATCCACACTGTTTGCAGGTATATAGCTAATTATTATTTAAATAGAGCGATAAAGTGCAAATTGTTTATATCAGGCTTGTACTACTAGGCGTGATCTTAACAGCTGACTGAATTATACGGTATCCACACTGTTTGCAGGTATATAGCTAATTATTATTTAAATAGAGCGATAAAGTGCAAATTGTTTATATTAGGCATGTACTACTAGACGTGATCTTAACAGCTGACTGAATTATACGGTATCCACACTGCTTGCATGTATATAGCTAATCCTTATTTAAATAGAGCGATAAAGTGCAAATTGTTTATATCAGGCTTGTACTATTAGGCGTGATCTTAACAGCTGACTGAATTATACGGTATCCACACTGTTTGCAGGTATATAGCTAATTATTATTTAAATAGAGCGATAAAGTGCAAATTGTTCATATCAGGCTTGTACTACTAGGCGTGATCTTAACAGCTGACTGAATTATACGGTATCCACACTGTTTGCAGGTATATAGCTAATCCTTATATAAATAGAGCGATAAAGTGCAAATTGTTTATATCAGGCTTGTACTATTAGGCGTGATCTTAACAGCTGACTGAATTATACGGTATCCACACTGTTTGCAGGTATATAGCTAATCCTTATTTAAATAGAGCGATAAAGTGCAAATTGGTTATATCAGGCTTGTACTACTAGGCGTGATCTTAACAGCTGACTGAATTATACGGTATCCACACTGCTTGCATGTATATAGCTAATCCTTATTTAAATAGAGCGATAAAGTGCAAATTGTTTATATCAGGCTTGTACTATTAGGCGTCATCTTAACAGCTGACTGAATTATACGGTATCCACACTGTTTGCAGGTATATAGCTAATTATTATTTAAATAGAGCGATAAAGTGCAAATTGTTTATATCAGGCTTGTACTACTAGGCGTGATCTTAACAGCTGACTGAATTATACGGTATCCACACTGTTTGCAGGTATATAGCTAATTATTATTTAAATAGAGCGATAAAGTGCAAATTGTTTATATTAGGCATGTACTACTAGACGTGATCTTAACAGCTGACTGAATTATACGGTATCCACACTGCTTGCATGTATATAGCTAATCCTTATTTAAATAGAGCGATAAAGTGCAAATTGTTTATATCAGGCTTGTACTATTAGGCGTGATCTTAACAGCTGACTGAATTATACGGTATCCACACTGTTTGCAGGTATATAGCTAATTATTATTTAAATAGAGCGATAAAGTGCAAATTGTTCATATCAGGCTTGTACTACTAGGCGTGATCTTAACAGCTGACTGAATTATACGGTATCCACACTGTTTGCAGGTATATAGCTAATCCTTATATAAATAGAGCGATAAAGTGCAAATTGTTTATATCAGGCTTGTACTATTAGGCGTGATCTTAACAGCTGACTGAATTATACGGTATCCACACTGTTTGCAGGTATATAGCTAATCCTTATATAAATAGAGCGATAAAGTGCAAATTGTTTATATCAGGCTTGTACTACTAGGCGTGATCTAAACAGCTGACTCAATTATACGGTATCCACACTGTTTGCAGGTATATAGCTAATCCTTATATAAATAGAGCGATAAAGTGCAAATTGTTCATATCAGGCTTGTACTACTAGGCGTGATCTTAACAGCTGACTGAATTATACGGTATCCACACTGTTTGCAGGTATATAGCTAATCCTTATATAAATAGAGCGATAAAGTGCAAATTGTTTATATCAGGCTTGTACTACTAGGCGTGATCTAAACAGCTGACTCAATTATACGGCTTACACATTGTCTGCAGGTGTATAATCTATCTTTATTTAAATAGAGCGATAATGTGCACGTTGTTTACATTGTAGTTGTATAGACACGACCTTAGCTGCCAACTCAATGAATGTTATTGAGTTACGTTATGATCACTGTAGAGTAATCACGTTTATATTATAGTTATAAGTGTGACCTTGAGGGTAGAATCACTGAATTTATGATTCTGCAACAATTATCCACATTGTTTGCAGGTGCATTGTTGCAGGTCTATTGTTAAGTAGAGTGATTAAGTGCAGGTTGTTCATATTATAGTTCTAAGTGTGACCTTGGCAGATGACTCAGTGGATGTTGTTGAGGAAATTATTTCAGATTGATAAAGTGCAGGTTGTTTATGTTATATGAGTTCGAACTGTATCTTGAAATTCAAGTTGTTTATATTACAGTTCTAAGAGTGACCTTGGAATATGATTCAGTGGATGTTATTGAGAGACTGTAATAATGATTGCAGATTGATAAAGTGCAGGTTGTTTTTGTTATATGAGTTCGAACTATATCTTTGAAATCAGACTGAGTTATGCAGTATCCACACTGTTTGTGGGTGGATAGTCTCCATTTATTTAAATATAGCGATCAAGTGCAGGTAGTTAAATAATAGTTTTAAGTGTGACTTTGGCTGTTATTTCACTAGTTTGTTTATATTATTTCTAGATGTGCCGAGATAGGTGATTAATTTGAAAATATGGTATCTGCAATGTTTACAGGCTCAACAGTCTTCATATTTTTCTTTATAACTTTCAAGTGCGAGTCGGTTTTAGATGCTTAGATGTTAGATGTTTAAATATTTCTAACAGGCGAAATGGTGATGTGTACAGCTGTATCTGACGTTCCTTTATCTTTGTGATTTATCGCTTCTTTGTATCCTTGGTATTGTGTACAATTAACACGCGATGTGTACAGCTGTATCTGGCGTTCCTTTATCTTTGTGATTTATCGCTTCTTTGTATCCTTGGTATTGTGTACAATTAACACGCGATGTGTACAGCTGTATCTGGCGTTCCTTTATCTTTGTGATTTATCGCTTCTTTGTATCCTTGGTATTGTGTACAATTAACACGCGATGTGTACAGCTGTATCTGGCGTTCCTTTATCTTTGTGATTTATCGCTTCTTTGTATCCTTGGTATTGTGTACAATTAACACGCGATGTGTACAGCTGTATCTGGCGTTCCTTTATCTTTGTGATTTATCGCTTCTTTGTATCCTTGGTATTGTGTACAATTAACACGCGATGTGTACAGCTGTATCTGGCGTTCCTTTATCTTTGTGATTTATCGCTTCTTTGTATCCTTGGTATTGTGTACAATTAACACGCGATGTGTACAGCTGTATCTGGCGTTCCTTTATCTTTGTGATTTATCGCTTCTTTGTATCCTTGGTATTGTGTACAATTAACACGCGATGTGTACAGCTGTATCTGGCGTTCCTTTATCTTTGTGATTTATCGCTTCTTTGTATCCTTGGTATTGTGTACAATTAACACGCGATGTGTACAGCTGTATCTGGCGTTCCTTTATCTTTGTGATTTATCGCTTCTTTGTATCCTTGGTATTGTGTACAATTAACACGCGATGTGTACAGCTGTATCTGGCGTTCCTTTATCTTTGTGATTTATCGCTTCTTTGTATCCTTGGTATTGTGTACAATTAACACGCGATGTGTACAGCTGTATCTGGCGTTCCTTTATCTTTGTGATTTATCGCTTCTTTGTATCCTTGGTATTGTGTACAATTAACACGCGATGTGTACAGCTGTATCTGGCGTTCCTTTATCTTTGTGATTTATCGCTTCTTTGTATCCTTGGTATTGTGTACAATTAACACGCGATGTGTACAGCTGTATCTGGCGTTCCTTTATCTTTGTGATTTATCGCTTCTTTGTATCCTTGGTATTGTGTACAATTAACACGCAATGTGTACAGCTGTACCTGGCGTTCCTTTATCTTTGTGATTTATCGCTTCTTTGTATCCTTGGTATTGTGTACAATTAACACGCGATGTGTACAGCTGTATCTGGCGTTCCTTTATCTTTGTGATTTATCGCTTCTTTGTATCCTTGGTATTGTGTACAATTAACACGCGATGTGTACAGCTGTATCTGGCGTTCCTTTATCTTTGTGATTTATCGCTTCTTTGTATCCTTGGTATTGTGTACAATTAACACGCAATGTGTACAGCTGTATCTGGCGTTCCTTTATCTTTGTGATTTATCGCTTCTTTGTATCCTTGGTATTGTGTACAATTAACACGCGATGTGTACAGCTGTATCTGGCGTTCCTTTATCTTTGTGATTTATCGCTTCTTTGTATCCTTGGTATTGTGTACAATTAACACGCAATGTGTACAGCTGTATCTGGCGTTCCTTTATCTTTGTGATTTATCGCTTCTTTGTATCCTTGGTATTGTGTACAATTAACACGCGATGTGTACAGCTGTATCTGGCGTTCCTTTATCTTTGTGATTTATCGCTTCTTTGTATCCTTGGTATTGTGTACAATTAACACGCAATGTGTACAGCTGTATCTGGCGTTCCTTTATCTTTGTGATTTATCGCTTCTTTGTATCCTTGGTATTGTGTACAATTAACACTTGTTTTTTTGTACTAGTTTTTATTATTTTTATTTTTTAACTACAGTTAGCTCCGTTATCAATAACTTAAAAATTTTAAATCAACTCATAGTTACGAGTTTCGTCATGTCTTTTTAGGTTTTTGAAGCTAGTTTATTTTGACATATCAGTACATTGAATCATTCAATATAATCTCAACTTTAACAATATTTTAAGTGTTTTTATTTTGTCATTCATCATTTGGTATATATTACTTCTTTTTGTTCTGGCGTTTTCGAACAACTTTGATTTAAGGGTTGATAACTCCACGACGTTTAACTTGGAGTTTCCATTCTATCTGTCGAAAACACTGTTTGTTTTCTTATTCTATTTAGCTGTCTGTGAACATCCCACATTTCCCGTGTGATTGTAAAACAAATAGTCCAACAAATTTGTTAGTTTTTGGGTATTTTCAGGGGCATCTTCCACACTGATTATCCACATCTTCTGCTTGTTTTCGACACTCCATCTGCATTGCTACAAGAGGAGAGTACGGCTGGTAACCCCGACCTCTCTTGACTCATCGGGTCGCTTGTGGCACAGGTCGCATCTGGTGTCTACAGGCTACCTAGTTTTTCAAATAGCGACGGGAAGTTATGGTTTGTTATTGTTGCTGCCTCATCGTATTGAGTTTACCGTTGCGATAGTATCGAAAAGGCAGAGCTGAGAACACTTCGAACATGGAGATTTGTCAGAAATTTTGTCCATGCTTATTTAACACAGTGTTTTTGTGAAAGTGAGACAGTTTTACTTGTCAGGCCTACTGACAAGTAAGGGCCTAAAGGTAGAATAATATGACTGTTGGTTGAGCTTCTAGTTGATGTTCTGTAATGCCTACATACGTGTTACTCCCAGTCTAAAAAAATGATCTTGAGAAACAATTAACTTCTGTTTTTTTGTCTGCACCCTCGCCTACAGAAACATAGCTCATCAGGTTTAAACTCAAACTGTGTAGGCTATTTTATTCAAACATCAAGTTATAATTAAGGGTAAAAGCAAACAATATAATTCGTTAAATTTTACTCGATTGACTCTTATGCTCCGTCATAAAACAAAAACCAATTTCCCTGAAAAATCACAACTTTTCCACAAAAAAAATATACAGTGGTTAAATTATAAAACACCAAATTTTCAAATTTGTCGTAAAGATTTTTTTCAATTTTTTTTGTAATATTTTAAATGTCTATAAAAGTAAAACTTGTAGAGAAAATTTTAAGAAATCGTCTTAAATGATTTGTTAATCACCGAATCACCCATTGATGATATTCGTTATTACCTCACGATCAAACGATTTTAAAAAGAAACGAAGAAGCGTTCGGTTTGCGTTGTAGCGGTTTCATTTGAGATCTAATAAAGTTAATGTAGCCTGCACTGGCTTTTACATCGTTACATTCAGAATCCATCCCACAGCCAACATTGCTAACTTACCAGGAAAATAATAGTGTTGAATTTGCACCATTAAAACAATGTAAAGTATATTAAATAATTAATTGATAAAACATACCTCATTCATTAGAATATAATGAGGAGACCAGACTAGAGAGAGTGCTGCCAGAACGGATATAAGAAGACTAATAAATATCAGGAAACAGAGACCTGTGTGCAAAAAAAGCATATTTTAAGAATATACAAAGTTCATTGTTGTGTATAATTAATTAAAAACTACAGAATATTAGTTACTAAATCAGCCGCTAGCACGTGTTCTGAGTTAGTTATTACTTCTATGGAATAAAAGTGATCGCCTTTGAAATGCTGACGTCCATTTTACCACAGAGAAATGAATACGTACAGAACACTATGTACATAGTAAATTATGCTAATAAAATCGGAGAAACTTTGCAGTTTCAGCATTAGGCTTCGCCACTGTAGCTACAAATTGAGCAGCAATGCCAAGTCGCCTAATTTCCATCTCAACTGTTGAGTGAGTGAGAAGGAAAGGGTAGCACGTACCCGCAACAATTGGCAACACCGCTGTAAAAAATCGGCATTTGATTCAAATTTGACACAACATTCGATTTTTTCAGTCGCTGAACATCTCCTTTAACCAGCAAAGTTCTTTCAATAGTTTCAAAATGGGGGTAATTTTAAATCTTTAAAAATTAATAAATTTGTACTTTTTTGAAAGTCTGATTTCACTACCATAATCAGCGTTAAAACTGTATAAATCAGCATTTTAAATATACAAAATATGTTAAAACTAAACACAAATTAATTTGAGTCGATCAGGGTTCATTTTAATTTAAATGTTTAAAATGTTAGTGTACGAAGAGTTTCTGTGATGGTGAAATCATCAAGAATTTTAAAAAAAGTTAAGATAAAAAATTACTTCTGGTAATTCGCTTCTATC
>CM040182.1:54068667-54196167 GCA_022606455.1 Callitettix versicolor | reverse complement strand
TATATATATATATATATATATATATATATATATATATATATATATATATATAGAGTATAGATATAGTTTTTGAAGATGGAGGTTCTCCGAAACTCGTCAACGAAAGTAGAATTGACGAAGCTAGGGAAGGCAGATCATTATACTGAACATAGTACATTCTTTCTCGTTTAAATAAGAGACTGCAGTCTTGAAACGGAAGTGAATGGGGAAAAATCTTATAGATACTTCTTTTGGACTTTATACAAGTTATCTTCGTTCCAAGTTTTGAAATAGTCAATGCATTTGGCCAAAACTGCGTCATGAACAAACAAATTATTAATACACAAAACTATCAAACTACAAATTACAAAATTGTGAACTTTATCTTTATTATTTAATTTGTTAATTTATGTTTTTTGTTATAAATTGTTTGAGGTTAGTTGGAAGAGAGGACTTTAATAAAGGTCTCTCTCTCTCTCTCTCTCTCTCTCTCTCTCTCTCTCTGTGTGTGTGTGTGTGTGTGTGTGTGTGTGTGTGTGTGTGTGTGTGTGTGTGTGTGTGTGTGTGTGTGTGTGTGTGTGTGTGTGTGTGTGTGTGTGTGTGTGTGTGTGAGAGAGAGAGAGAGAGAGAGAGGAAGAGAGATTGATTTTTGTTATTATTAAAGGACGAATTCACTACCATTACGTCCTTTTTTCCATTTAACCCTAAAAGAGAGGGGTGAGAAAAAACGAGAAGAAATATAGAGATTGGGTGTGTAAGCACATTATTGGAGACGGAACAAATTGAGTCAAACAATTTCTAAAAATTAACACAAAAATATATTTTTTTCAAAATCGGCTTCAACAATTTTCATAAAATTTTGATAAAATGTAATCCTTTAGTACTTTAACAGATTTTATGTGTCGCTATCTCTCCAAAACAATTCAATTCGGTAACAATTCATTATAACTGTAAAATCTTACTAATTTCTAAAATCTTTTAATTAGAATTTGTTCAAATATATAAAGATTTGTAGTTTCAGTCGATATACTAAATTTAGAAAAAAGTAAGGTTCCATATGTAAATCAGAAAATGGAAGTACACCTTAGCTTGAATATTTTAGTCAGTAAACGTTGATTTGAATTTTCAAATACCGCCACAATATGAACGAAATCTGATAACAGCTGTTTAAGGAAAATATTGCAGTTTTTTATCGTTTCCGGAAAGGAATTGTTAGAGAAACAGCAACACGAGAAATTTCACCAGTGCTCTTTTTTTCTGACTTAAATTTTTTTTTTAAATGAACTTGTTATTTTTGCGTTACCGACAGACAGATAAAAGCTGATATTAAAGCATTTATTTAGGCTTTAGGCCATATAAATAGAAGAAAAAATAAAACCAGTATTGCTCGTTAAAAATGTTAAATGTTGAATTTAATACCTAATTAAGATATATTTGTGTTAATGCCAAACTAGTATAATGTTGTAAGCCTACAGCCACATCATTGGCTTGAAAATTTTGAAAATTAACCTTGACAACTGTCATTGAAGAGTTGAAGTGACATAAAAATAATAATAATGTTTGTCTAAATAATGGATTACAGTAGGCTGTTTGGTTCTTTGAATAAACACGCTTAGGTTGTTAAGTTTGCGTGTTTGTGCTAACATTGAGCTGTCGAATATTTTAACCTTAGCAGTTAGCTGTCAATAGGTTAGGCCCCTACAGCTTACACCTTACACCTCATACCTTATACCTTACAGCATACAGTTACTGCCTTATACAGTACCATACGTTTGTGTAGCCTTGGCCTAAACAGAGGTCACAATAATTAGACATTGTGTAACAGAAAATGGCGGTTCTTAATGACTACTTTCTCCATACATGACATGTCGTACCTACAAATGAGTACTGTATTGGATGAAGAAGGAAGCCTATTGCTGTCACTGTCACTCTCACTGTCGCTTCATCTCCGTCCGTTACCACCTCATACGGTAAGTCGGGTTGGGAAAGCTTAGAGTACCAAAAACTATGCATAACAGTTACCAATAGGTTTTTTTTAAAGAAACTAAAATATATGCTGCAGGGTTTAACGATACAAAGACAGATTCGCGATATTGTCTTGATGATAAATAAAACAAATAAAATTGAAAATTAAACTTCAAGGTTATTTGAACAAATAAACACTGTGAAGAAGTCAAATAAAGCGATTATTTATCATGATGGTTTTGTTCTTTAAAGCTTATAACAATAAGACCAATGGGATGTGGATGGCAACACTGAAAACTAAATAGGGCGTTGGGCGTTGTATTATGAAAGGAAAATATTTTATTTATGAAATATGGTATATTTCCTTTTTTAGCTACTCTGAGAATGATAATGCCCTTGTCATTACCATACATATCATTGTCATACTTATCATTGTCATACTTGGGTATAAGCTGTTGTATGATGAACATCATTTTGTGATATATGATCTATTTACTTGTTTAGCCACTCTGAAAATGATAATGCCTTGTTAACTACTTGGGCACAAGCTAATGAATGATGAAAAACATTTTGTGATATATGATCTATGTACTTGTTTACCTACTCTAAGAATGATAATGCCTTGTTACCTACTTGGGTATAAGCTGTTTGATGAACATCATTCTGTGATATATGATCTACTTTAGCTACTCTGAGGATTGCTTACTCTCAGAATGATAATGCCTTGTTAACTACTTGGGCACAAAATGATGAATGATGAAGAACATTTTGTGATATATGATCTATGTACTTGTTTACCTACTCTAAGAATGATAATGCCTTGTTACCTACTTGGGTATAAGCTGTTGTATGATGAAGATCATTTTGTGATATATGATCTACTTTAGCTACTCTGAGGATTACCTACTCTCAGAATGATAATGCCTTGTTAACTACTTGGGCACAAAATGATGAATGATGAAGAACATTTTGTGATATATGATCTATGTACTTGTTTACCTACTCTAAGAATGATAATGCCTTGTTACCTACTTGGGTATAAGCTGTTGTATGATGAAGATCATTTTGTGATATATGATCTATGTACTTGTTTAGCTACTCTGAGGGTTAGAATGCCTTGGACATAAGTTGTATGCTGAAGAGGATACATTTTGTGATATATGATCATAGTGATAGTCACTGAACAGACGAACGCTCTGACACCAAGATGACCGCGATATTCCCGCCCTTAGCGTCAACAGAGCAAAACGTAACCGACTTCTGGATAGACCTCGTACTTTGTTTTTGAAAAAAAACTGTAGATGAAATTGCGAATGAATTTCACAGTTTAAGGTCAAGGGCTAGATACAACAGAGTGCATGCAGAGAGACAAATATAAAGAAGTTCGTGCAATGCTTTGCTTCATTTATTTTATGTCAAAACAACAAGTAGAATAAACTTAAATAAACGGGCGCTTATTTGTCAATAGAAAATAGGCCTACGCAAAGATTAAGTTAAGATTAAGTAGTGTATAGTGATGTGTAATTTTGTTCATTGTTTAATTGTCTGCAGATCACGAGCAGAGCTCGAGAATAAAGCATGCGCATTATGCTCCGTTGACTCAAGGTTGTTTCCGTCAGATGATACAATGTATACTGTCAATACTATTTAGATGTCAATAACTTAGCTTTTGTATTCAATAAAAACTAACAAAGCATAATTCTTCCTTAATCGTTCCATTGATGGATCACTTTTATGGTCTGTATGGAATCAAGGGCATTTGAGGACTCTATATAGATCATACATCTACAGCGTCTAAAAGCAAAATGAGATTACTTTGGGATAAGGACTGCATAGCAATTCATAATAAATTTGTATTTTTTTTTTTAACGTCCGACTGTTGTGCACACTTGGGCTAATGCAGACATGGGATGATTTATAGCGTATGAAAATGCCAAGCCCTGGCCGGGAATCGAACCCGGGTCCTCGGGGTGAAAGCCCTGTAAAGGTGGCTTTGTAATTTGTAGCACTTCTAAATCATATGAATTAAATGTGAAAACGTTTATACAATGTTTATTTAGTCACGCTCTTTAAACGAATTTCTGCCGCCATGCACTCCACGTGTAATCGTGTCTGACTTTCTTTGTCACGTAAAACATTTAATTCATCTACAGTGGGAAAATGAATGGGCAGCTACAAGCAGTAATAAATTGAGGGTAATTAAAAGTACAGTTCGTCCTTGGGGGTCTTCAATACGTGCAAGTCGCAGAGAAGAGGTGGTGATCACCCGCCTTCGCATTGGTCACTCCATGTTAACGCATGGATTTCTGATGGAACGCGGGGACCCACCAGAATGCGAATTCTGTAGGGAAACCTTCACAATTAAACATATACTGCTCGATTGTGATGGTTTTCAAAATGTGCGTCTTATGTGTGGTCTGAGCAACTGTTTGCAGACAATGTTGGGAGATAGTGCCTCGGCCGTTGAACGGGTTCTATACTTCCTTCATCGTCTGAATGTTTTAAATAAAATTTAATTTATGTAGTTGTTATTTCTTGTGTTATATTATTTATTTCTTTTATCTAAAAATTTTATTTCTGTTATGTTTATGCATACTTTTACGAATTGTTATTAAATTTTATTCATTATTCATTGTTATTTAGTTCTTAAGTGTAATATATCTATACCTGTTATCTAAATTTTTAATTTATGTTTACTGTTATAGTTTGTTGTTGTTGTTTTTGTTATTTTTTTCTTAAGTAAAATTTTGTTTAATTTATATATATATATATATATATATATATATATATATATATATATATATATACACACTTTTATTTTTCGTGACGGCGATGATAACCTGAACGGTTTTTCGCCGGGGAAAAATCTTTAAACGAATAACTGTGAATAATTATAATGTATTTCTTCAGCTAGCTGTGAAATATTGAAATATCTTGACCAAATTCACCTTACTATGCGACTGCCAAAAACGGAGTGTTATATTATAGTATAGCCTATGTTTTTAGTGCCTGGGTAAGTATGTATGTAGGCTATGTATGTATGTATGTTCGTTCCATCATAACGGCTCATCCGATTTCAAAATCAATCTACCTTAGCTTGTCGAATTCCTCACTTCACCAGGAGTGTCATAGACTGCATAATTTTCATCCAAATTACCCACAATCAGGCAAAATTAGTTGCATGTATGTATAGGTGATTGATACATATGCGATACTATTGACTAGCTATTGATACTAGACTAGCTACCTAGTATCATTTGATCTATGTGATTTAACGTGTCAATAGCTAGTCTTGACACTTAATTTCTAATATTTAACAGAATATGAGCTCTCTTGGTTGATTATTTTATTGAGAGGATTTAGACGTCCCTCGCATTACCCGAGTCTAACACACACCTACAACACTACACTTACGACTTCAACACTTTACACTCACACTTACATTTAGGGAGGCGATGTGCTTTTCGCCTTCAAATAACAAAAACATGATACATATGAGTGTTACTACGCAATGACTTCTAAACGGCTCAACCGATTTTAATCTATCTCAGCCCATATACACTAAACATGGCTAAATCACCATTGACAATAAAATAGCTAAAAATTTTACCACTTTTTTAAAACGGCAAAATGGCTAGAAATGGCTAATTTTTTAGGAAATGAAAATCTGAAATATAGTTGATTTAAAAATGAAAAACACCTTATTAGAATAAATGCTGGAGAATATTTTCCGAGTATTTAGTTAATAAATTATGAATTTACATGTTAAACTTTACAATAGTGCAACTCTTTTATTATATTATCAGTGCAGTATATGCCTGACAAACTTTCGAGGTAATTTGAACATTGCCCGATTTATCTTGTATCATTTTAAAAAAATTGATCAAGAATTTAAATAAATGCAGTTGTTTAGTGCAAATATATTGAGATGCAGCGCCCGACTACATTTAAATTGTTAACTGAAGATCCAGTTTTTTTAAATGATACAAGAACGTACGTTGTTTTTCACATACGTTTTTCAGTCGCACTTACGCCGTTTTTGTGATGTTCGTTGAAGGTAAGAATTCTGATTACAGCATCCAGCAAACAAGCCAGGAAGAGTCGGGTTTTCTTTAACTGTTTCCGGTCAAAAGCATAAACAATAGGTCAGTTTTTTGCTAATTAGTTGTTCCTGTTTTTAGTCTTTGCTTAATCTACATACTGCGAATTACTGTCGAGTGTGCTTGCTTTCTTCATTTCGGTATATAACAGTGTCCTATTCTCTTAATTACTGCTTAGTGCTCTTTACTCTAATTGTGTATACGAGGTGTGTTAGAAAGTAACGAGAATTTTTAAATTTCGCGGGCTTGGAGAGTCCGATTGTCAAACATTTTTTTTTATTATATTGGTATACATACCCTTGAAGTATGATAAAACTTTCAGCTGTTTTCATTGTTGACTTTGTCACAGCCACTAAGGTTAGACGTGTTTTTATGAGCTCGGCGATTTTCGTTTGTTAAAAGAAATGGATCAAAGAATTTGTATCAAATTTTGCGTAAAAAATGGAATAAAGTTTAACAATGTGTGTGAAATGTTAACAAAGGCTTATGGTGAGTCTGCTATGATTAAAGCAAGAGTTTACGAGTAGTATAAGCGTTTCCAAGAAGGCCGTGAAGACGTTGAAGTTGACGAACGCCCTGACGCCCCAGCACATCAACAACCGATGAATAGAAGGAAAAAGTGAAAGAAATGGTTATGAACAATCGCCGAATCACAATTAGAGAGGTCGCTGATGATGCTGGCATATCGATTGGATCATGTCATGACATTGTTTCCAATGTTTTGTGTATGAAACGCGTGGCAGCAAAATTCGTTCCAAATTTTGAATTTTGAACGAAAACAGCGGCGAATGAAAATTGCTCAGGAGTCACTAAATTAAGTCAACGACGATGCAGAATTACTTAAACGAATTATAATAGGTGATGAAACATGGGTTTACGGATATGACGTCGAAAGTAAGGCTCAATCATCCCAGTGGAGGCATTCTGGCTCGTCAAGACCGAAAAAAGCTCGACAAGTGCGGTCGAACGTGAAGGTTATGCACACTAAGTTCTTCGATATTAATGGCATAGTGCATCATGAATTCCTGCCACCACGTGAAACGGTCAATAAGAAGTACTACCTACAAGTTCAACGCCGTTTGCGTGAAGCAATCCGAAAAAACGCCCGGATCTGTGGAAAAACAATTCATGGCTTTTGCACCACGATAATGCACCAGCTCACACTTCATTGCTTGCTCGTGAATTTTTGGCCAAAAACAGTACTGTAAAGATGCCCCAGCCTCCATATTCGTCAGACATGGCTCCGTGTGACTTTTTCCTATTTCCAAAAATAAAGAGAACCTTTAAGGGCCGTCGTTTTACAGCCGTAGATGACATTAAAAGCACATCGCTGAAAGAACTAAAGGCTATATCAAAGATCGAGTTTGAGAAGTGTTTCGAGGATTGGAAGAAGCGCTGGAACAAGTGCATAATATCTACTGGGGACTATTTTGAAGGCGACAACATCAATGTAGAAGAATAAATGAATATTTTGTTCAAAAAATTAAAATTTTTGTTACTTTCTAAACACACCTCATATAATTTCTATAAAATAATATTTGGCAGAATTTAATTTTTTTCTGTAATTTTTCATCCTGTTTGTTTTATTTATAAGTAGGCCTATTTGTTTTAGCAAAGATTTTCAGTTTTTGATTAAGGTACAGCTTCTTAAAGTTTGATTTAGGAGGGATTTTACTTAACAGTATATTGATGTTATAATTTCTAAAGGCGTGTTAAATTAAAATAATGACTCTATAGCTTATTCTATTAGCGAATACCCCATTCTTCGTTTTAAAATTACGTTAGTGATATATTATAGTGTAATATGTATTCCAGACTTACTCAAACCGCTGGGGAACCAACTAAGACTTTGAAGTATCTTTATGCTGTATCATAATGTACCAGACTCTCGTGGTCGATATACTTAAATCATTAATAATAACTAGTGTAAAATAGCAAAACAAATAGTGAAATCATAGTACCAGACCTGCATGGTGGATGTATTTAAATTATTAATAATATCAGTGTAAAATACAAAGAAAATAGGGAAATCACTGTTTTCTTTAGGCCATAAATAATAAATGCCATAATATGCGTATATTTTTTAACATGTTCAAAGATTACCGATTTGACTGAATTTTACTCAAACGTAGTACAAAGAAACACTTATAACAGTACAATTTTTGTTTGAGGAGCTACATTAACAAAAACAATTGTTTAACATTGTTAAAACATTGTTTTAAAAACAATTTTTGTTTAAAAGAAAACAAATGTTGAAAATTAAATTAAAATATTTCACTCGATTCGGAAATTATACTAGAAAATGTTTCTTTTTAAAAAGTTACTTTGAAGTGCTTTTCCACTTTTCGATCAACTGGCTTACAATACCGCTTCAAAACGAGTCAGGACTAAAACCTTATTCATAAATATTTTTATAACAAATTCTTCGCCTTAAGGAAGGATAACGGAGCATAGTTAATCAATATTAAATTAACTGCAGTTTAGTCCATATAAAAATGCATTCTGCCCTGTGTGATTCCAGCAAAATTTGAAGTGATTTATTCTTGACCTTGAACTTCCCGATGCCCATGGCTACACGCCTGCTAGCGAGACTATAGGGCCAACTTGTAACGTATTATACATTCTAATCATACGTTATTTCATGGTCAACAGGAAAATGGATAAAGTAATGATGGTATCAAAATGAATAAATGTCTACCTGGAAAAAATCGGCTTCGTCTCCGCCCCAGTAAACTAAGAGCCCAGTTATTAGTCACGGGATTACTGTAGTTGGTAATTCTATGTTCTATGTAGGCCTAACTCTTGGCAACTGTACTGCGTCTCATCTAAGTTACACACGCGATGTTTGTATGTTTACAAAGAATTTACTACGTATGTACATGTACTGGGCAGTTGACATCCACATATGTTTATATCATCGTGATTTGTAGAGGTAGTTTCTATGCCTTAAATCTATGTTTAATTTCTAGGAGTTTATTTAACCTGTGACCAAACAGGTTACATAAATAACGGATATTTACTTAAGTTTATGTAAAAATTTATTTATCTTTTACGGTTTGCTCTTTGAAATCGAATTAAAACTAATAATAATAATAATAATAATAATAATAATAATTATTATTATTATTATTATTATTATTATTATTATTATTATTGAAGTGAATACTTCTTATGGAGGGTTATAGATATATGTTTTGCACGGGAAAAAAAATCAGTTTGCCGTCACGCATCACGCTCTTATATATATTTTGAAGTGAATACTTCTTATGGCGGGGTATGGATGTATGTTTTGCACGGGAAAAATTCAGTTTGCCGTCACGCATCACGCTCTTATATATATTTTGAAGTGAATACTTCTTATGGCGCGGTATTGATGTATGTTTTGCACGGGAAAAAAATCAGTTTGCCGTCACGCATCACGCTCTTATATATATAGCATATACTTATATACTACTTCTTATGGCGGGGTATGGATGTATGTTTTTTCAAGGAAAAAAATTCAGTTTGCCGTCACGCATCACGCTCTTATATATATTTTTGTTTTAAAGTGTATTTTTGAAGTGAAAACTTGTATGTTCGCACCATTATATTACTTACCCAGTCCAACTTTATTCAGTAATTAGTTTTATGACAAGTGTTAACTGTGTAACAGTGACGTTTTATACGTTATTATACTCGTATATTGGTAGGTGTGAATAATAAATATTTAAATGCCATTATACTACTTACCCAGTGCAACTGAATTATTTAGTATTCAGTTTTGTGATATGTGTTAACTGCAGGCTACAACAGTGACGTTTTAATAATATTTTATACTTCTTAATATAATATTTTTTATTTAAAATTTATTTGTGTGTTTTTATTTGTTATTCAATCACACATTAACTATTGGACCGATTTAGATGAAATTTAAAATGAACATGGTCTAGGTACCTGAGATGGACATAGCTGTATTCCCGTTTTAAAAATCTGAATCCCTGTTATCATTTATTATAAAATTATTGTTTATAAGCTTACATTTGCAATGATTTTAATTGAAACAATCTTATAATTCCAAACAACCTGCCTTTCCAAATTAAAATATTGCAGTTTCCATTGAATTTGGCATTTACAATGACAATCAATAAGACACAGGGTCAGATATTAAGAGTAGCAGGAATATATTGGGACTCCGTGCTTTTCCCATGGTCAGTTATAGCCTATTCTAATGCCGAGTAGCAAAAATCTATGTCTTGGCAAAAAACCATAAAATCATATAATATTGAATTTAGAAATATATTAAACTGAAATGAACGTACTCATGATTTTTGAAAATCGACTATAAATTTTATTTTGTGGTGAAAAATATTTAGCCATAACCCGTGATAAGAAGTAGTCACTTCTGTCGGCAGTCATGCGACTGCCACCTTTATTATTATTATTATTATCGAGCCACCTCGGTGGCCTAGTTGAGAGCGTACTAGGCTTTCACCACGAGGACCCGGGTTCGATTCCCGGCCAGGGCTTGGAATTTTCATACGCTATAAATCATCCCATCGTCTGCATTAGCCCAAGTGTGCACAATAGTCGGAGTTAAACACAAAAAAAAACAAACACAACAAAACATTATTATTATTATTATTATTATTATTATTATTATTATTATTAATATAATGTTTTATGTAAAAATTATTATAATTAACAATTGACACATATCAAAATTATGACTAGGCCTACTCTTAAAAAATGTTAGTTGGTTCTAAAAATACTTTTGTTACCAGAATATGTAGTAAAAATTTAAAAACCGTACTCACTATTTCAGTAATATTTTTTTTACTAGTGGACCCTTACGACCTTTAAGGGAAATTAATGGGAAAAAACAAATAATATAAGCTACAACAATGTACAGCAAGAAGTGGGACGGTGTTATAGCATCTCTTTATAAACACCGTTCAATACGACGTATGCAGCAATCTTAACTTTCCTTGTTGGTACATGGAAGGAAAAGAGGTTAGGACGTTTTTTTATGAAATCGCTACCCGTAACTGAACGTAAAAAAGCATGAATTCTGTAAATAAAATAATTCAAGTTATACCATTGGCTGGTATTTAATTTAATCACTATAACACAGTAATCTTTAATTTAATACTTGCAATTTAAGATGTACTTATCTTCCTAAGAACAATCGCCGCAAAACCATTTACGACTACTATTTCTTGTCAATACGAACTTCTGATCTTTTATAGATCAGACGTTACAAAACAGACGTTATATTTATATTTAATACTTGTATGACCTGTTAATAAAGCAATTTTATACACTATATTTTGTTGTTGTTATTTTAAGGCAAAGAGCACATAGAGGCTATTATCGCCTCCCTAAATGTAAGTGTGAGTGTAAAGTGTTAAAGTCGTAAGTGTAGTGTTGTGTAAGTGTGTGTTAAGACTCGGGTACCACGAGGGACGTCTAAATCCTCTCAATAAGTGCAGCTAGTCTGCACTCTCTGGGAGGGGGGCTTATATTGTAGGCTTGCCAGAGAGCTTATTTTGTATTCTTGTTCTAGCGGCTTGAAAATAGTGAGAATACATGTTGAGCTTATTTTGTAGACTTGCTAGAAAGCTTATTTCGTAGGCATGCTAGAGAGCTTATTTTGTAGACTTGTCAGAGAGCTTATTTCGTAGGCTTGCCAGAGAGCTTATTTGTAGGTTGTTAGATAGCTTATTTTTTAGGTTTGCCAGAGAGCTTATTTGTAGGTTGTTAAAGAGCTTATTTTGTAGGCTTGCCAGAGAGCTTATTTTGTAGGCTTGCCAGAGAGCTTATTTGTAGGTTGTTAGATAGCTTATTTTTTAGGCTTGCCAGAGAGCTTATTTTGTAGGCTTGCCAGAGAGCTTATTTGTAGGTTGTTAAAGAGCTTATTTTTTAGGCTTGCCAGAGAGCTTATTTGTAGGTTGTTAAAGAGCTTATTTTTTAGGCTTGCCAGAGAGCTTATTTTGTAGGATTGCCAGAGAGCTTATTTGTACGTTGTTAAAGAGCTTATTTTTTAGGCTTGCCAGAGAGCTTATTTTGTAGGCTTGCCAGAGAGCTTATTTGTAGGTTGTTACAGAGCTTATTTTGTAGGCTTGCCAGAGAGCTTATTTTGTAGCTTGCCAGAGAGCTTATTTGTAGGTTGTTAGATAGCTTATTTTTTAGGCTTGCCAGAGAGCTTATTTTGTAGACTTGCCAGAGAGCTTATTTTGTAGGCTGGCCAGAGAGCTTATTTGTAGGTTGTTAGATAGCTTATTTTTTAGGCTTGCCAGAGAGCTTATTTGTGGGTTTTTACAGAGCTTATTTTGTAGGCTTGCCAGAGAGCTTATTTTGTAGACTTGTCAGAGAGCTTATTTTGTAGACTTGCCAGAGAGCTTATTTTGTAGGCTGGCCAGAGAGCTTATTTGTAGGTTGTTAGATAGCTTATTTTTTAGGCTTGCCAGAGAGCTTATTTGTAGGTTTTTACAGAGCTTATTTTGTAGGCTTGCCAGAGAGCTTATTCTGTAGCTTGCCAGAGAGCTTATTTGTAGGTTGTTAGATAGCTTATTTTTTAGGCTTGCCAGAGAGCTTATTTTGTAGCTTGCCAGAGAGCTTATTTGTAGGTTGTTAGATAGCTTATTTTTTAGGCTTGCCAGATAGCTTTTTTTGTAGGCTTGCCAGAGAGCTTATTTGTAGGTTGTTAGAGAGCTTATTTTGTAGGCTTGCCAGAGAGCTTATTTTGACCATGCTCGTGCCATTTTCCTGTTTTTTCGCCTTAAAGACCTGCGGGGTTTATTCATTATATTCAAGTCATTTAATACAATAGGCCTTATTTTATTCTACTTTCTTATTTAAAACTATAACCTATAAAATTAATGACTGAATTCTATATTTACAAAGGAATCCTACTTATAACCGTGTTTTACATTACGTACCTAAATTACGCTACAGTATTTACTGTTTACGAAAAGCAGAACTTTTATTTAATAACATTTATATTACTGGCCTAGATTGTCTTACCGATTCTACTTTCAAAACTGATTGGAACGAAAGGAATTATACTTGAACGGAAAGGAAAACAGGTTGCTAGGACGTCTTGTATTTTTTATGAAATAACTATACGTAATTGAAGGTCAGTATTTACTCTTTACTAAAAGCAGAATCTTTTGTTTAGTATCATTTTCATTTTAGAACTGACTCAGATTTTCTTACCGATTCTATTTTCAAAACTCATTCGGTCAATAATTAATTCAAACTTGGGTGAAGTAATAATTTAAATATTACTTTCAACAATGTTTTTTTTAGCAATCAACTGTTTGGATACACATGCTTGCATTGTGCAGTAATCCTATGGGGGCATGGTGGCACTTTATACTGCTTCCAGAATTTTGTGAACCGACCTTTTACCTGTTATACGAGGTGTGTTCAGAAAGTAACGAGAATTTTAATTTTTTTGAACAAAATATTTTTTTATTCTTCTGCATTGATGTTGTCGCCTTCAAAATAGTCCCCATTGGAGAATATGCACTTGTGCCGGCGCTTCTTCCAATCCTCGAAACACTTCTCAAACTCGATCTTTGAGACAGACTTTAGTTCTTTCAGCGATGCGCTTTTAATGTCATCTCCTTATTGACCGTTTCACCTGGTGGCAGGAATTCAGGATGCACTATGCCATTAATATCGAAGAACACAGTGAGCATAACCTTCACGTTCGACCGCACTTGTCGAGCCTTTTTCGGTCTTGGCGAGCCAGAATGCCTCCACTGGGATGATTGAGCCTTACTTTCGACGTCATATCTGTAAACCCATGATTTGTCACCTGTTATAATACGTTTCAGTAATTCTGCATAGTTGTTGACTTCATTTAGTGACTTCTGAGCAACTTCCATTCGCCGCTGTTTTTGTTCAAAATTCAACAATTTTTGAACGAATTTTGCTGCCACGCGTTTCATACACAAAATATTGTAAACAATGTCATGGCATGATCCAATCGATATGCCAACATCATCAGCGACCTCTCTAATTGTGATTCGGCGATTGTTCGTAACCATTTCTTTCACTTTTTCCACGTTTTCATCGGTTGTTGATGTGCTGGGTAGTCCAGGGGGTTCGTCATCTTCAACATCTTCACGGCCTTCTTGGAAACGCTTATACCACTCATAAACTCTTGCTTTACTCATAGCAGACTCACCATAGGCCTTTGTTAACATTTTACATACTTTGTTACACTTTATTCCATTTTTTACGCAAAATTTGATACAAATTCTTTGATCCATTTCTTTTAACACACGTCTAACTTTAGTGGCTGTCACAGACAAAGTCAACAATGAAAACAGCTGAAAGTTTTATCATATTTCAAGGGCATGTATACCAACATAATAAAAAAAAATGTTTGACAATCGGACTCTCGAAGCCCGCGAAATTAATAAATTCTCGTTACTTTATGAACACACTTCTTAAGTGGTTTTTCTAATTAAAAAATGTAAAAGTATGAAGCGTGAGGTTCCCCTGGTGTTCTGACAAACCTGTAAATATTCCATGTATGTAGTTTCATTAAAGTAGATCCTTATTATTTTTGGTGCAAAAGCAATCGAAATTCTCGGCGTATTAATATTTAAAAGATGCTCCTTTGGTTTTAACTTGGGTATCTGAAGATAAGTGGTGCAAAACATAGCAAAAAATATCCAAGATTCAGTAACTGCCTGGTACGGAAACTACGCATATAAGGAGGAAACTGGCTTTTCAGATTTCGCTCGTTTTGGTGATCTACGGAGAATCATAAGGCAGGTCAGTGTAACAAATCTTAAATAAAACCGAAGTTAAGATTCTTGAGAAAATCGAAAAGACCGACGGCGGTCAGGATTTAGTTTTATTATTTTTCGATTTACGTTTAACCGATTTTAAGAAATTTGTCAAATTTTAATGTTTTATCAATAACTTCCAAACCTGATTCTTATAGTTGTGTGTGGCTACACAGTTTGTTTCTAGATCTGACTTCCAAGCACTGTTTTAGAAAATAACATTGGTCAGATTGTTTTGACAAAAGTATCATTTTGAACAAAAACAAGTCGCCCCGAGTTATAGGAGATCCGACCTACATGCTAAATTGCACTAAAATTGGTCAACCAGTTTAGTTACACGAACACAAACAGACATCCAAGTAAAAACCACTTTTTTGTAAATACGTGACCTGAAAAACTTAAAGTTTCATCAAAGTTTCAAGATCAGTGTTCTTTCATCACTATACATTGTATATAGTTCGTCGAATTGCATAAGCAGGTGGTTCTTGGCGGAATTCAGAGGTGATTTAACACTTTTAAGTGTAGACTTGGCAGGGAACTTTTAACCACTTGGGTGGCCTAGTTGATAGCGTACTGGGCTTTCACCCCGAGGACCCGGGTTCGATTCCCGGACAGGGCTTGGCATTTTCATACGCTATAAATCATCCCATCGTCTGCATTAGCCCAAGTGTGCACAATAGTCGGACGTTAAAAAAAAAAAAAAATTAACCACTTGGTGGTTTTTGTTTAGATTTATGAAATATATCTGATAAAATATGTAAAAACAAAAACTCGAAACAGAACCGTCGTACTACATGTATTAGCGGCTTCAGTGTTTGGTATACAGCGTTAATGTACGATGCGTGACGCGTGCATGAAGACACGATGTTTGTTAAATATAAGTCACGAAGATTCAAGGTTCACTGTCAGTGAGGTCACTAATTGCCAGACAGTATACGTGTGTATGATGAAAGGATAAAAAAAGCTCAAACTTTACGCCTGGGTAAGTATAACTGGAAGTGTTAAATATAGCCTACCGCAGTATCAAAAGATTTTTTTTGCTTGTGTAAAAAATACTTAAATATTTTCATAACAAGTTATAAAGGTTCTTACATTTTGTTCTAGCCAGAAGAGTATAATTAAATGGACCATACACGATGTCGAAGCTTTTATTAACATTTAAACAAAATCGTTTTAAAAGTAAAAAGAAAATGAAGTAAAATATAATAACATAGCATTTGAAAGTGTTGTATTATTCTTTTTATATTCTTCTTCTTTTCTGTTAGGATAACAGTCACTATGTTCAGTATAATGATCTGCCTTCCCTAGCTTCGTCAATTCTACTTTCTATACGGGGAAAGAGGCATATAAATTTAAGAATTTTTTTAGAAAATATGATATAGATATAGCAATGGCTACAAATAATACGATAAGGAACAAACTGACAAAGAATATTGAAGAAAAGGACAAATATAGTAAGAATGGGTATACAGAATACAGCGTGGATGCGAGACAGTCTACATAGAACAAACGGGACGAAAATTTAGATCTAGGTTTAACATGTAAGATCATTCAAATACGGCAAAAATGATTCAAATTATGCGTCACATTTAATAGAAGAGGGACACATACCTCGAGAAATAGATTTTGTGTGTGTGTGTGTGTGTTAAACGTCCGACTATTGTGCACACGTGGGCTAATACAGACGATGGGATGATTTATTGCATATGAAAATGCCAAGCACTGGCCGGGAATCGAACCCGGGTTCTCGGGGTGAAAGCCTAGTACGCTATTAACTAGGCCACCGCCTCGAGAAATAGAAAACACCATGAAGGTACTACATATGGCAGAAAAAGGAAGACGTATGAACACTTTAGAGAACTTGAACATTTTAAAATCTAAATTAAAGGGAGAAAACATAATAAATGAAGATATCGTCGCAAGCAGATATTAAGTTTAAAAATCTAAAAATTTTCAAAAATTAACAGGAGCGACGGCCGTTGAAGAGAAAGTTTGAAAGGAGCCAATCAGAAGCGAGCACGTCAGGTTTAATGTACACGTGTTGAATAGAGAAGGGGTACGAAGTGGAGATAGAAAATTATAAATAGGACGGGCCATAATATTGGTGACCGGTATAGATATAGTTTTTTAAGTTGAAGGTTCTCCGAAACGCGTCAACGAAAGTAGAATTGACGAAGGCAGATCATTATACTGAACATAGTGTTGTATTATACTTGCCTCACTTTACTTGGCAAAAAAAACTAGTTTATAGCGTACTGGGCTTTCACCCCGAAGACCGGGGTTCGATTCCCGGCCAGTGCTTGGCATTTTCATACGCTATAAGTCATCCCATCGTCTGCATTAGCCCAAGTATACACAATAGTCAGACGTTAAAAAAAAAAAAAAAAAAAATAGTTCACTATGTGTTAGATGACATCCTCTGAATGACTCTGGTTATATCCACTTAGCTTGTACGCTATCACTGCATCAAGTTGAAGGGTTTAGACCTGCGCAGTCTTCGTCCCGAATGTCTACGTACTAGCATCTGCTGAACACTAGCATTGGTATGTGTTAGGAGTTGTTTTTCATGCTTCGCTGCTATTGCCTTGTTTTCATTAACAATCGTTTTCTCTCTAAGGTCTCTGTAAATTTTCATTGCGCATGAACCACGGAGCATTTACTATTGTCGGAAGAGTTTTGTTTTGAGTAATTGAATTTTACACTACTTCTCTTGGCACATCATAAAATTTGCAGTCCATATCTTCACAGCGGCTTAAGTACTTGATTGTATAAGGGTAATTTATTTTGAATTATGTATAAATAGCCAGTACATATTCGTGAACTTAATTTAAAGTTTTTTTTTCTTCCTAATGTGTAACTTCCAGTTCAGCTTTTAAAACAAATTCATTCTGAATATTTACTTCTTTTCTTTATGGAATAGTTTTACTGTTTATCATTACCGACACTTCTCTCTCTTTTTTCAATTCCTACTATTAGTTCACACTCTCCCTATTTATTCATATATATCTTGTTCAAATTTTCAATCGTTAAAAAAAACTTTCTATTTATCCCTTTAAGTTCAAATATTTTTCCCCCGCATGGGGTGCAGACTGGCTGCACTTATTGAGAGGATTTAGACGTCCCTCGCGGTACCTGAGTCTAACACACACTTACAACACAACATTAACGACTTTAACACTTTACACTCACACTTACATTTAGGGAGGCGATAATAGCCTCAATGTGCTTTTCGCCTTAAAATAACAACAACAAAATCAAATATTTTTTTTTAACTTGTAGTTAATAATGACACTTGATGTTAATACAGTTTTTTGTCAAATATTAATATCGCATAGTTGTACAGACTATACGAAAGGATTTCCTAAGTAATTCCTACTATTATTCATCCACTCAAGTTCAAATACATTTTTTTTTTAACTTTTAGTGGATGACACTTGATGTTAATACAGTTTTTTGTCAAATATTAATATCGCATATTTGTACAGACTATACGATAGGATTTGATTTAAATAACATGTATGTTCTATCCTATGTTGGTTTTAGGAATCGCAGCACGCAGCTGTCTCGCTGACGTGATGGAAGCGCATGGCCTAAGTAGGAATTGGCTTAATTTTTTTTTATTACTTGTTATAAATAAAATTAATATGGGTTACCTAGACTCATTAAGTTCTAGGACACCTTTTGCTCCACACATTAACTTTCAGGATGGTAAAGAGCATGTGATTTTTTAGCTGATTTCTATTATTTGCAGGTGAGCAATAGAACAGCTCAAATTTGTATCTGGGAGCATATTGAACACACTGGAAAGATTGAAGCCATAGACCAAAAACGTGTTAAGCGCTTCGGGGTGTCACCTTTACCAAAGGTAGCGAGTGGTGTATGTATTCCTTGATACTTATAACAATTACAATAAGCGTGAATGTTTAAAAATGTAACAAAAGTTAATTTAAAACTTTTATCCTTCAGTACAAAAGTTGGATTAAAAGTCTCTCCCTCACAACGAATTAAGCTGATGAACTAACACAAGATTTTTTCAAAACATCTCTTTAAAAACACACTAAGTTGATGCACTAATACAAAAGTTGAATTCAAGGATTATTCCGCACCCCAAAACACATTAGAATGAGACACTAACATACAATTTGTATTTAAGAATTCTCCAACCAAGTTATATTTAGAAATTTGGCCAAACCAAATTTCATCGTATGTATTTTAACCATATAATTGTGTTCAGTGTTTGCGACGTATGTTTTTAATGTTTTGTTTAACTTTGTGACGACCTCGACAGAGGTGTAACATTTTTTATCAAGGCCTGAAGATGAAACAATAGAGTTTAGAAACTGCGGTAGCTTTTACGAGGTGAGTGGATAGACCACTGACGGGAAGAATAGGTCATAATCATAATTACTAAAATATGTGGTCCGGTGGCTGTGTTGCAATTATAATAATTCTCCCTTACAACACATTAAACTCATATAATAACACAAACGTGTTATTCAAAACCTCTCCCACACTATGCATCTGAGATGTGTAACTAACACACAAGTTGTATTCAAGGCCTCCATCTACAAAATATTAAGTTCATACATTAATTAACACAAGTTGTACAGACATATTTTCACAACACATTAGACTGATGTCAACTGACAAAGCATAATGGACCAAATGCAACATTTTTTGCAATTTTTTATATACTAACTGTTCTCTTTTTTTTATTTTAGAAGTAAAACCTTTTTAACCGTTGTATTTTCGTAAGTTTGCTGGATTCGGATTCTAAACTTTCAAATCCCTTCTTTTCAAATTTATTGTGACCTTTAGACTAAAGACTAATGTCAACTGACAAAGCATAATGGACAAATGCAACATTTTTTGCAATTTCTTACATACTAACTGTTCTCTTTTTTTATTTTAGAAGTAAAAACTTTTTAACCGTTGTATCTCGTAAGTTTGACGGATTCGGATTCTAAACTTTCAAATTCCTTCTTTTCAAATTTATTGTGACCTTTAGACTAAAGACAAAGCATAATGGACCAAATGTAACGTTTTTTGCAATTTTTTATATACTAACTGTTCTCTTTTTTTTATATTTTAGAAGTAAAAACTTTTTAACCGTCGTATTTTCGTAAGTTTAACTGATTCGGATTCTAAACTTTCAAAATCTTTCTTTTCAATTTTATTATGACCTTTAGACTAAAGACTAATTTCAACTGATAAAGCATAATGGACCAAATGCAACATTTTTTGCAATTTTTTATATACTAACTGTTCTCTTTTTTTATTTTAGAAGTAAAAACTTTTTAACCGTTGTATTTCGTAAGTTTGATGGATTCGGATTCTAAACTCTCAAATACCTTCTTTTCAAATTTATTGTGACCTTTAGACTAAAGACTAATGTCAACTGACAAAGCATAATGGACCAAATGAAACATATTTTGCAATTTTTTATATACTAACTGTTCTCTTGTTTTTATTTTAGAAGTAAAACCTTTTTAACCGTTGTATTTTCGTAAGTTTGACGGATTCGGATTCTAAACTCTCAAATTTATTGTGACCTTTAGACTAAAGACAAAGCATAATGGACCAAATGCAACATTTTTTGCAATTTTCTATATAATAACTGTTCTCTTTTTTTTATTTTAGAAGTAAAACCTTTTTAACCGTTGAATTTTCGTAAGTTTGACGGATTCGGATCCTAAACTCTCAAATTTATTATGACCTTTAGACTAAAGACAAAGCATAATGGACCAAATGAAACATTTTTTGCAATTTTTTATATACTAACTGTTCTCTTTTTTTTATTTTAGAAGTAAAACCTTCCTAACCGTTGTATTTTCGTAAGTTTGACGGATTCGGATTCTAAACTCTCAAATTTATTATGACCTTTAGACTAAAGACAAAGCATAATGGACCAAATGAAACATTTTTTGCAATTTTTATATACTAACTGTTCTCTTTTTTTTATTCTAGAAGTAAAACCTTCCTAACCGTTGTATTTTCGTAAGTTTGACGGATTCGGATTCTAAACTCTCAAATTTATTGTGACCTTTAGACTAAAGACTAATGTCAACTGACAAAGCATAATGGACCAAATGCAACGTTTTTTTGCAATTTTTTATATAATAACTGTTCTCTTTTTTTCATTTCAGAAGTAAAACCTTTTTAACCGTTGTATTTTCGTAAGTTTGACGGATTCGGATTCTAAACTCTCAAATTTATTGTGACCTTTAGACTAAAGACTAATGTCAACTGACAAAGCATAATGGACCAAATGCAACGTTTTTTGCAATTTTTTATATAATAACTGTTCTCTTTTTTTCATTTCAGAAGTAAAACCTTTTTAACCGTTGTATTTTCGTAAGTTTGACGGATTCGGATTCTAAACTCTCAAATTCCTTCTTTTCAAATTTATTGTGACCTTTAGACTAAAGACTAATGTCAACTGACAAAGCATAATGGACCAAATGCAACATTTTTTTGCAATTTTTTATATACTAACTGTTCTCTTTTTTATTTTAGAAGTAAAACCTTTTTAACCGTTGTATTTTCGTAAGTTTGACGGATTCGGATTCTAAACTCTCAAATTTATTGTGACCTTTAGACTAAAGACTAATGTCAACTGACAAAGCATAATGGACCAAATGCAACGTTTTTTGCAATTTTTTATATACTAACTGTTCTCTTTTTTTATTTTAGAAGTAAAAACTTTTTAACCGTTGTATTTTCATAAGTGACGGATTCGGATTCTAAACTCTCAAATTTATTGTGACCTTTAGACTAAAGAGTAATGTCAACTGACAAAGCATAATGGACCAAATGCAACATTTTTTTGCAATTTTTTATATACTAACTGTTCTTTTTTTTATATTTTAGAAGTAAAAACTTTTTAACCGTCGTATTTTCGTAAGTTTAACTGATTCGGATTCTAAACTCTCAAATTTATTGTGACCTTTAGACTAAATACTAATGTCAACTGACAAAGCATAATGGACCAAATGCAACGTTTTTTGCAATTTTTTATATAATAACTGTTTTCTTTTTTTCATTTCAGAGTAAAACCTTTTTAACCGTTGTATTTTCGTAAGTTTGACGGATTCGGATTCTAAACTCTCAAATTCTAGTCCTAGAAATATTTATCGGCGGTTGTGCTAAAACCTAGACACTTCCCCGGATGTATGCTTACTTACTTGTACCTATATGAAAGGATGTGACAACACGACTGACCTAGTCTTAACGTAAAGTCATCAAGTATCCAGTTTTTTAGTTGGCAACGCGGAACGGCTAAATTACTTTAATTAACTGATTAAACCTGGAGATATTCTGCAGTCATATTATGTCAAAAGTACCTTGATTGCGTTTACAGCGAACTTTTTCTTCACCCTTCGTCCTTCATACTTCGGGGATATACGGTGGTTTATCTATGTTTCAAACGTACAACGGATAAAACATCCTGTGATAAAACACGCCAAAACATCACGCGAAAGTAAGAACAATGCCAGGATATGAAGAAATAAGACGCGTGAAAAAACGTGAGCAATATTTTGTTTTCTGAAATACAAGGGAAAACAAAATATCTCTCCAAGCACGGGGGCCCAAGTTGTTACTTCTCTTTAGACTTCGAATTCCCTTACGGCTACTCTCACACCTGTAAGCCTAGCAAAAATAACAGTATTTTAAAAACCATAACCTCACAGTTAACGAGGAAGCAAATGATGTCTAAAATCAGTTGTTTTGTAAAGAACTGTATATCAAAATTTGCCGTCTTATCATTTTAATGCCATGGACCTTTTTACAATGGCAAAATATATTTTTTGAAGTGAAAACTTCTTTAGCGACGTTGTGCACTTTTTTTGGATGGCCAAACAGTATTGAACTCGCGTCAGATTTTATAGCGACACCGTCACCGCTACCATGAGATATATAATGTATACTGTGTATAGTATATAAAATAATATAGGATGCATGCGTATATACTACATATATCGTTGGGCACTTTTTGGATAGGCAAAAAAGGCTTTCACCCCTAGTACCCGGGTTCGATTCCCGGCCAGGGCTTGGCATTTTCATACGCTATAAATCATCCCAACGTCTGTATTAGCCCAAGTGTGCACAATAGTCGGACATGAAAAAAAAGGATAGGCAAAAACCATTGAACTTGCGTCAAATTTTATAGCGAAACAGTCACCGCTACCATGAGATATATAATGTATATATAAATAGTATAGGACGCACGCCACGCGCATATACTATATATATCCTTTCATATAAAAATATGGTGTGTGTGTGTGTATATATATATATATATATATATATATATATATATATACATAATACGAATCGTATACTGGCTACTGGCATCTGTCTCTTTCTAGTTCTATACTGAACGTATATATGTACTTTTTCTACGGTATATACGTAGTTCACAAAGTATAAAGATCACGTGGTTTTATATATACTGTTAATATTCTTCTTTTTGTTTTCAAAATCTTCAAATAAACAATAAAGAAAAATAAATTATTTTAGTCAGATTACAATATTTACACCTAATATAAGACTTAGTTCATTTTATTTAGGTAGTTTAGGAAATTATTCCCTAAACATTCAAAAATATTCAAAAATGCACAACGTAATTTTTCAAGTTTTCATTTCTGTCGGCACTCCCGGAGTGCAGCTCGCATTTTTTTTTTACTTTTAGACATATTTTAGGCAAAATAAAAGTATTATATGAAAATTATATTTTCAAAACTGTAACAAAACTCTTGTTCACGTATGCAACATATTGTTTACCGTTTAGTGTTTCTTTAAGTTTATTGTTTAAAAACATTGTTACGACTAAAAATGAAGTGTTTTTAAGAATGTGAAAATTTCATAAAATTGTGTTTTTAAATTAAATATAGCTTATCAGCCATTCTGAGGTTTTTCAAAAGGATTTTGAAATGTTTTCACAAGTTTTCTTAACCGTATTAAAAACGTGTTATTCTTTTTATATTATTCTTCTTTTCTGCTAGGATTATTGTCACTATGTTGAGTATAATGATCTACCTTCCCAAGCTTCGTCAATTCTACTTTCGTTAACGCGTATCGGAGAACTTCCATCTTCAAAAACTATATCTGTATACTATATAGAGAATAGATATAGTTTTTGAAGACGCGTTTTTGTTGACGCGTTTCGGAGAACCTCCATCTTCAAAAACTATATCTGTATACTATATAGAGTATAGATATAGTTTTTGAAGACGCGTTTTTGTTGACGCGTTTCGGAGAACCTCCATCTTCAAAAACTCTATCTGTACACTATATAGAATATAGATATAGTTTTTGAAGACGCGTTTTTGTTGACGTATTTCGGAGAACCTCCATCTTCAAAAACTGTATCTATACTCTATATAGAGTATAGATATAGTTTTTGAAGATGAAGGTTCTTCAAAACGAAGGCAGATCATTATACTAAACATAGTAACATTTGTTATATTTATTAAGGCGTATAACATGCACTAAATTACAACCAAAAAGCACGATTAAGTTATTAATTAATTTAGTTAATTTAATTAATTTAGTTAATTAATTTAATTAATAATAAAAAACACGTTTTATAATCTTCATAAATAATCCAGCGGACTCTTGGTAGAAATTTTCAGTACATTCGTGATATAATTTATTAACCTTTTAATAAATATGATAATAAATATGAAGGATATGATGCAATATCCTTCATACAACAAAGGATGTTAATGCATAGTTGACAAATAATTTCATAACACAAAGTAAATAATGACTATATATTAGTAGACCTATAAAATAACATTTTACTTTTATAACACTGAACTTTATTGGAAAGGTTGTACAGCAGGGTAACCTATTCTCGCGGCCTTGTCTGTGACTTGTTGGAGCGACGTGAACTAGAACACTGAACGTGTCGTGCCTGTGCCATCGCTACAGGTCACTGCTTAATTAATTGAACTATGATCGAACGTTCGAGACGTATCATGTGTCTTAGTTATGGAAATACATCTGACACAGTTTAAATCAGAAGACTGCATTTATATGTTAATCGAAATATTTGTTATTTAGAGATCAATATGCACATATTCTGAATACTGTATATAGATCTACATACACACTGTTCTAAAATTCCCCGATCATTTTAATAATTCTTAAATTGAATAACATATAAAAACCAGTTTACACATCTCTTTTGAAAATATAAAAACACAATTTTAACTGCATCTAAATTCAAGAAAAAAAAGTAAAAGAGGAAAAAAGAAGATTTTTTTTATTATATACAATTACAACTAGTCTAAAGTAGCAATATTTTTCTGTCTACTGTCTGTGTGGTGAAAAAACGTCCAAAGTCGCCCTTCACAATGCATTTACACTTAAATCATGTGTATCAATCCTGCACCAAGTCAACAGGTTTCTTTCTCTTCAGTCTCTTCACTTGTGGTACGTTGCCAAAATGTACCACCTCTACATTTTGATATTCACAGAGCCTTGCTGTATGTTTTCCATCATACCTTTTTACCTCTTCGGCCACTAAAGCAACCTTCAAATCCCGATTGATATCTGCATTGCGGATACACCACGGTGCTCCGACAATACTACGAAGTACTTTTGAAATGTTTGTATTATTTTGATGTTACTTTTCTTCGTGCATCCCCACAATTGAATGCTGTAGGTCCAGACGGGTTTAGGACTTGCTTATACAGAAGCAGTTTATTAAGTAAGAACAATTCAGAGTTCCTTCCGATAATCTAATACAATTGTCTGTACTTCATTCCAAGTTGGTCGCGATTTTTTTTCACGTGAGACTTCCAACGAAGTTTAGCATCCAGAGTCATCACTAAATATTTAGTATCGTTTGCATGCAGAACAATTTGTCCGTTTATCATTACTGGCTGATACACATATGCTTGTTAGTAAATTTGACACGAGTTGATTTACCCTCATTCAGTTTAATTCGCCATTTTATAGTCAATAAAAGAAAGAGATGGAGAAGAAAAAAAGGAGAAGAAGAAGATGAGGAAATATAAATTGAAAATTCTAAAATAGTACTTCTTTCAAACCCCGGTAAGTAGTATTTTGATTTTCATGTACTTTTGACTCTCTTTATATCTTTTTGTGTTCTACAAGTGGCTTACTAAGTCTTAAGAAACCGACGATGATCTATGTAGATTATAGACATTAAAAAAAAATGGAAAAATGGAGGACGCCCGGTAAAATATTTCCAGCATGCCGAAGGGTAAAATTAAAAACGATTGTATCAAAATTGTCGAAAGATTATGCAAACGGTAAGCATGAAATTGTAAACAGTGTCAAAATGTCTTAGTTTACCGTGCAGGCGCTTGAGAAAAGTGCATTACAGATTTGCAGGCGTACATAAGACAAATAGAGCTCCTCAAATCCAATGTTTTTTCCAAAATAAAAATAATAATTTACATCCTGTTTTTTATACGATACTATCTGTTACAACTCACAAGCTAGGCATTAACAATTCTCTTTCACACGTTTGATACACCTCTCAGGATCAAAACCCACGTCCTCTTACACTCAAGAGTAGCCTAACCTTATGGTTTTCATAAAAAAGCTTGTTAGTTCATAGTTAAAAAATCCTTCAGAAAACAAAGATCATAAATCAAATCCCATGTTCAGGCTCACATCTACGGTAATGCTGCTTAGGAGTCTGTGACGAATTGGCAGGCGAATAGTTTGGGAATTACATTAAAATCTCATTTATTGTCCAAAGTTGGAAAATTAGGCAATTTGTATTCTTTTATAATCATTTATAAAATTATAATTCCTACGACCGTACCACACTGAATGCCAAGGTCAGAAGAACCGAATGTCTTCGTGAAGTCGAGGATCCTGTCAATTTATTGTCCGCTCCCGGCTCTCTAGTGTTGTTTTGTTTTTATTGCTCGAAGAGCCGGCTTTACAGTTTTACCAAAGGATCGACAACGTTTATACCCGTAGATGACTGAAAACGATTTATTGCTTAAACATTGGTTTGAAATTTGCAAACAGATGCAAATTATGGAAAAGTCTTTGCAAAGTTGGAAATTTCGTAAAAAGCAAACAAGTTCCTGAAAAACGAATACAGATTCTCATAATGGAAATCGTGTGCATAATAATACTTTTATATTTAAAAAATAACTTAATTTCGACACGATGAAGACGGCCAAAATTAAAGTGATACTAGAGGACGGATTGGGTAAAGTTCTTCCATGGAATCTGAATAAGGGCAACAAAGTTGGCCTTAGCCGCCTCAGTGGCCTAATTGATAGCGTACTGGGCTTTCACCCCGAGGACCCGGGTTCGATTCCCGGCCAGGGCTTGGCATTTTCATACGCTATAAATAATTCCATCGTCTGCATTAGCCCAAGTGTGCAGAATAGTCAGACGTTAAAAAAAATATATAAAAATAAAATAAAGTTAGCCAGTCGTATTTACTAGGTTTTAGAGTTTAAAATATTTAAACTACTCTAAAAAATGCACAACTATTTTTTTAGTTTCGACAAAAATTAAATAATATTTTCAATTTTACTTCGGTATTGAAAGAACCCACTTTAGACATTCCTTCTTCGGTATTTTACTTTCCCTTGATATCTTATTCCTTACTTGATATTTTACTCCTCCATTGATATTATAATACTCTTCTTAGATATTTCATTACTCCATAGGTCCATTACTTACCAATTACTCTGTCTTGATATTTCAGTCATTTGTGCACATTTTATTGCACTTAGATATTTAGTAAACTACTCCCTAAATTTTAAATTGTTTCCCAGACATTTTACTTGACGGTAGATACATTACTCTTCTATATTTAACTTCTCTCTAGAAACTTTATAGCTTATAAATAGTTTATTAATATGTATCTTTTACTTATCCTATTATATTTCACCTTTTTCTTAGATATTTACTTCTAAAAAATTACTTTGCTCAGAAATTTTACTCTTCACTATGTATTTTACTCCTTCGTCGATTTGTACTATTATCTATATTTTTTACTCTACCATAGATATATTACTGTTCCTTAGATATTGTATTTCTCTCCATATATTTTACTGGTAGGTAACATCTAGATACTACTATCCAAAATAAAATGGATCATACAATTTGAAAACTTTCTCACGCTTTATGGATCCCACACTAATTAAAAACTAAAAATAGTAGTCATAGACAACAATCAATTCCCTCCAAACGCGACGTAGGTTATGACAGATAGATTTTTCAACTACTCTTATTTACTTTATTATATATTTGAACAATAGAGAAACCTTGTTTTCCTTCTTTTTTAAGGCGAAAATGACATTTAGGCTGCCATCGACTCGGTCATCGCCGAGTCAGGTAGAAATAGTAAGAAAGGTACGTACGCAGCGGTTTTGTTACCATTTTCATATTTTCCCGACTCACCTTGTATGCACTAGAAAAACGTTTCAACAGCCATACAATATGTACAACTATTGATATTTTCTACCGTCTGTTTCATCGTCTAATACAAGGATTGGGTAACAAGAAGTGATGTTCAGTTCTCTGACTCTCCAACACTATCTGAAGTGAAGAAGATACATTATATCTACTTTATCTCGTGCATCGAATATCGTGCACGTCATTGCATCATCACATTTAGGTTGGCAAATATTTCTAGTGCCACGTAATCACTGTAGGTCACCAATCATCCATCAAACAATCAACAAATCCTACGAATTTATGGTTTACAGTAGGTCCACATCTTTAGACATAAGAATATATACTATTTTTATTAACCGTCACATGAATTTTCTTTCTAGATATGTCACAAACAAATAATGTATATTAGTGTAATCAATTACATAATTCAATGAAACATTATATTTCTGATTTAAAACTTCAGTTGTTTTACTTTTTTACTAAACATATTAAGTAATTTGTATTAAAGAAAAAGGGTGTATTGATTAGATTTCCTAAATGGATCGTGTTTTGCTACGAAGCTAGCTATAATGGATTGGTTCTTTGTAACTAGCTGTGTACGGCCTTTTTCAAAGGAAACATTAGAGTTGATTAATTTGAAAGTTAACCTGAAATTTTTGTTCCAATGACAAACACAAAGCTTTTTTGTTTGGTAGAAAATCTTTCGTTATGAAAAATCACGTTATTATGTGCAATAATAACATGATTTTTCATAACAAAAGATTTTCTACCAAACAAAATGACAAACTATATTCTATATTCTATATATATATATATATATATATATATATATATATATATATATATATATATATATATATATTCTATATATATACATATATCTAGAATAGAATAGAATTCTATATATATTCTATATTCTATATCTATATCTATATCTATCTATCTATATATATATATATATATATATATATATATATATATATATATTCTATATTATATATAGACAAAACTATATTCTACGTGCAGTAGAATATAGTAATTTTTCGGTAAAATAGGTCAGATTTTTGGGCTAAAAACCTAAATAACCGCCTCTGGCATTAAGATGTTTTTTAAGGACATTTTACACGAGGAAATCAAACGGTAGCATTGTCGGTTTAGCTGCTAAATCTTGTTGGAATCAAATTTTTTTAAACAATTCATTTTGAGTGATCGCCATTTTGTTTCAGACCAAAGAAGGTTTGAGTTTGCGTAAAACCTACTAACCATTGTATTCAACAAATATAAACGTTTACATTTAAATCCGTCGAGTCGTTTCCTAGTAAACAGCGGACAATTTGAAATTTTAACGTAACAAACAGATAGATTTCACTATATAATTCACATATGGCTGTTCCAGTGCATGAAACGGAAAAAACTGTTAACTGTACGGTCAACCCGTTCTACTTCTAGTGCGTTTCCACACAGGGGGTGCAAACTAGCTGCAGCTATTGAGAGGATTTAGACGTCCCTCGCGGTACCCGAGTCTAACACTTACACTTACAACTCTACACTTAAGACTTTAACACTTTAGACTGACACATTTAGGGAGGCGATAATAACCTCAATGTGCTTTTCGCCTTAAAAAAAAAATCTGAACCTCTCTTGTTAATTGGTGCTGGAACGTTAGCACAACATCGGTTATCATTACTATAGGTGTTTTTCTAACTATGCCGCTATTTATATTTACAAAAAAAAAACTTCAAATGAGAGGTTTCTAGTAATAAAATGTAGTTGAGTTTTTAAAATTCGATCAGTTTTTTTTTCAAATGTGGTAGTAAACTTTTGAATTTCTTAATGGAACCACTACTTTTTATAGTAGTTTTTGGTTAAATATCATACTTAGACATTTTTTTTGTTTTTTAAAAGAAGCCTCTTCTTTACACAATATGAGCACTCGAAATAGGAAAATTTATTTAAAAATATACGGAGAGAAATTATGATGTCTGTTTAAATTTCGTACACAGTCGACGGTTGCAACAGATTCGGTTTGGAGTTATTAACTTCTTACTTTAATAAGGTTTATTGATATTTTTAGAATATTTCTTTTTAAATCTTCAGCAACTATTTTTATTTTTGGAGTCAATTTTCAAAAAAAATATAACATATACTCACAAAAATTAATTATTAACAACTAAAGGCCACATCTCCGCACATTATCCATCAACTATACAAAAAGTGCAAAATACTATTTTTTCCGTGTATTCTATAATTTTTCCAACTTCGATCACTTAAACGAAAAGTTCAATTGGAACAAAATAAAAACAAATACGTTTTAAATATGGTGTTTAATAAAAAGCAATGCTTAAATTACCGGTTACTTTAAAAAATCCAAAAAGTTGCCTGCAACGTTGAAAAATGGCGGAAATTTAAAAAAAATTATTGTAAATGCCAACTTCAATGGAAACTGCAGTATTTTAATTTTGAAAGGCAGGTTGTTTGTAATTATAAGACTGTTTCAATTAAAATCATTCCAAATGTAAGCTTATAAACAATAATTTTATAATAAGTAATAACAGGGATTCAAATTTTTCAAACGCGAATATGTCCATCTCACGTACCTAAACCGTGTTCATTTAAAATTTAATCTCAATCGGTCCAGTAGTCACACACTTACACTTGCAACACTAGACTGATGACTTTAACACTTTACAATCACACTTACATTTAGGGAGGCGATAATAGCCTTAGTGCTTTTCGCCTTAAAATATCAACAATACACTCTAGCGCTCTTGAAAATACCCCGTTTTAAAATATATCAAGCATTTTGAACTGCTGTTATGCTTGTTTCGAGTATGTGTATGTTTAGATACCCTAAAATCCGCTAACAATTGTATTTAATGAACGCAAATTAAACTTGTTACAGTCTTGCTCTAAGTGTGTCTGACTGTGTCCCAGTGATTACAGTCTTGCTCTAAGTGTGTCTGACTGTGTCCCAGTGATTACAGTCTTGCTCTAAGTGTGTCTGACTGTGTCCCAGTGATTACAGTCTTGCTCTAAGTGTGTCTGACTGTGTCCTAGTGATTACAGTCTTGCTCTAAGTGTGTCTGACTGTGTCCCAGTGAAAGCATACTACAGGCCTTTTAACGTAACACACACCAATCAGACATTTTGAATGCCCGCAAGTTTGTTTCGAATAGGCAGTTTGGCGTTGCTTAAAACCTCGTTACAGCTACAAATAACAACTAAGCTAAGTTGCAAAAAAAAGTTAGTAAGTAAAACCGAAATTTTAATGTTCTAAAAAGAACCCATTTTAAATCATTGAAAAGGTTATTTTGTTCTAACCCAGTCTTGTTGGACATTTACACCGTACGGGATGTAAAAAGATTTCAACTTCGTATACCCTGTTGTTCTTGAGATACAGTTATCAGTCAGTCGGTTTGTGAGTGACTTCACTTTTTTGCAGATATTAAACTGAAGCATTTCGGTAAAGGGCTTTCAGTAGATACGTTTCGAAACACCACTGAACGAAACAAAAGGTTTTAATAGATTACTTCTTTGCTGTCATCTTTGCTCGACTATTTGTATTTTGGTATATTTTGACGGTGATTATGAGTTGGGTTTATGTAAATTTAATTTTTCTTTTTTTTTTTCTTTAACGTCCGACTATTGTGCACACTTGGGCTAATGCAGACGATGGGATGATTTATAGCGTATGAAAATGACAAGCCCTGGCCGGGAATCGAACCCGGGTCCTCGGGGTGAAAGCCCAGTACGCTATCAACTAGGCCACCGAGTAAGCAAACGATGGACACATTGAAAGACACCGATATGTGCTGCTTATGATTATCATGGGTACATTTAAATAATATAGATTTAAAATGGAATGGCTTTTCTGACGTGCTAAAGTGGGATGGTTTGTCTAATGTATTCAAAATAGTCGAACATTTGGACACGCACACTTGGAGCGCGTACTTGGGCGCTTTTATCGTGCGCTTGAAATAAGATGAGGTTTTTGCGAAATGTCCGAAATGGGATAGTTTTTTATATGTTTAATACAGACTCTAAGGCCATGAAAAATAGCTGTTTCAACACAATGTCCGCTTCAGAGGGCCTATGTGTCGCAATGTTTTACCTCTAATTTGGAAACTAAGAAACACACACACACACACACACACACACACACACACACACACACACACACACACACACACACACACATATATATATATATATATATATATATATATATAATAATAATTATTATTATTATTTGCTTATAGACACTGTTGGATCACGCAAAGGACTCCGACTCATGTCTTGTTTCTTCTAATCCTCCACACCTCCCTCATCCTGTCCCCATAGATCCTCTTCCACTACTCCGTCCATTTTACCCCTGCTCTCTTTGGGATTTCATTCTCTGGGATCTTCCAACCGAGCATCTTTCTCCTGTATGCGTTCCTGTCTTCAATGCCTGTTGAGTCTATTTCTGCGTCATGTAGGTCTATTCTGACTTGTGTGATCCACGACGTTGTTGATTTGACTCTTTATATATATATATATATATATATATATATATATATATATATATATATATATATATGTTTGTAGGGGAACGCGTACGTGAATGTGTTCCTCATTTAGGAAAATTGTAATGTTCGAAAATATTTGATTAAAACTTGGCAAACAAATTGTTAAACAAATTCGTTACCGAGCAAAAATCAGTACAACTATTTTAAAAATGGCGAGCGTTGAAATTTTTAAGAGTAAATGTACTTAAATTCCATATGAGTATCGCAGACAGCTTAAAATCTCCATGCGATATCATTTTAAATTTTCAAATTTTAAACTAGCACTCAGGGTTCATTTTCTAATTCTAAATGATATTTGAAAAAAGTACTGATTTGTGAAGATTTTTACTCTAATTACGATAGCATAGTTTAAGAAGATTTTCAAAAAAAAGTTTAAGATAAAAAGTAAAAATTTGATGCCAGTCAAAGATAATGTGTACGCTTTTGTATTTTTTTGTTTTCCTTGTAAAAAAAATTATTCGCAAATTTAATTGTTCTTTTATCCCTTGATATTACAAGAAAACATATTTCTTTAAACGCGCTTCTATCACGTCAGCGGGACATTTGAGTGCCGTGCTTATATATTTAAATAGAAACCCTTAAAAAGTAACATCCTGCCGTACGTCGTGTGTCTTGTGACGCAGGACTGAATGAGCCTAGCCGGTTCATGAGTAGCCTACGTTTTCGTAGTCACTAGTATGGTTGTATAATGTTAATTGATAAACGGCAACACCAGGAAAGCGAATGGCCTTGCATTGCGAAGAGACAAGGCCACCGTACCCAATTTCGGAATCTCCATTGGCACAGCACATCCTTTTAAAACGTAAATCAAGGCCCGAAGACAAAAAGGCTGGAATGCCCTGTGAATACTAAACCTCAGCTTCTCTTTTCTTTGATACTCAAGGTATACATAGTATCCGGGGCAACAGGCTACCGAGTGTTCAGTTACTTAAATTTTACATATTGTACAAAAATGGCCATTCATACTTAATAACTTACATCACTTTAATGAGCTATTATTTTAAAACAAATTTAATTTTTTGAAATTTGCAGATAAGATTCAAGCAACCTCGCTTAATACCAAGGGCACGCAAGACAACATACTGAAAAGTCCGGGAATTTCCTACAGTCTAGAAGAAAAGGTGATGAAGAGGAAGGTATGTTTTATATAAAACTTTGCAAATAAAACAAAATCTTCATGTTCTAGAAAGGACCCATTTTAAATCATTGAAAAGGTTATATACGATATTTTATATTTATATAGATATAACAAAACACACAGACACACACACAGACACACACACACACACACACACACACACACACACACACACACACACACACACACACACACACAACAACAACAACAACAACAACTACAAACCAACAAACAAGGACCCACAAAAATATAAATTTTGTACACAAAGGGACCTCTAATGAATAACAAGATATAAGCTTTATGTAAATAAATAATTGTAATTAAAATAACAATTCAGTTTCTCCCTTGTGTGAAGATAAAATTTTGTTTGGTATTTCATTTTAAAGGCCTTCTATAAGGGAATATGTTCAGCTTTTTTATTTTTTAATCATTTTTGCTTTGTACTTTTACCTTTAAAAGCAACAAAAACACAAAAAATGCAAGAAAATTGTCCACATTCCCATATACAAAACTTTTAAAATGAGATATCGAGCATATTTTATCTTAAAAAATAACGGAGTAATCTGTATCATTAATAGTAAAGGGCCCCGCAGGGGGTGCAGACTAGCTGCACTTATTGAGAGCATTTAGACGTCCCTCGCCGTATCCGACTCTAACACTTACACTTACAATACTACACTTACGACTTTACATTCACACTTACATTTATGGAGGCGATAATAGCCTCAATGTGCTTTTTGCCTTAAAATTTAAAAAAATAATAGTAAAGGGAATAGATTTAATGTGACCGACTGCGTCCATAGCATCGGCTATTTACTGATTTCCTTCTTTCTCGAGAGGTAGAGAGAAAGAGTGAGAGAGAGCGAGAGAGAGAGAGAGAGAGAGAGAGAGAGAGAGAGAGAGAGAACTCTTTGTTCGTTTAATATTCGTGGAGTTTTACCAAGGAAAATACCAAGCCTACATCTACACTTCGGTTTTTTTAAGTACCGTTAAGGCTGACTCACAAGAATTTACCAATGTCGACTTTTTCCTCATGAAGAACGTTACATGCTCGAATTACTAAACCACCTTGGCGATTGGGAGGAGCTGTTTTATAAACAAAAAAAAAAAAACGATAATTGAGTATAAAACAAAACAAACGGTTTCGACTTCAATTTCTCTTAGCCTGTGACCTTGTATAGACTAATGCTGTTACTACGACAAAGCCTTTACAATATTTCTCTATAACCTGCAATGTTATAGCAATGTTATAGGTGTCACAACTCGCACCTCGGTAAAACTGAGTTTTCGTGACTTTGGTTAATTTTGGTAATTTTTGCGCATACACACCCTATTATATATTAAAAACCCAAAATAATAACGTGCGGAAACAACATGAACTTATAAAAAAATGAAAATAAAACGCGACAAACATAACCTCAAATTTACCGCGACAAAGAAGGAAACGTGTATTTCATCGCGGAAACGATGAATTAAACTCGTGTTATTAATACTGTAAAGAATAATCATTTTTTTTTATTTAAAAAAAGAACTTCTGGACTTTAATCGACTCAATTTTAGGTGTTTAACACGGTTGTAGGTTACAGTTTTTTCATCGCAAAAACGATTAATGAAATGCCTGTAATAATAATAATAAACAAAAATAAAAATAATAAAAAATTAATTTAAAAAAAAAAGAACTTCAGACCTAACTCGACTCAGTTGTGGGTGTTTAACTCGGTTGTAGGTTACAGTTTTTTCATCGCAAAAACGATTAATGAAATGCGTGTAATAATAATAATAATAATAATAATAAAAATAATAATAATAATAATAATAATATAATAATAATAATAATAATAATAATAATAATAATAATAATAATAATAATAATAATAATAATAATAATAATAATAATAATAATAATAATAATAATAATAATAATAATAATAATAATAATAATAATAATAATAATAATAATAATAATAATAATAATAATAATAATAATAATAATAATAATAATAATAATAATAATAATAATAATAATAATAATAATAATAATAATAATAATAATAATAATAATAATAATAATAATAATAATAATAATAATAATAATAATAATAATAATAATAATAATAATAATAATAATAATAATAATAATAATAATAATAATAATAATAATAATAATAATAATAATAATAATAATAATAATAATAATAATAATAATAATAATAATAATAATAATAATAATAATAATAATAATAATAATAATAATAATAATAATAATAATAATAATAATAATAATAATAATAATAATAATAATAATAATAATAATAATAATAATAATAATAATAATAATAATAATAATAATAATAATAATATACACACACACACGCGCATGTACGCGCACATACACACGCGCGCGCACACGCACGCACGCGCGCACGCGCGCGCGCGCACACACACACACACACACACACACACACACACACACACACACACACACACACACACACACACACACACACACACGGGGTCGATATCGATAAAGCACCAGTCAGTCACCTGCGTCACTGAAAAATGCACCTAAAGTTAACGGTGATCACTCGTCCTAACTGGAACATAAGTATGGACGTTAATAAAAAAAAATAACGTCCATAAAAAAATGAAGTATAAATCATTCACTCTCCAATTCGCTAAAAAATCTTTACAGCACTAACAAGTCTAGCGGACGAAACCAAAACTAACTATGCCAGAAGAATATGTTCATTCGGCCTCAAGCGTGAAATCATCCTTTACTCTTTAAAAACCCAGCGATTTGTTTTTTAATTGGATTCGTAATAATTGAGTTTCTTAATTAGTGCACGCACTGAGCACGCAAGTTCGCAACCAGGCAATTATTGAAAGGTGTGTAATAATACCGCCTACCCTAAGCTGTCCTTGAGTCTGGTGGGTTCCTGAGGTTCAGACACGTACAGTATCGCGAATTTATAAAAACCTTGGTCTTTGGTTGCTTTCTGATATCCAAGGTAAAATTCATTACGCATACTGTAATGTTAGTACTTAATCTTTAAATTAAATATAATGTTTTATTGTATCTTTCGAAAAATATGTATCCATGACCCGAATCATTGAATTTATTTTTCCTATTTTTAATTTTTTTTGTTACTACCAGTGCACTGTATTTTAATATTCTTTTAATCATCTTGGCTACCTCTAGCATACCTACATTTATTATAAATATATCTTCTGCCAATCTTAGTGTGAAGGGGCAGCGTTATGTTTGGCAATAAGATAAAGCTACGCAAAATAGAGTTTACAGAAGTAAACTATTAGTTATTATAATGCACTGCAAAATATTTCTGCAAGATTTGTTCAAATTATCTTCATTATTTTTTCTCTAAAAATAATCTATTCTTCTATCGCGCATTTCTATGTGCCAATAATGCTATTTAGAAATAAACAGAAAGGTTTTATTTACCTCTAGAAGAACACGGAATTACTCATATACATTAAGAACTTGTTGCAAATGTTTATTGAAATAAAAAATTCTCTAAAAATAATCTACTCGTCTATCGCGTATTTCTATGCGCCAATAATGCTATTTAGAAATCAACAGAAAGGTTTTATTTACCTCTAGAAGAACACGGAATTACTCATATACATTAAGAACTTGTTGCAAATGTTTATTGAAATAAAAAATTCTCTAAAAATAATCTATTCTTCTATCGCGTATTTCTATGCGCCAATAATGCTATTTAGAAATCAACAGAAAGGTTTTATTTACCTCTAGAAGAACACGGAATTACTCATATACATTAAGAACTTGTTGCAAATGTTTATTGAAATAAAAAATTCTCTAAAAATAATCTACTTGTCTATCGCGTATATCTATGTGTCAATAATGCTATTTACAAAACAACAGAAAGGTTTTATTTACCTCTAGAAGAACACAGAATTACTCATATACATTAAGAACTTGTTGCAAATGTTTACTCAAATTAAAAAATTCTCTAAAAATAATCTACTCGTCTATCACGTATTTCACTAGGTGTAAATGATGCTATTCAGAAAACAATAAAACAGTTTACCATTAGAGCCGCCTCGATGGCCTAGTTGATAGCGTACTGGGCTTTCACCCCGAGGACCCGGGTTCGATTCCCGGCCAGGGCTTGGCATTTTCATAATCATCCCATCGTCTGCATTAGCCCAAGTGTGCACAATAGTTAAACGTTTAAAAAAACTATTAAAAGGATATGAAACTACACATACACATTAGGAATAATTATAGGTGTTGTAAATTTCGGAGATCCCGTATATGAAGAAAAAATATTTTTCGTGTTTAAAAAATATTTATTAAAAGAGCTTTAAGATATTGAGACTAACCCTAAGAACGTCTTTCATGTTGCACAGAGCCGTTTCCAGACTTCTCTTGCATCCTGTAGATGCACTTGAATCATTCAAACAATACGGACAACTGAAGAGCTTATTCTAGTCTGTTGTATGGAATTTACAATTAAATCATTAAAATAAGAGACATTTATAAGCAAAGGATAAGTGACGATTTGAGTTGTTGCCAGAACAGTCTGTCTGCCTGTTTCTGATAAATATTAAGTACTTATCTTCAGTCAGTCTGGGCTCTACATAATGTAACCTATTTCTTGGAAGGAACTATTTCCGTCAGTCCTGTCTGATCAGCTAGTCCGTAGATTATATAAAAGCTAAAGTCACTCACTCACGCTATCTCAAGAACAAGAGCTACGAAGTTGAAAATTTTCATTTTGGCTTCCCTAATTGTCTAGATTTAATAAGGCTGTTTTTTGAAATAGTATTTTAAGTGGTTTAAATATGCGATTTTCTAAACATGAAAAATTTCAGTTTTTTTTTGAGCCGCCTCGGTGGCCTAGTTGATAGTGTAATTTCCCCCCGAGGACCCGGGTTAGATTCCCGGCCAGGGCTTGGCATTTTCATACGCTATAAATTATCCCATCGTTTGCATTAGTCCAAGTATGCACAATAGTCGGACGTTAAACACAAAAAAAATCAGTTTTTTGAACTTTTTGTATTATTTTCGTTGAAAACGGATTAACGAAATTAAATTAACCTTTCTCTTTGTTATATGGATCTGTGACATGATTTTAAGGCAATCTCAAACTGTCTTACGCCTATCGGAAAAGAAACGATTGGCGTTCTGATTTATTTTTCTTTTACACTGAAAGATCTACTTTGTCTGCTTTTCACTGGGAAATTTACTGTTAAGCTGCGTCCACACCAAGCAAATTCCCAAACATGTTGGCCAAACAGGTTCGGGCAGATAAATAACTAGGAACATTTCCAGTTTGTCCCAAAAAAAAATGTTGGGGCAAACATAGTTGGACAAACTTTTTGTTCGGCATTTGAACAGTCTCCTTCAGCACTTCCACATGAGATATATTTTTGTGGAAGGTTAAGTGTATTATTAAGTAATGGATAGAGAAGTGCGGTTACGACTACGTATATTGCAGCTGCTTTCGTTGTGACGAACAAACCACGTCGACGTAGGTAGTGGCAAAGACAGTTATTTCAACGGCGGTTTTCATAAAGTGGTGAAGATTTGCGCTGTGACTCTACGACTAGCTGACTTTTTCAAATTTTTCTCGAATTTCCAACGCAGATTTTGAATATTTAGTGAATAAAATAGGATCAGGCACAGCTCGGAAAGTAACTGTGAAGCAATTAGTGTGAGCGAGGGAAAGTAGAGATTCAATTTTTTCTTCACTTCTTCAACATTATTAATGTCTAACTCTTTAGAAATGTCTGAATATGCATCTCTTCGTTTATATTTGTCTTTATAAAATTTGTCATTTTTATTCCATAGTAACGTACGTAGTTCGTATGCCTGAGTCAACCGCACAAGTCGTTCCTGGGTCCAAAATTCTTTGTTCATCTTTACTGTACCTCAAAAACACAATTGTCACTTAAAATAATCTCACAATACACTCAATAAACATACAACACTTAAAAATAACTGGCAATACGGACTTCTCTCATCGACAGATTCGTCAAAACTACTGCAATTGTTTGTGCTTTGTTCGCTGTAAGAGCGAACAAATCCCTCCAACAAACATGGCGGAGCTTCCCCCTCCCCAAACGAAACCGAATCATATTGTTTTGTTCGGAGACGCGTCCACACCAGACTAACATCAAATGTTTGTAGTCAATCATATCGTTTGAAAAACTTGTTTGACATACAATGTTCGCCCGGTGTGGACGAGGCTTTATGCTGAAATTAGAGTTCACTTACGTAAAAGGGCTAAAATTAATTCAAGGGATTTCATTTGAGTCGTTTTTTACATAATTAAACTGAACGTGAGAAAGTTTGTACAATGATTTTGCAACATTTATTTTATTATTTCTTTAATGTTTTAATATTAATACTTAATGAAAATATTTTAACTCATTACTGGTGGTATGTCAATTTTGTTCCAGTTCAAAAATTATTTGCGACTTATTTTGGGCAAATTTTCTAATACTATTTAACTTGTTACTCGTTAACTTGTAATAGTAATAAGCCTATTAATATATGTGTGCATAGCCTATTATATGAAAAAATGCAATAACTGGCCAGCCCGCTATGGCTGCAGACCAACGGCCAGGTTAACAGACTTGCATGCTAATTACTATTATGTATACCAGCTTAACCCTGAAGGCCGCCAGTAGTGTGTTAAAATTAATCTGTAAGAGAGTAATTTACTTGAAATTATATTCGAAATAACTCAAGTTTGTGTTTCAATTAACTGTATGTTTATCCCCAGTGTTCGGTGGTCATTGTGCACATTCTTTTTCTTAACTGAGCCATTGGCATAATGGAACTCACATTTACGGAAAAAAAATTCAAGAGAAACACCTACTTTTTCTTCAGTAATAAAAGTATGTACGGTATTTGGTTTTTGAAGTGATTACTTCTTATGGCGGGGTATGAATGTATGTTTTGCACGGGGAAAAATTCAGTTCGCCGTCACGCATCACGCTCATATATGTATATATATATATATATATATATATATATATATATATATATATATATATATAAGCTATGTATATATATATATATATATATATATATATGTTATTATTATTATTTGCGTATAAACCCTGTTGGATCACGCAAAGCACTGACTCATTAGCGTTCCTTCTAATCCTCCACACCTCCCTCATCCTGTCCCCATGGATCCTCTTCCGCTCCTCCGTCCATTTTACCCCTGCTCTCTTTGGGATTTCATTCTCTGGGACCTTCCAATACTTATATACTACTTTTAATGGCGGGGTATGGATGTGTGTTTTGCACAGGAAAAATTCAGTTTCCCGTCACGCATCACGCTCTTATATATATATATATATATATATATATATATATATATATATATATATATATATATATATAGCATATACTTACATACTACTTCTTATGGCGGGGTATGGATGTATGTTTTGCACGGGGAAAAATTCAGTTTGCCGTCACGCATCACGCTCTTATATATATTTTTGTTTTAAAATGTATTTTTGAAGTGAACACTTTTATGTTCAAGCCATTATATTACTTACCCAGTCCAAAGTATTCATTCAGTTTTGTGTCAAGTGTCAACTGTGTAACAGTGACGTTTTATACGTTTATTATATATTGGTAGGTTATATATTGAATAGTAAATATTTAAATTATTTTAAACGCCATTTCACTGCTTACCCAGTTCAACTTTATTTAGTATTTAGTTTTATGACAAATGTTAACTGTGTAACAGTAAAGTGTTAAAGTCGTAAGTATAGAATTGTAAGTGTAAGTGTGTGTTAGACTCGGGTACCGTGAGGGACATCTAAATCCTCTCCATAGGTGCAGCTAGTCTACACCCCCCCTGCGGGACGAGAGGTTCAGAAATACTTTTTTTCACATTTAAGCCATTTTTGTTAACGTATTGTTTACAATATTTAATTGATTAGAAGTCCTAAAAGACAGCGTGTAAAATACGTGACTCTATATTGTACACAATAATTAGTTAGGATCTTAAACAAATTGTGTGATCATATAGTTTAGTTCATATGGTTAACCATAAAGAATTTATTATATATAATAACATATATTATTTTTGTTTTTCCACATATTAATAATATTCATGCCTATTTTATTTGCCATAAACGTTAAGAAGATTTTTTTAACCGACATTGTATTTCAGCGAATAAGTTCCATTAAAGGATATGTTTTGTTTGAACATTGCTAACAGAAGGCATAGGACATAGAGTAAATCGCTTCTGGCAACGATTAGGACATCTGCTAATGATCTCACAAAGGTGACGACGAATTAGCCTATACTGTTTGCTATGATGTGTTGTTGATGTAACAACGAGCTTAGTATTGTTTTCACTTAACGTTCTCGCAATGTAATTGATTCAAATAAGATGACTAAGGACGCAGGACGCAGGACTCAGGATGCAGACAGTATAATTAATATTTATGTCTACAGATCATTAACATTTTTAGCCATTCATTTCGTTCGATTGTTGCCTACGATTAGAAAGTTGCGTGCAACGTTCAATGGCTGTTATCGTATTCATAATATATGCAATAATTGCACAAACTTTCTCATAATAGAACTTTAATTTACATTCGTACTCACTTATATCGCTTAAGATTTTGAACGTTCAAGGGAATTTAGTAACGTAATGGAAAAGAAAAAATATTAAACGTTAAAGAAAAAACTAACATTTTCTATTTGTTAAACATATCTGTTCTAGATCTTATTCCCAATGGACAACGCAATGGATGTTTGTTTTGTTATTTTAAGGCGAAAAACACATGGAGGCTATTATCGCCTCCCTAAATGTAAGTGTGAGTGTAAAGTGTTAAAGTCATAAGTGTAGTGTTGTAAGTGTAAGTGTGTATTAGACTCGGGTACCGCGAGGGACGTCTAAATCCTCTCAATAGGTGCAGCTAGTCTACACCCCCTGCGGGGTCACACGCAATGGAGACCTAGGGCTTGCCGAAGGAGGTTTTAAGTGTAATTGTAATCTGTATATCGTCATTTAATGTTCCAACATTACAATTTTTTATGCTTCATTTTACTATGTACTAAAAGTACATAACTTCAATGGAAACTGTTTCTGCCAGAATTTCGTAATACTTTTGCCTGTTTTTGTGATTTTTGCCTTTCTCCATCGAATTTAATCATGTTTTCCTTCAGTTTTCTTTATAACTTCTTTATACCCGTTACTTTTGCCAAAACCAGTTTCCTTCATCCGTTTGATCTTTTACTGCTCCAATTCCTTCGATGTCTCTGTGCACTTATTTTATCCTCGTACGAGAAAAGAAGAATACAGAAGAGTAAAAGAAGAGTTTATAAACTCTTTGTCGTTTAATACTTTTGTTCTCTGGTCTTTTTAAGTCAATTTCTTTTTATGTTTAGTACAATGTCAGCCTCATTGTTGTTCCTATACTTTCGTATTTTTCTTGGTGTTCCTTGCTGGTTCTTTATTCTGTACGCATGCGTACCGCTTTTTTGGCCCAAGGATTTTTCTTAGATGTTTTCTTTCTCCTCCTTGATCTCAGACTCCCTCTTGGGATTACCCAAACATTCGTTTAACTGTTTTGTAGTATCAGAATGTAATTAATTTTTAGTTGTACGAGAGATTTATTTATATTTGTAGACTTCCTGACGCAGTGCGAGATCTGCGTAGTTCGTCGTTTTTTTCTAATTGCTTTTCTTGATGGGGAAAAAGCCTTCCTTATTTGTCACTACTACCGTTCTATTTTGTACGCCACTGTTCTGCTCGGATTCTTAATCTTCAGTGAATAAAACAGTTCAGATATGCAATGATTTTTTTTTATTTTTGTGTTTAACGTCCGACTATTGTGCACACTTGGGCTAATGCAGACGATGGGGTGATTTATAGCGTATGAAAATGCCAAGCCCTGGCCGGGAATCGAACCCGGGTCCTCGGGTTGAAAGCCTAGTACGCTATCAACTAGGCCACAGAGGCGGCTCCAATGAAATAAACGAATTTCATACTTGAAATCTAACTCTGTACAGGCTACAGTAATTTTATGTTTGTAGAACGTTTTGAAGGGTTACATTAAATCCAACAAACACTTAGAAGCTTAAAAGTCTTTGAAATGTAAATTATTCGATTCCAAACCAAACAAAAACACACAAAATACGTCAATGACTCGTCACTGTCGACGCCTCGGCGGAAACATCTTTCCAACGGTCCTACGTGCTTTGTAAGCCTATGTATTAAGTATTACCTAGTAGACGGGTAGGCCCCACTACGTCACTGCAGTTAAATATTTGTATGTATTTAGTTTGTTCTTCCTTTGTTTGTTATTTAACTAAAATATTCATAACTTTTACGACCCGAAAGTAGGCCTGAACTCTAAAGGCAATTAAGTTTTCGCTAACGTTTGTCTGCTGTTTGTTTGCTGTATATAAATAAACCTTTAGCAAATAAACAGTGACCCTCAGGGACTTGGAGGCGCTCTCGCCTCAGAAGGGAGAGGCAGTGCGTGTGACTGGTAGCGATTCTGGTTTCGAAGGCTCAGATTACGGCTAGAAATAGAAACGCGCTAACCACGTTTTCCTCACCAAACAGCTGCCAAGGTTTTATATGGATTATGGTGCTCACATTTTTCGCAATAAATGTGTACATAGAAAAGTGGACAAAAGTATTTTTTTTAAACTATACATTAATAGAAAAAGGAAAACCTTTTGCAAAAAAATTTAAAAACAAATAATTTGATATTAACAGAATAAATATAAGACTAGTCAAACTATATTACCCTTTACTAGTTTGATATTTATTCTGTTCATATAAAATTAGTTTCATTACATTTTTTATTTGCACATCATGCGTATTTGTATGAAACTGTTTTACTTGGTTTTATTTTTTGTTATATTTTTTGATAGTTTACTAAAAGAAATGATCTGCAGATTACGGATAAGTATTTTAATTTTAGAAAAATATGCCGAAAAAGATCCTGAAAACTACTTGCCTCCTTTTAATTTTGACGCTATGTATTATGTAGTAAGCGGGTACGCCCTGCTACGTCACTGCAGTTAAATATTTGTATGTATTTAGTTTACTTTTATTTTATGTATCTCCGATGGAAGGTGCATGTAAAAAAGAAAAAAGAGGAGCTACAGCTCAAATTCAATAAAATGTTTTGGCTTATTGGAAGAAATTCAGAACTTTCGATAACCAACAAGATACTGCTATACAAGCAAGTTCTAAGACCAATATGGACCTATGGTGCACCACTCTGGGGATGTACAAGAAAAAGCAATAGTAAAATTATTCAAGTTTTTCAAAATAAAGTATTGAGAATGATTGTCAACGCCCCTTGGTATGTGAGAAATGAAAACATTCATAAGGACCTAGGTGTTGAATCTGTTCAGGAAGTCATTAAAAAGCTCTCGGTTAAGCATTATTGCAGGTTAGAACAGCATAATAATACAAAGATTGTCCAACTACTATGCCGCAGTGACAACATCACAAGAAGGCTGAAGAGGACCAAGCCAATTGACCTCTCCAGACCGTAAACACATTGGGACCAGCCGTCGGACTGCACCCCAGCACACAGTGAACACAATGATAAAGAAAAATTACTAGATGGGGCACGCCTCAGTTGTAATTAATTAAAAAAAAAAAAAAAAATTATGTATCATTTTTGTTATCTTAAAGATATGTCATTTTAAAGTTTGCTTAAAGTTACTAATTGCTTTTTAACATCTTAAATGCCGCATGTTAATATTGTGAAAAAATGACGCGCTAGTAACCATCCCTCCACTACCTGCCAACTTTGTCTCAAGGCCACCTACAATCATCCCGTTTCATTGGCGGGCCCTGTATAAAGCACGTACGACATAAGTGTGCGGTTTTTTCATTTATTTTCGTCTTAAGATAGCGGCCTTTGATTTAAAGATGACGAGTGAAGTTGTTGGCTGTTCTGTTATACTGGCTGAACAACTGTCTCATCAGAAGACCACTTTAAGGAGAAACAGCGTAACAGTTCCGAAAAAGTTTGTCCATAAACATTTTTTGTAAATATTAACTATTATCTGTTAAATCGGTGGAAATGGTTGTAAGCACGTCAATGCAGTAACTAGGCAAGTAAATAAGAATATATTGCTATGTCTACTGTTCTTTGTCCTATTAGTATGTTTGCTTCGACTATTGAACCTTAACACGAATCCAGCTGTTGTGAGAAAAGGGTAAATATTTCGCAGAGCTGCAGAGAGAAGAACTGCTGAAAAGCATGTCTAGCAACCGTACATTACAAAAAATGGAAAAAAATTATCGTAAAAATCAATATTTATTTAACAACATAGACTGGAAATTATGGTTTCAAAATTTTCTTTCAATAAGACTTATATGTGAATTCTTTGACAAGCTTAAATCTCCTCTGTTTCCATCGTGGTCAGCTAGCAACCATATTTATTTGGAAACGCGGTAGCGTTCCACCCTGTTAAGTCCCTCTACTACCCATAGCTTCTATTTTATTTATATTTTTTTTTTAAGGCGAAAAACACATTGAGGCTATTATTGCCTCCCTAAATGTAAGTGTGAGTGTAAAGTGTTAAAGTCGTAAGTGAAGTGTTGTAAGTGTAAGCGTATGTTAGACTCGGGTACCGCGAGGGACATCTAAATCCTCTCAATAGGTGCAGCTAGTCTGCACCCCCACGGGAACCCCCCCCCCATAGCTTCTAGTGGCGCTATGTAATACAGATACATACTTACATACATAACTATATAAGTAGTACATATACATTTAGTGATAGTATGGTATTTCATGGATTCACTATCGTATGTTGGATTCAACTATCCATCATGGTTAGATAGCAAACATATTTATTTAGAAATGCGGTAGCGTTACACCCTGCTAAGTCCCTCTACTACCCATAGCTTCAATTTTTTTTTTTTTTTTTTTTTGAGGCGAAAAACACATTGAGGCTATAATCGCCCCCCCTAAATGTAAGTGTGAGAGTAAACTGTTAAAGTCGTAAGTGTAGTGTTGTAAGTGTAAGCGTGTGTTAGACTCGGGTACCGCGAGAGACGTCTAAATCCTGTCAATAGGTGCAGCTAGTCTGCACCCTCACGGGAACCCCCCCCTCATAGTTTCTAGTGGAGCTATGTAACACAGATACATACATACATACTTACATAACCATATAAGTAGTACATACACATTTAGTGATTGTATAGTATTTCATGGATTCAACGATTACTGAACTATCGTACGTCATAGATAGATTAAAAAAAGACACTTTTTAAAAAACGTTTAAGTAGACGAGGATAAATAATGGTTTGAAAATGACATTTTTTACCCTTTAAATCTCGCTCTACATTTTCTTAAAAGTTAACTACTAAAACGTTTTTCGCAAGTACATTTTTTCCTTTATGGTCGCATGTAATGACTGTTTTGATAGCCTACATAATTGTTGCATGAACACTTTCTTTTGGATTAAAAAAAAATATGACGAATTTTTTATTACACTTGGTGGGATTTCGTAGTCCTACAGACGTCCTGGCAAATAGATTAGGTGTAATCTATTGGCTGAAGGTCAGGTACACAGAAACTGTGTTCTGTACACAAAACTTAGCCTATCATTAGTTTACATATTTGCTTTGGACGTATTTTATCTTGTTATATCGTTTTCTTTAAACTAAATAAGAGATATTAAAATATTTCAAAGAAATCATTTTTTTTTTTAATTGAAAATTCCTTTCGACGTTTTATGCGGTCGACATATTCTGTTGAAGTATAATATTGAGATTAAAAACGAAACCTTTTTAAAATTGATTATGGCTTGTAGTCATTAAACTCATTTGCTTTACATTACAAATTTAAAAGGCATACGGTTAAATTAATGCTAATATTTAGATTTTGAATTGAAATGGGAAGTTTTCAGTTTCAAACAGAAAAACTCAATAAAAAAATTTAAGATAATCGACTGAGCAACCGTTATAAGAACACGTTGTACATTTCTCTTCACGAAACAGGGTAGTTAGATTTTTGTATTCTAATGTTATTTAAAATTAAAGTTATTTCAGCTGCCAGTGTATTGTATGGGCGTTGGCCTGCAAAGAGACCTAATTTACTAAACTTTTTGACAGTTGAAACTTAGCCCATATAGAAATATAGAAGCTAAATTCTGTAAATATACCAGGTGTGTTCAGAAAGTAACGAGAATTTTTAAATTTCGCGGGCTTGGAGAGTCCGATTGTCAAACATTTTTTTTATTATGTTGGTATACATGCCCTTGAAGTATGATAAAACTTTCAGCTGTTTTCATTGTTGACTTTGTCTGTGACAGCCACTAAGGTTAGACGTGTTTTTATGAGCTCGACGATTTTCGTTTGTTAAAAGAATTGGATCAAATAATTTGTATCAAATTTTACGTAAAAAATGGAATAAAGTGTAACAAAGTGTGTGAAATGTTAACAAGGGCCTATGGTGAGTCTGATATGAGTAAAGCAAGAGTTTACGAGTGGTATAAGCGTTTCCAAGAAGGCCGTGAAGACGTTGAAGATGACGAACGCCCTGGACGCCCCAGCACATCAACAACCGATGAAAACGTGGTAAAAGTGAAAGAAATGGTTAAGAACAATCGCCGAATCACAATTAGAGAGGTAGCTAATGATGTTGGCATATCGATTGGATCATGCCATGACATTGTTTCCAATGGTTTTTGTATGAAACGCATGGCAGCAAAATTCGTTCCAAAATTGTTGAATTTTGAACAAAAACAGCGGCGAATGGAAGTTGCTGAGGAGTCACTAAATGAAGTCAACGACGATGCAGAATTACTGAAACGTATTTTAACAGGTGATGAAACATGGGTTTACGGATATGACGTCGAAACTAAGGCTCAATCATCCCAGTGGAGGCATTCTGGCTCGCCAAGACCGAAAAAGGCTCGACAAGTGCGGTCGAACGTGAAGGTTATGCTCACTGTGTTTTTCGATATTAATGACATAGTGCATCTTGAATTCCTGCCACCAGGTGAAACGGTCAATAAGGATTCAATAAGGAGATGACATTAAAAGCGCATCGCTGAAAGAACTAAAGTCTGTCTCAAAGATCGAGTTTGAGAAGTGTTTCGAGGATTCGAAGAAGCGCTGGCACAAGTGCATAATCTCCAATAGGGACTATTTTGAAGGCGACAAGATCAGTGTAGAAGAATAAATAAATATTTTGTTCAAAAAATTAAAATTCTCGTTACTTTCTGAACACGTCGTATTACCAGATACCAATCCGTACGATATAGGTTTAGTCAAAGTATAGCCGATGGAAGCCTATTTCGTGTAGACATTCAGTAATACAAAATACCAAACCGTACAGTGTGCACATCCTAAACTTAGCTCGTATACAGACAATGAGAGCCTATTTCTGTGGATATAACACCAGATATCAAACCGTACATACTAAACCTAGTCTTCGTAGGGATTATGAACGCCAATTTCCGTAAATATAATACCAAACCAATGAGCAAGGTTTGTATGTAATAAACTTGTTCAGAAGTATGGCCCAGGTGTACATAATATGAACGCCTACATAATGATAGATATAATACAGTAACAGATATGAAACTTTCAAGATATAAAGGACATTAAAAAATAATAATTTTTCTTCTAAATAGGCCTTACCTAAGAAAAAACGTGAGCCTTATCATCTGAAAGCTCTTTTTCTGCACTACTATAAACTCACTCACGAAAAAAACTCCTGAGTTTAGCACCAATGGGAGTCGTCAATTAGAGCAAGTCTTGAAGTGGTGGTTACCCATCTTCGCATCGATCATGCGTTTACGCATGGTCACCTGATGAAACACGGGAATCGCCCACTATGTCAGTTTGTAGTAATACCATCGCAATCAAATATATCCTTTTTCATTGTGATAAACTACAATATTTCAGAAGAAAATATGGTATTAATGATAGCTTAAATGTTGGTAGATTATCTCTCGGCCATTGACCCTGTAGTAGCCTTCCTTCTCGCGTAGGCTTATTTAATAAAATCTAGTTTTTTTCTAAGGGCCTCTATACAACCTACTTTTGTATATTTATTTTATTTATTGTTTTATTTATTTATATTTTTTTGGCCGCCTCGGTGGCCTAGTTGATAGCGTACTGGGCTTTCATCCCGAGGACCCGGGTTCGATTCCCGGCCAGGGCTTGGCATTTTTACACGCTATAAATCATCCCATCGTCTGCATTAGGCCGTGTGCACAGTAGTCGGACGTTAAACAAAAAAAAAAAACTTTTATTTTTTGCCTAGTTCTTATTTTGTTACAAGTTTATAAACTGTTATTACTTTTTAATTTATTCATTTTTTTGTAGTACGTTTTGTTTCTACGGGCCTCTATACAGCCTTGCCTTTACTTGCTTTCTTTTGTTTTTGAATTAAATTGGTATTTTTTTGTCTAGTTCTAGTTGTAGTACTGTTGTAGTTTGTTGTTATTTAATTATTAACCTTTTTTATATTGCCTACTCCATAATTATGGAAGCCGCCTCGGTGGCCTAGTTGATAGCGTACTGGGCTTTCACCCCGAGGACCCGGGTTCGATTCCCGGCCAAGGATTTTTCATACGCTATAAATCATCCCATCGTCTGCATTAGCCCAAGTGTACACAATAGTCGGACGTTAAAAAAAAAAAAAAAAAAAAAAAAAAACAATTATAGAGCTCTTACTATAATTAGAAATAGGCGATAATAACCTAAATGCTTGTAATATTCATTTACCGTCTGTGGATAGAATAAAAAATGTTTTCCATGGGAAAAAAATAAAATCGCCTTAGGGAGTAGGAAATAAACATTTAAACTTTGTAATAAACGTTTATTTTCCAAGATGCCACCGACGACTAAAATAACCCCTCAGGTATACCATAGCTTAAGTAATACAGTAATTTTGAAAGTTGAAAACTTTTAGCAAAAAATCTGTATTATAATTATGTAAGTGGCTGTGGTTACCCAGCATCCCAGTCACACGTCACACGACACGACAGCTCTGTAAGTCAGCTGATTGTATCACGTGAGACCTTGACCTACTTGGCCTCAGCGGTCACTCACGTCTCACTGTCTCGCTGCATGCTGGTTACTGTTAGTTTACTTTTCCTTTCGATTTCCACCTGAAAGCCTCCTTTGTCAACTCCTTTGTCACTTCCCATAGTTGTACTTTACATCTTATGCCCTTATACTGCTTTTAGCATTCGATTAATTCAGTGAAAAGCCTTTTATACCACGTAAGTAGGCCGATTGACTTCATACAAAATAATTTACGTCTAAATATGATAATGGTAAAAGAATAAACTCAAAAAACTACGCAGATTGATTCAATTTTAGTTTTCAAATTGGACATTCGGAGGAGCATGACTTTCATACATTAGTAGGCTACCAAACTTACATCTGTAGGCACTCCGGCCAGGTAACCTTGCCTCAATTTACGTTGAGATCTATAAAAAGTCAGTTGTTGACACGCAAGTCCATTGTTGGCATACAAGTTTCTTAGTGGCACATATGTTTCTTAACAGAATGGAAGTCTGCTGTTAACATGTAAGTCCGCTGTTCTATATGTTTTTTAGTTGCACATAAGTTTGTTAATAGCATGGAAGTCTGCTGTTGACACGCAAATCTATTCTTGGCATATATGTTTCTTAGTTGCACATTCGCATCAGTGGCCTAGTTGATAGCGTACTGGGCTTTCACCCCTAGGACCCGGGTTCGATTCCCGGTCAGGGTTTGGCATTTTCATACGCTATAAATCATCCCATCGTCTGCATTAGCCCAAGTGGGCACAATAGTCGGACGTTAAACACCAAAAAAAAAGTTTGTTAATAGCATGGAAGTCTGCTGTTGACACGCAAGTCCATTGTTGGTATAAATGTTTCTTAGTTGCGCATAAGTTTGTTAATAGCATGGAAGTCTGCTCTTGACATGTAAGTCCGTTGTTGACACGCAATTCCATTGTTGGCATATATCTTTCTTAGTGGCACATAAGTCTGGTAATAGCATGGAAGTCTGCTGTTGACATGTAAGTCCGTTGACACGCAATTCCATTGTTGACATATATGTTTCTTAGTGGCACATAAGTTTGTTATTAGCATGGAAGTCTGCTCTTGCATGTAAGTTCGTTGTTGACATGCAAGTCCATTGCTGGCATACATGTTTCTTAGTTGTACATAAGTTTGTTAATAGCATGGAAGTCTGCTGTTGGCACGCAAGTCCATTGCTGGCGTACATGTTTCTTAGTGGCACATAAGTTTGTTAATAGCATGGAAGTCTGCTCTTGGATGTAAGTTCGTTGTTGACACGCAAGTCCATTGCTGGCATACATGTTTCTTAGTTGCACATAAGTTTGTTAATAGCATGGAAGTCTGCTGTTGGCACGCAAGTCCATTGTTCGAATATATGTTTCTTAGTTGCACATAAGTTTGTTAATAGCATGGAAGTCTGCTCTTGACATGTAAGTCCGTTGACACGCAATTCCATTGTTGGCATATATGTTTCTTAGTGGCACATAAGTTTGTTATTAGCATGGAAGTCTGCTCTTGCATGTAAGTTCGTTGTTGACACGCAAGTCCATTGCTGGCATACATGTTTCTTAGTGAGAAATAAGTTTGTTAATAGCATGGAAGTCTGCTGTTGGCACGCAAGTCCATTGCTGGCGTACATGTTTCTTAGTGGCACATAAGTTTGTTAATAGCATGGAAGTCTGCTCTTGCATGTAAGTTCGTTGTTGACACGCAAGTCCATTGTTGGCATACATGTTTCTTAGTTGCACATAAGTTTGTTAATAGCATGGAAGTCTGCTGTTGACATGTAAGTCCGTTGATACACAATTCCATTGTTGGCATATATGTTTCTTAGTGGCACATAAGTTTGTTAATAGAATGGAAGTGTGCTTTTGACACGCAAGTCCATTGTTGGCATATATGTTTCATAGTTGCACATAAGTTTGTTAATAGCATGGAAGTCTGCTGTTGACACGCAAGTCCATTGTTCGAATATATGTTTCTTAGTGGCACATAAGTTTGTTAATAGCATGGAAGTCTGCTCTTGACATGTAAGTCCGTTGTTGACACGCAATTCCATTGCTGGCATATATTTTTCTTAGTGGCACATAAGTCTGGTAATAGCATGGAAGTCTGCTGTTGACATGTAAGTTAGTTGACATGCAATTCCATTGTTGGCATATATGTTTCTTAGTTGCACATAAGTTTGTTAATAGCATGGAAGTCTGCTGTTGGCACGCAAGTCCATTGTTCGAATATATGTTTCTTAGTGGCACATAAGTTTGTTAATAGCATGGAAGTCTGCTCTTGACATGTAAGTCCGTTGTTGACACGCAATTCCATTGCTGGCATATATTTTTCTTAGTGGCACATAAGTCTGGTAATAGCATGGAAGTCTGCTGTTGACATGTAAGTTAGTTGACACGCAATTCCATTGTTGGCATATATGTTTCTTAGTGGCACATAAGTTTGTTAATAGCATGGAAGTCTGCTCTTGCATGTAAGTTCATTGTTGACACGCAAGTCCATTGCTGGCATACATGTTTCTTAGTTGCACATAAGTTTGTTAATAGCATGGAAGTCTGCTGTTGGCACGAAAGTCCATTGTTGGAATATATGTTTCTTAGTTGCACATAAGTTTGTTAATAGCATGGAAGTCTGCTGTTGACATGTAAGTCCGTTGACACGCAATTCCATTGTTGGCATATATGTTTCTTTGTGGCACATAAGTTTGTTATTAGCATGGAAGTCTGCTGTTGACACGCAAGTCCATTGTTGGCGTACATGTTTCTTAGTGGCACGTAAGTTTGTTAATAGCATGAAAGTCTGCTGTTGGCACGCAAGTCCATTGTTGGAATATATGTTTCTTAGTTGCACATAAGTTTGTTAATAACATGGAAGTCTGCTGTTGACACACAAGTCCATTGCTGGCATACATGTTTCTTAGTGGCACATATGTTTGTTAATAGCATAGAAGTCTGCTCTTGCATGTAAGTTCGTTGTTGACACGCAAGTCCATTGCTGGCATACATGTTTCTTAGTGGCACATAAGTTTGTTAATAGCATGGAATTCTGCTGTTGGCACGCAAGTCCATTGCTGGCATACATGTTTCTTAGTGAGAAATAACTTTGTTAATAGCATGGAAGTCTGCTGATGACACGCAAGTCCATTGTTGGCGTACATGTTTCTTAGTGGCACATAAGTTTGTTAATAGCATGAAAGTCTGCTGTTGGCACGCAAGTCCATTGTTGGAATATATGTTTCTTAGTTGCACATAAGTTTGTTAATAACATGGAAGTCTGCTGTTGACACACAAGTCCATTGCTGGCATACATGTTTCTTAGTGGCACATATGTTTGTCAATAGCATAGAAGTCTGCTCTTGCATGTAAGTTCGTTGTTGACACGCAAGTCCATTGCTGGCATACATGTTTCTTAGTGGCACATAAGTTTGTTAATAGCATGGAATTCTGCTGTTGGCACGCAAGTCCATTGCTGGCATACATGTTTCTTAGTGAGAAATAACTTTGTTAATAGCATGGAAGTCTGCTGTTGACACGCAAGTTCATTGCTGGCATACATGTTTCTTAGTGGCACATAATAGCATGGAAGTCTGCTATTGACATGCAAGTCCATTGTTGGCATACATCTATGTACATGCAAGTTTACTAAAATAAGGGAAAAATTAACAACGCTCAAATTAACGTTTATTGCATAGTCCTTCCAAATATGACCCTCTACGAACCATTGACGCGATGTTGGGCGGAGGAAAAAAGGACGAAAGAAGTGCTCTCCACCCTCCAGGTTGTCCTACCCCCTGTTACGATTACAGCTTCTGTGACGTGAATTTATCTGTTCCACCTTCTCTAATATCTACTGTACCTATCGTTCTTGACATCATTCTAGGTTTGGATAATTTTTGTTTTTATATCTAACCATATTTCGTTCATTGAATTAGCTTTGTAATTTGGTTTTACTAAATAATTACAATTTGATCAAAATCCGTTGGATTTTATTGATTTATTCTTTAGTAATTTTAACATAGTCTTATGATCCGGACGAAGCCCATATGTACGCTTATTTATATTTATCAAAAGTCAGCAGCCAAGAAACCGGTTGTCACCAGTGGTTTTGTCTCCGAAAGACTTTTAATTAAAATGAGACACAACCTGACCCCCTTTCTATTGGAAAGTTACGAGTTACCCCCCTCCTCTTAATCAGAAACATTTCTCGAAAAATATGCCCGGAATTGAGAAATAAGTTATGCAACGGTGTACACAACCTAGCCGACTTTGTTGTTTTAAAAACGTTTTTAAATGAATACAACAAACGTCAAAATATAAATCTGTCACGAACGTGATCAAACTACACAACGCTGTGGAAGCCTGAAGAACTGATATCGGTAGGTATTAGTAGTAAAATGAAAATGTGAACTGTTTTATTTGTTTCTGAAATGTAATGGACACAACAGGATTACGTAATAACAATATCACGTCTAAGAACAAAGCATATATCGCCAATGTCACGTTCCTGAAATCAACCTTTCAGGTTAGGTTAGAACTAGTGAAGATCAAACAACAAATAATACAAAAGACGTTGTTACATGCAGACAAGAAAAAAAGACGTTGAGACGAACCGTAAGGGAGACCAAAGCTCGTCCAGTCTCTTATTTTAGCACTAAATAAAATAAAGTAATTTATCAAATTAAAGGTATTTGTATCAGTACAACAAAGAACTTTATGTAAACACAGAGTTTAGGTTCAGAATACAAGTTTGCTGTTTGGAAAGTAACGACACTAATTGAAACAAGTCTGTTCTACTATCTTTATTAATGTTGACTTATGATCTGCGGTCATAATATCTATCACGGATTTATTTGTGATATTTAATATTACCGATATTAGTATTATATCCGTAAATCTGAGTCAATGGCATGAGTACCTACTGAGGTACTTCTATAGGTAGGTATGTATTCTATAGCTCATGAAATACAATTCAGACTTATATTAAACAATTATTAGAACACATTGTTATATGCTATAATTATACTTCAAGTTTTGAAGTGAATACTCCTTATGGCGGGGTATGGATGTATGTTTTGCACGGGAAAAAAAATTCAGTTTGCCGTCACGCATCACACTCTTATATATATAGCATATACTTATATACTACTTCTTATGGCGGGGTATGGATGTATGTTTTGCACGGGAAAAAATTCAGTTTACAGTCACGCATCACGCTCTTATATATATATTTTTGTTTTAAAATGTATTTTTTAAGTGAAAAATTGTATGTTCGCGCCATTATATTACTTACCCAGTCCAACTAAATTATTTAGTTTTGTGTCAAGTGTTAACTGCGTAACAGTGACGTTTTATACGTTATTATATATTGGTAGATGTGAATAATAAATATTTAAACGCCATTATACCACTTACCCAGTCCAACTTTATTTAGTATTTAGTTTTATGACAAGTGTTAACTGCGTAACAGTGACGTTTTATACGTTATTATATATTGGTAGATGTGAAAAATAAATATTTAAATGCCATTATACTACTTACTCAGTGCAACTGAATTATTTAATATTCAGTTTTGTGATATGTCTCAACTGTAGGCTACAACAGTGACGTTTTAATAATATTTTATACTTCTTAATATAATATTTTAAATTTGAAAGTTTATGTGTGTGTTTTTGTTTGTTATTCAATCACACATTAACTACTGGACCGATTGAGATGAAATTTAAAATAAACATGGTTTAGGTACCTGAGATGGACGTAGATGTATTTCCGTTTTAAAAATCTGAATCTCTGTTATTATTTGTTATAAAATTATTGTTTATAAGCTTAATGATAATGATGATTATTGTTTATAAGCAATGATTTTAATTGAAACAATCTTATAATTCCAAACAACCTGCCTTTCCAAATTAAAATATTGCAGTTTCCATTGAAGTTGGCATTTACAATGACAATTAATAAGTCACAGGGTCAGATATTAAGAGTAGCAGGAATACATTTGGGACTCCGCGCTTCTCCCATGGTCAGTTATAGCCCATTCTAGTGTCGAGTAGCAAAAATCTATGTCTTGGCAAAAAACCATAAAATCATATAATATTGTATTTAGAAATATATTAAACTGAAATAAACGTACTCATGATTTTGAAAATCGACTATAAATTTTATTTTGTGGTGTAAAATATATAGCCATAACCCGTGATAAGAAGTAGTCATTTCTGTCGGCAGTCATGCCACTGCCACTTTTTTATTGTTTTGTAGCTAATTTTAAATTACTGAATATACATTTTCAGTTCAAATAATATGTTAAAGATATTGCATCGTTTTAGAGACTTATTTATATTTTTGAGGGGAGAGAATTTATCAACCCTCGACTGTTCGTATGTTTTGTTTCAAAACAATTACCGTTTAATGTTTAATAATTCTGTCACATTTTATTTTCCTATTGAAAGTTTCAATAATAACATATTTTATTTAATACAATAATGACTGATCTACCTTAAAATTTATAGGAAACAAAACAACTTTACGCACTAAACCATGGTACAAAAATTAAATTACAAGATTGTAAATTTAAAAAAACGTTAGTTATATATATATATATATATATATATATATAATTTATGTTTTTTTAAATTTGTTATATATGTTTTTTTTAATTAATATATATATATATATATACATATATATATATATCCAGTATTTGTGTTTTAAGTCTATATATTCGTGAGTTTATATATTCATTAGAAATGTTGTAGTGAGAAAACATTAAATTCTAAATAACTCTAAATCATACTATTTAAATATTTAAAAATCTGAGCATTTTTTTAACGGTATAATCATTGCTAACGCTTACGGTTTACGGTTTTTCCTGAATTTCAAACGCTAAGAATCTTACCTCTACCACTCGATTTAGAAAATATTTAATTATCGACGTGATACGTTACAAATATAGTTACGTTCTTTAAGAATTTTAAAATGATTATGCCATACAGACCACTTGCATGTAATTGACTGTTGACTGAATAAAAAAGGCTTATTTTTATCATTAGTTTGTTAATCAACTTCAATGTTGTTCATTTACTTTCTAAACGTACAGCTTACCCATTACTTTACTTGGTAGTTATTATTTAGAAGTGTATGTAGTATTTATCGCAGCTGTAGTGCCCAATATGCGAACTGCTTCAATGCATATCTTTGCACCCGGTTGCGGTGAAATTTTTTCTCATTTATTGGTCCCGCCCGAGGCTGTGCCACTGCCTCTCCCACCTCCCCTCTACAAGTCTCCCAGCGGCTACAGACTACTTTTCTTAAAGGTATTCAATCGTGATTAAATTCAGGGCGAATGTGGTTTGGCAGGAAATGATGTAGTACGCACGATTACGTAAACCGCTTTGGCAAATTCCAACTCTGCGCGATTATTCAGCTATCGTGCCAGTTGGCCAGTGGCGCGCTGGCTTTCCTAAGAGGGCTGTTGCAGACCGGTACGAGTCGTCAACTGCCAAGGGATCTGAAGACTATCCAAAAAAAATTTTAATTTAGCTTGAAAACAAGATTTTTACCACCCGATAATATGTTTTAGAATTATTTTAAAATGTTACTAAAAATTTGGTTTATACGATGATTGAAAATGGTATAGTATCTCGTTGAAATTTTATTTTTACAGAACAGCCAGAATCCTTAAAATACTTCTCTGATTTCTCTAATTGACTGCATGAGTATCCATTTATTTAACCCGTCCTCTCAATTATAAAGTCCAAATTTTTCTTATCATATATATTATTTCTCGAGTCAACTTCCTTTTTTTTCTTTTCTTTTTTTTTGTGTTTAACGTCCGACTATTGTGCACACTTGGGCTAATGCAGACGATGGGATGATTTATAGCGTATGAAAATGCCAAGCCCTGGCCGGGAATCGAAGCCGGGTCCTCGGGGTGAAAGCCCAGTACGCCATCAACTAGGCCACCGAGGCGGCTTCATCCCTTTTTTCTCAGCACATACTATTCGTACAGGCATAAGTGAGATAGACAGATTTTTTAACCTGATTATGACACTACAAAACGATTTTGCGCTAAAACTTACTGTTTGTGGGAAATTTTAACATAAAAGACCCTATTAAATGTCACAGGCAAAACGGCATCATGGATGCGCATGCGCGGCATCACAAATTATACAATAATTTGTAAATTTTACGAAGCTAACTTATTAATCACGAATGCCACTCATTCCAAATGCCACTTTTTTGTATAATGAGCTTAAGAACAATTTCAATATTTACTTAATAATCATTGCACTTATAGGTTATGTCGCCCTACTGACAGTTCCCTATCCCTGCGCGTCGTACAAGCCGTGACAAGCATTTCGAATACCGGTCACATGTTTTGGACACTGTTTTTTATTACACACACGCATGGTCATAACTAAACTCAATGAATTCACAATTTTTACTTGCCGATGGATAAAATTTACAATTTTTAATATTGTTTTTTGTTTTAATACAAATTTTTGTTTTAATATTGTTTTAACTGACACAAACTCAGGCACGAGATTAGTTTAAATTTGACACATGGATAGATTTAGTTATTATAGTTATGGTTACGTATTACAGTTTAGAATTTTTCGCACGCTACGCTTTACAAGTTGTGCGAAATGACTACGTTTGTGAAAATTGCGATAATATTGTATAATTGTATAAATTGTATAATATTGTTTTAATACGACTTACAATTTTTACTCGATTGGCACCGGTAAAACTGTAGTAACATTACGGATAAACTTACCACCATCTGATTCAAGCATCTTTTCAATTGACTAAAAGACCTATTAAAACTGCGTTTGCTATCATAATAACAAATAAGTCGCAGGGACAAACACTTCAAAGAGCAGGATTGTATTTACCAAATGCCGTCTTTAATCATAGCCTATTGTATGTAGCCTTTTGAAGGGTAACTAAATCAACTAACATGTTTGTATCCATTAAAGAAAATGAAATACAAAAAAGTACAAGAAGTACAAAAAGTGCATTCTTATATCAAATATCGCTTACAATGAGGCACTGTAATGCCTTGTAAAAATTGCTATTAAATTAAACAATTATCTGTATTGAAATGTATATACTACAGTGACTCATAGATTTGTGGTTATTATTTCAAACTGATCGCTTTTCGATTTATATTTTAAAATGTTTTCCGCTTCCTTCCAACTACCGCCCTCACCCCCAACGACTACTTTTGTCCAAAGGGTTGCGTTTACTAAAAATGTTCGTAGTGCGAAATTTCGCCCGGGCCTCCTGGTAAATTATATTTTTTTTAATGTATGCATGGTAAAACATCGTAAAATATAGAGAAGATTGAAAATAATCTATGAATTTTATTTCTATTGTAAAAGTAATTAAAGGCACATACGTAAATTTTTTAATACGTAATGAAATTAACTCGTTTTTTATGGTGAACTGAAAGTACATCATTACTTGTCGGAGTCAGAGGTCAGTTTGAAAAAATGGTAAAATTAATGAATACATGGCATTATATATATCTATAAAGTGAGTAATCGTCAAATTTCGTATCTATATTGACACAAAGACTGTAAAGGAAGTTGAATATATCTGTTTTAGATTGTATTAATACGTCTCCAAGTTTTCATTGTTTGAAGTAGATTTTAATCTTGTTTTAATAATCTTGGTATAAGTAAATTTAGGCTAATACTGCACGTTTTTTTTAACTAAAAGCCAAATGATGAGAAATAAATGAAAAAATGACAAACATGTGTACCATTTAAATGTCCCATATATATTTTTTTGTGTGTAGTAATTTAGTTACATTTTCCGTGGATCATAAGTATAGGCACAGGGGACAAGTCTCCTTGTCCATTCGCGCCAGCGCAGGCCAGAGTATATCAATTATCCATGCACGTGATCACATGACCTGGCTTAATAACTGACACAATCTCAGGCACGAGAGGAGTTTATTTTTTTAATTTTTTTGTTATTTTAAGACGAAACGCACATAAGGCTATTATCGCCTCCCTAAATGTAAGTGTGAATGTAGAGTGTTAAAGTCGTAACTGTAGTGTAGTAAGTGTAATTGTGTGTTAGACTCGAGTACCGCGAGGGTCTAAATCCTCTCAATAGGTGCAGCTAGTCTGCACCCCCTTGCGGGGAAGGAGAGGACATGCTAATCTTCTCTGTATCGTTCCAATTTTAGTATACGAGGTGTGTTCAGAAAGTAACGAGAATTTTTAAATTTCGCGGGCTTGGAGAGTCCGATTGTCAAACTTGTTTTATTATGTTGGTATACATGCCCTTGAAGTATGATAAAACTTTCAGCTGTTTTCATTGTTGACTTTGTCTGTGACAGCCACTAAGGTTAGACGTGTTTTTATGAGCTCGGCGATTTTCGTTTGTTACAAGAAATGAATCAATGAATTTGTATCAAATTTTGCGTAAAAAATGGAATAAAGTGTAACAAAGTGTGTGAAATGTTAACAAAGGCCTATGGTGAGTCTTCTATGAGTAAAGCAAGAGTTTACGAGTGGTATAAACGTTTCCAAGAAGGCCGTGAAGACTTTGAAGATGACGAACGCCCTGGACGCCCCAGCACATCAACAACCGATGAAAACGTGGGAAAAGTGAAAGACATGGTTATGAACAATCACCGAATCACAATTAGAGAGGTCGCTGATGATGTTGGCATATCTATTGGATCATGTCATGACATTGTTTCCAATGTTTTGTGTATGAAACGCGTGGCAGCAAAATTCGTTCAAAAATTGTTGAATTTTGAACAAAAACAGCGGTGAATGGAAGTTGCTCAGGAGTCTATAAATGAAGTCAACGACGATGCAGAATTACTGAAACGTATTATAACAGGTTACAAAACATGGGTTTACGGATATGACGTCGAAACTAAGGCTTAATCATCCCAGTGGAGGCATTCTGGCTCCCCAAGACCGAAAAAGGCTCGACAAGTGCGGTCGAACGTGAAGGTTATGCTCACTGTGTTCTTCGATATTAATGGCATAGTGCATCCTGAATTCCTGCCACCAGGTGAAACGGTCAATAAGGAGTACTACCTACAAGTTCAAAGCCGTTTGCGTGAAGCAATCCGAAAAAAACGCCCGGATCTTTAGAAAAACAATTCATGGCTTTTGCATCACGATAATGTGCCAGTTCACACTTCATTGCTTGTTCGTGAATTTTTGGCAAAAAACATAACTGTAACGATGCCCCAGCCTCCATATTCGACATGGCTCCGTGTGACTTTTTCCTATTTCAAAAAATAAAGAGAACCTTAAAGGGCCGTTGTTTTACAGCCGTAGATGACATTAAAAGCGCATCGCTGAAAGAACTAAAGGCTATCTCAAAGATCGAGTTTGAGAAATGTTTCGAGGATTGGAAGAAGCGCTGGCACAAGTGCATAATCTCCAATGAGGACTATTTTGAAGGCGACAACATCAATGTAAAAGAATAAATTAATATTTTGATCAAAAATTTAAAATTCTCGTTACTTTTTGAACACCCCCGTATGTGCTGCCGAAGCAAGTACCGAGATGAGGTTAAATTGACACATGGATAGGTTCAGTTATTAAAAATAGAATTAAGTAGCCTATTACAGTTTAGAATTTTTCGCACGCTAAGCTTTACGAGTTGTGCGTAATTATAACGTTTGTGAAAATTGCGAGAAACTCTGGGCATGCAATTAATTATTAATATTATTTGATTCATGCAAAGGGTTTTGGCCAAATTGGTTCCGAGTTGTGGAAAAACTTTACTTAATGCTAATTTTGAATTGAATTTGACAAATCGTTTAGCCTTAAGCAACTTTTACACAAACAACTTTCCAAATAAATACTACGTGATTTTTTCGGCTTAAGAGGAATCGGTGAACCTAAAAAGAAATATTGAAATATGTTTTCCTTATTGCGATATTATCAATATTTCGTGTAATGATAAAATAAAATCACTTTTATAAGTAAAAAATCTATCTTATACGATTTAATCACTGCAGAATGATTCGTCGCCCAGAAAAAATATATTCGCGAGCTTTTTTATGTAATTCGGAGAAAGCTTGCGTTCAACAAATCGTCTTAATGTAGGGGGCCTATTGTATAACTACCTCCACAGGCTGCTCAGGAGGAGGGGGTGGGGCAGGTTAAACAACTCCATAAAAACCTTTTTTGGAAGATTTGCAAAATGGCGAAATTTTACACCAATTAGTGAATTCTACAGTGAGTTATGAAATAAAGATTAGTTTGGCAAAATCAACACCAATTCAATTTTCATCTTTACAAGTAATGAAGAAGCACTGCCAGTAACGTGCTCTAGCTTCTAAACAGTACGGTAGAACAATAAAGAAACACGTTCTAGTTTCGTTAAGAGAATGTTAATAAATAATATTCTTGAATATACAAAAGCTTGTGCATATTTCAACTCATAATTACTTTTCGAATGTGTCATTCAACGTTGCTTTTGCAAGTGTAAAAAGCCCAAATCAAAGATTTGGGTTCACGTTGAGGGTAGGGCCCTCGCTTAAATTCAGTCAAAATATCTGGGTTACCAAATTGTCGATTGGTGAAAGTATTTGAGGGTCGAATCTACTGGCTATCGAGTATTGGAGGCTGTAGGATCCTGTATTACGAGTATAGCATGTGACAAAACGTTGAACTTGAAACTTAAAGACAGAACCAGTTTGCTAGTTTCCAGTTGTGTAACATGCTAACCTATTACAGCAAGGTTACTAACCGCTAATACAAGATCGAGTCTGAGGTCTACTAGTCAGGAGGCCCTGTGTGTACTGATGCAGTTCCAACTTTTACTTGTATTGTAACTTAAGTACTTTATTTAATGGAGAAACAAATCGTTGAAACTTTAAAGTATACTGTGACCAGAAATAATTATATATAAAATTCCCAATCTGCTTATCACTAATATTCATACACATAACCTGCGTATGTGCAATGCACTGACAGTAAAAAACCAGTTTGACCTACTTGTAACTGGCCCGAACTTATTAAGTGTGCGAAGTTTCTTTTATAAGCCTATAATATTCATAATGACATAAAACAGTGTCTGTAATAAAGATTCGAAGTTAATTACACATTGGTGAATACGTACTGAGGGCAATTAGACCATATATTTGCGTTTGACTGCAGAATAAGTCAGAAAGTTATAAATACTGTATTTGTGTAATTTTGTTTTCTACAGACATACAGAAATTATAGCGTTTACAAACGTTGCATTCATAGTGAAGGGCTTAAAAAGAAAATGAAGGAAAGCATTACAAAGTCCACGCTTTGTGTAGGATCTGAAGGTAGTTTTAAATATATTTTGAATTTTAAGAAATAAGAAGCTGACCACGTAATTCCAGTAATACGCTATCAGGAAATGTTTTTATGGTATCAAATCGTTTTCCAAAATCCGAAGTGTGCGAAAAAATCGAAAACTTTAAATTATTTTATTTATTTTTTTTTTAACGTCCGACTATTGTGCACACTTGGGCTAATGCAGACGACGGGATAATTTATAGCGTATGAAAATGCCAAGCCCTGGCCGGGAATCGAACCCGGGTCCTCGGGTTGAAAGCCCAGTAAGCTGTCAACTAGGCCACCGATGCGGCTTTCTAAATAGAAACATCGATATGTAATATTTTATTGACAAATCCGTGTTTTATTGTACGAGGTTCTGTGGGTACGTTTTAATCTAAAGTCGCCTCGGTGGCTTAGTTGATAGTGTACTGGGCTTTCAACCCGAGGACCCGGGTTCGATTCCCGGCCATGGCTTGGCATTTTCATTCACTATAAATCATCCCATCGTCTGCATTAGCCCAAGTGTGCACAATAGTCGGACGTTAAAAAAAAATAAATAAAATAATTTAAAGTTTTCGATTTTTTCGCACACTTCGGATTTTGGAAAACGATTTGATACCATAAAAACATTTCCTGATAGCGTATTACTGGAATTACGTGGTCAGCTTCTTATTTCTTAAAATTCAAAATATATTTAAAACTACCTTCAGATCCTACACAAAGCGTGGACTTTGTAATGCTTTCCTTCATTTTCTTTTTAAGCCCTTCACTATGAATGCAACGTTTGTAAACGCTATAATTTCTGTATGTCTGTAGAAAACAAAATTACACAAATACAGTATTTATAACTTTCTGACTTATTCTGCAGTCAAACGCAAATACATGATCTAATTGCCCTCAGTACGTATTCACCAATGTGTAATTAACTTCGAATCTTTATTACACAAAAAAAATCTATTTAAAAAAAATCATATTTTTGTCGTTAAATTAAAAAAAAATCCTTGAATATTATCTAGTAATTTAACATACATAGATGTCGCATGTCGTTCTTTTTTTACTTTATTGTATTCTAACAAGACTCATAGCTCGTATTGGTTAATCTTTCAGTTGTCGACGATGACTAACTTTGGTTAGTCAGAGCAAACAGTTGAAAAGCTTAGTGAAATTTGCCGTTCATCGAATGATTTGACTTCTGGTTGTTAGGAAAGTGTGAGCAACTTCACTCATAACTATTGGCCACTGAGTAAATAAGATACAAGAGTAAACGATGAATCACTCAGTAACTGTATTTATAGTGCAAATAAATTCCAAAGAAAAACACTATGCAGGAATTCCCAATGCATCCGATGAACTGGCTTGAGGAATCCCAACTAAGTGTTATAAAATAAATGCAAACGGTCATAATGGAACAGCCTTCCGCTTAAGAAACTATATTAAATGTCTGACTGAGGCAGAGGTACTTAGGAATGGGAATCAGCTTCATTCATAACAATGAATACAGAATCTATTCTGTACAGGTTATGTAGTAAAGAGGAGGTTATATGGTAAAGAGGAGGTTATATAGTAAAGAGGAGGTTATATAGCAAAGAGGATGTTACATAGTAAAGAGGAGGTTATATAGCAAAGAGGATGTTATATTGTAAAGAGGAGGTTATATAGTGAAGAGGAGGTTATATCTATACAGAATATATTCTGTATTCATTGTTTATAACAAGCTACAAAAGTGAGCAATAAAGGCTTAGGAATTTTTGGTTGCCTATGCCTTTTAGAATCCTGGGGACTACAAGGTGTGATATTAATAGATTATTATTATTATTATTTTGAAAGATTATACAAAGAAACAAGGTGTAGAGGCGGTTGATGGTAAGCTAACTGACAGTACAATGTTGGTTGACGGTGTCTGATGGGTTAGTGAGTTAAATGAGAGGACTAGAGGTTGATTGTGTTAGTGGAGAGCTAGAGGACTGATGTGGTTTGACTGTGTCTACAGGATAGTGCAGCCCCGCAGGGCTGCACCTATTGAGAGGATTTAGATGTCCCTCACGGTACTCGAGTCTTAACACACACATTTACAACACTAGGCCGCCTCGGTGGCCTAGTTGATAGCGTACTAGGCTTTCACCCCGAGGACCCGGGTTCGATTCCCGGCCAGGGCTTGGCATTTTCATACGCTATAAATCATCCCGTCGTCTGCATTAGCCTACGTGTGTACAATAGTCGGACGTTAAACACCAAAAACAAAACAAAAACAACTTACAACACTACACTTACGACTTTAACACTTTACACTCACACTTATATTTAGGGAGACGATAATAACCTCTATGTGCTTTTCGCCTTAAAATAAAAAAAATTATGATACAGTTGTTGACGGTGTCTGTAAGATGGAGGATTTATTGCACGGTTGTATTTGACGATGACTGAAGAAACGGACGATGGCGCCTAAAGGAAAGAGATGATATGGTCCTGGTTGTTGATGACTGAAGAATAAAGGTTAGTGCAAGGGAATTTTACCAAGATTTAAGATTATTTGTTTAATGATTCCCTCAAATAATGGTTGAGGACGTCTGTAGGATTGTGATTACAGAAGGTTCGAGATATAGGATTGGTGCAGTGTGGTTACGGTTTCTGGAATACGGATGATTAATGAGGACGAAATCGACGGATTGTGCGAAATAATGTACAAGAACAAAGGACAAAGAAGTTAATAGAGAATTAGCCAAAAACATTGGTGCCTTCATTTTTACAGTCACAAATGCCTTAATACATATAACTCTTTCAAGTAACAAAGGATGTATACTTTCTATGTAAACACTTTACACAAACCGTACAAAAAGCTTTTATATAAGGAAAGTTTATCTACGTTTTGAGTGAAGAAGATGCATAAGCCCTTTCGGTCAATTTGACCGACTGGCATTTTTGCTTTTGTATATTTTCTGTACTGTTTGACCTTGATGCTTGTGACTCATTATACCTTTCCCCCTCCCTTGACCACACGCCTCAGGCATACTGTATATTAGTTCCGCTGTAGGGTTTGAGGGGTTTAATTATTTTTATGATTTTAGGGTCGGTCATAAATACCTTGCGTTACCCTTACCGTTATTTTGCTGTCGGTCAGAAATGCCGAATGTTTCTCTTTATGTTCTCATGTCCTGTATTTGTACATACTTTTTTCTGTTTTTTTGTTTTGGTGATTATATATAAACTGTATATAGACTGTGCATATTTTTTTTCTGTTTTGTATGTCTTGGTGATTATATTTAAACTGGCCCTATATAGACTATAGATATTGTTTCTGTTTTTTATGTCTTGGTGATTATACATAAACTGTAGGCCCTATATAGACAATAGATATTGTTTTCTATTTTTTATGTCTTGGTTTATATTTAGCACAGAACTTAGAACTTTATATTTATTTAGAACAGAATATTTAGAACTTTATATTTAGCACAGATACATAAACTGTAGGCCCTATATAGACAATAGATATTGTTTTCTATTTTTCATGTCTTGGTGATTATACATAAACTGTAGGCCCTATATAGACAATAGATATTGTTTTCTATTTTTTATGTCTTGGTGATTATACATAAACTGTAGGCCCTATATAGACAATAGATATTTTTTTTCTATTTTTTATGCCTTTGTGATTATACATAAACTGTAGGCCCTATATAGACCTTAGATATTTTTTATGTTTTTTATGTCTTGGTGATTATACATAAACTTTAGGCCTTATATAGAATATAGATATTTTGTCCTGTTTTTACGTTTTAGTGATTATACATAATCAGTTACATTTATAGACTGTACATATTTTTTTTTGCCTTTTGTGAGTATATATAAACTGTATATAGACTGTAGATTGTTTTTACCTGTTTTTTGTGTTTTGTGAACGTATACGAACTGTATATAAACACTACCTAGTTTCTGATAGTTTAATTGTTTTTTTTATATTTTACTTATAAAATGAACCGTCCTGGTATTATTAGTATTAGTAGAACTTTGTCAACTAACGATCCAGATTTTGGTGATAAAGTCCGCAGAATGTTGGATAGTGAGAACAGACGATAGATTGGAAGATGACTCGGATATTGATCAAGATATTTTGGACGGCTCGATTGTTATACCATATAATGACAAACATCAACTAGAGCAACAGTGCTTACTAAATAAATTTCATTTTTTAAATTGTCTCTGTTACCTTGAAAATAACTTAAACAAATGAAAACGTGAAAGTTCTCTCAAAATACATATGACGGTCAAAATGACCTTAACGTTATAAAAAACATGTTTTCATAGGCAACCCTAGGTAAGTTCAAATCTATCTTACCTTTATGCGATGGCTGCTTCCTGTTTTTCCTTTGAACTTTAGAATTCGGCTTTGCAGTTTTAGGATCTGTGCTTACAGGACTCGGCGCAACGTTAGTACCATTCAGTAACAGTTCTGCAGAAGGATCAGCCGAGACATTATCAATACTGCTTTTGAATATCGGATCTATTTTACTTTTTTTAACTCCTTTATCGAAACCTTTTGCGCACAAATCTTCAGCTGATTTCAAAAGAACCAGTTTTGGGCTGGAGTTTAATAACGTATTTTTAATGTTCAAACAGTCCTTCTTATCACGTTTCGGTTTCTTCTTCGGAACTCCGTCTTGATTTTTCGAATTGTTTATCACATTTTGATTTAAATTTCCCAGGGATAAATTCCTTGCGTAAAAACTGTTCTTTTTGCTGGTCTTCAGCGTAACATCCTCTTGCGTACTTGCCATAGTAACTTGTTTAGGTTTATATTTAGCACACACAAAGTATTGTTGCTCAGTCTACGATATGTTCATGGTTTCCTGAAACAAATACGTGTTCTTCTATAATAAACCAAAGTGAAAATATTTTCAAAATTTTGAAAACCAAATTGAAAACTATAACTCTGTATTTCTACAGAGGCATTACTCGTATAATAGTTGAAAGCTCGAAGTTTACAAGAAATTAGTCTGTATTTTTGAATGTTTGGGTTTTTAATTTTAGCCGTCTTCAATTCAGCCTAGAATGAACGTATTATTTGTACGAGAACAAAAATTACATTTTAAAAATTGTTTAATATAATAGCTCTTTTATTCTCACGTGATGTAAGTGAATTTTCGCATTTACACAAATATTTCTTACATATAATAACCGTACATTTTTTGAAAATCAGTTTTCACCATCATAATCAGCATGTAGGAGTACTTTAAAATTTTCGAATTGTTTGAGAAATGTAAAAATGATCCCTGACTAACCAGGTAAAAAAAAAAAATACACAAAATACTTTTTTGAAAACTCACACGCCTTGGGCAGAGAACAACTCAGGAAAATCATGGAACGCATTACCGGGTACTATGGCTGGCGGTGCACATGAACAGCAAAGATGTGTACCACGGAGAAACCGTGTGTAGGTTATATAGTAAAGAGGAGGTTATATAGTAAATAGGAGGTTATATAGTAAAGAGGAGGTTATATAGAAAAGAGGAGGTTATATAGAAAAGAGGAGGTTATATAGTAAATAGGAGGTTATATAGTAAAGAGGAGATTATATAGTAAAGAGGAGGTTATATAGTAAATAGGAGGTTATAAAGTAAAGAGGAGATTATATAGTAAAGAGGAGGTTATATAGTAAATAGGAGGTTATATAGTAAATATGAGATTATAGAGTAAAGAGGAGGTTATATAGTAAAGATGAGGTTACATAGTAAAGAGGAGATTATATAGTAAAGAGGAGGTTATATAGTAAAGAGTAGGTTATATATTAAAGAGGAGGTTATATAGTAAAAAGGGGGTTATATAGTAAAGAGGAGGTTATAGAGTAAAGAGGAGGTTATATATAAAAGTGTAGGTTATATAGTAAAGAGGAGGTTATATATAAAAGTGTAGGTTATATAGTAAAGAGGAGGTTATAGAGTAAAGAGGAGGTTATATAGTAGAGATGAGGTTATATAGTAAAGAGGAGATTATATAGTAAAGAGGAGGTTATATAGTAAAGATGAGGTTATATAGTAAAGAGGAGATTATATAGTAAAGAGGAGGTTATATAGTAAAGAGTAGGTTATATATTAAAGAGGAGGTTATATAGTAAAAAGGTGGTTATATAGTAAAGAGGAGGTTATATAGTAAAGAGGAGGTTATATATAAAAGTGTAGGTTATATAGTAAAGAGGAGGTTATATATAAAAGTGTAGGTTATATAGTAAAGAGGAGGTTATATAGTAAAGAGGTGGTTATACAGTAAAGACGAGGTTATATATTAAAGAGGAGGTTATGTAGTAAAGAGGAGGTTATATAGTAAAGAGGAAGAAACTGCAGAAAAAATAATATATGATTGCGAGGCTCTTGATAGCAGGTTGCTAAGGTATTTTGGTTTTCAGTACCCTAGTGACATTCAGCAGGATGAGCTAGTCAGTGGATTGTTCGAACTTGCTAAGGGCTCCAACCTGATGAACTCGAGTTTAGTTGCACCATAGGTTCGTCGATCGCAATGCCTGGGGTTTTATAACGCCCTTCCTCTAGTGTATAATCTATCTATATTTATTACTTGGAAGTATGTCCACTTCTCTAAAGGCAAACATTGACCGATTTTGATAAAATTTTAAAAATAAAATACGTTTGTGGTTCAGGAATAAAACAGTCGAATTTATTTCGCTTTTTCGACTTACTTTTTCACTGTAATATTTTTTTAATTCAAATTTGATCTTCAGTAATGATTTTTTGTATGTAAGCTAAACCTAAAGAAACGTTTTTGATAATTGGGCTGTTTATCTGGTTTTTGTCCTAACTTTTTTTTCACCATTGTAATCAGCGTTAAAAACTTATAAATTGGCATTTTAAATTTTCAAATCCCATTGAGAATAATAAAGTGAATTTATAATTCAAATTTACTAACGTTACTTTCAAATTTCATTTTTGAATGCTCAATGTAACTGCATAATTTAAAATTTCAGTTTGTGCCGATATAATTGAAATTTGGCACAAAATCGATTTTTTTTCTTACAAATAAATGTACTATTTAGTTCGTTAACCAACAATATTTATTTAACAGTTATAAAATAGCGGACATTTTAAATTTAAAACTTAACTTTTTAACAAATTATTACAAAATTTGATTTCAAAATCAAAGTAAATAATCAGCGTTAAAATTTCAATAATTTACCATTGTAAATTAATTTACAGTTAAAAGTATAATAATTAACTTAATGGAGGTTTGGGTTCACTTTCGCATTTCAATGCAATTTGAAATTTTAAAATGTTAAAATGTGCAGATTTAGTGCTGGTAATGATTTTGAAATTACATTTTCAAAAAAGTATAACATAAAAAAATGATTGTTGGAATTTGGCATCTCGCCAGCGATTCAGATGGGCGCTGCTGTTATTCTTTATTCTAATACTAGCTGTTACCCGTTGCGGCTTTTCCTGCAATTATAATGTAAACAATAAAATTTATAGTCGATTTTCAAAATCAGAATAGGTCATTTTATTTTAATATATTGCTATATACAATATTATACGATTTATGGTTTTCGGCCAAGACATATAAATTTTTGCTACCCGATTCGCTAAAACAGGGTCATGTCATATTTTAATAAAATACAGTATTATTAAAAAGTCATTATTATACAATTAAACTGGAATAGTATTGTATTTATCTCAGATACCTAAAACGTGTTCACACAAAATGTAATCTCATTTGGTCCAGTAGTTAAAGTGTATTTGAATAAGAAACAAATAAACAAAAACAAACTTTCAGAAATATAATATGATTAGCTGTTACCCGTCACGGCTTTGCCCGCAATCATAATATACATTAAAGATCATGCATTACCGTGTTAGGACCAACAACCGTGTTAGTTAAGTTTTGGAGTACTCTTTAAAAAAAATTAAGGTTTTTTTCCTGCATCACCGTTTAACCCAACAACCGTGTCAGTTAGGTTTGGAGTACTTTTTAAAAAATAAATAAAGGTTTTTAATGCTTCACCGTGTTAGGCCTAACAACCATATTAGTTTGCTAATGAAGTATTCTGTAAAAAAATATAAAGATTTTTCACGCATCACTATGTTAGGCCTAACAACCGTGTCAGGATATGTAGCCTATTATTTAAAAAAAAATATAAAGGTTTTTTGACGCATCACCGTGTTAGTTAAGTTATGGAGTACTCTTTTAAAAAAATATAAAGTTTTTTCCATGCATAACAGTATTAGGCCGTGTCAGTTAGGTTATGAAGTACTCTTTTGAAAAAAATAAATAAAGGTTCTTTTAATGCATCACCGTGTTAGGCCTAACAACTATGTTAGTTAGCTTATGGAGTATTCTTTAAAAAAATATAAAGATTTATCACGCATCACTATGTTAGGCCTGACAACCGTGTCAGTTAAGGTTTGGATACTCTTTAAAAAAATAAAGGTTTTTTTCACACATCACAATCATAGGCCCAACAATCATATCAGTTAGGATATGTAGTATTCTTTAAAAAAATATAAAAGTTTTTTTACACATCACCGTGTTAGGCCTAATAACCGTGTCAGTTAATATACTTAGTATTCTTTTAAAAAATTTAAAGGTTTTTTCACACATCACCGTGATAGGCCTAACAACCGTGTCAGTTAGGATAAGCAGTATTCTTTAAAAAAATATAAAGTTTTTTACGCATCACCGTGTTTGGCCTAACAACCGTGACAGTTAGGATATGTAGCCAAATAATCTTTAAAAAATATAAAGGTTTTTTCACGCATCACCGTGTTAGGCCTAACAACCGTGTCACTTAGGATATGCACTATTCTTTTTAAAAATGGGTTTCTATCATCCAAACCCGTGTTAGACGTATTTTTATTGTTTTACTGATCTGTAGATCAGTAAAACAATAAAAATACGTCTAAAATCAGTACAACACGTTACCGATTTTCGCCGGTAGCAATTTTGAGGTTATGTTGGTCACTTTTATTTTCGATTTTTATCCTGCTTTCATATTTTGGATTTTTGCTTTTGGGCACATAATAAAGCATTTTAGTAAGAAAAATATCGAAAACTCCAATAGATGCTGCACTGCATATTTACCATTTTTTCATATAATGTAATTACACAAATATATATACTACCTTACAATTAAAGTATACCAATAAAAATATATATATATATATATATATATATATATATATATATATATATATATATATATATATATATATATTCTGCACTCTGTATTACAAACATTGAATAGTCTTAAATGAAAAATACCAGATTGTGATTATTAGATGAAAATGTAACATTAAAAACAATAATTTTGCAATAAATAAAACATAGATTAAAATTTGTAAAATTGGATTAGATCTATGTCCATCTCAGGTGCCTAAACTCATGTTCAGTAAACAGTAATTAAACCTAACTATAGTTAACAGATGTTACAAAACTAAAAACTGATAATTATTTTGGGCTGGGTAAGTAGTATAATGACGTTTTGTAAAACGGGAAAAAGCCTATATGTACCTCTGATACTTAAACCATATAAGTACCAAATTTCATCTCAATTGGTCCAGTGGTTAAAGCGTGATTGAATAACAAACAAACAAACAGACAAACACACAAACTTTCAGAAATATAATATAAATTAGATAGTTAATGAAATACACAAGCGTTACAGTAAAGGAAACAAATGTCAGCTACATTATATTAAACCTTTAACCTATTTTACTGTTATTGATTGCGTGCTTCAGTGGTTGCCATGGTAACCGTGTCAAAACACACGTGCGCGCCCACACAGACAGACGCAGACGCAGATACAGACACAGACCAGACACACAGACACAGACACAGACACAGACACACACACACACACACACACACACACACACACACACACACACACACACACACACACACACCAGACACACACATTAGATGTATACATTTTGTTAATAACGTATTTTTAAAATTAATGTATTTATTAATTTAAATACATTTTAAAATCATTAGTGTATTTTTAAAATGATTCATACGGAAATTTGCAAGTCAAAAAAATTTAGAGGTTATAAATATTTCCTGTTAAAATATTATTTTAAATCACAACGTAAAACACGCCTTTTCAAGCAAAACATACATTTTTGCTAAATTAACAACGTTATTCAATATCTGCTAATTACAAAACATAAACAATTTAAAAAAAAGAATAATTTCAATGTAGGATAAGGATAAGAAATCTGAAAAGTTATAAAATAACTGTGATTAATAATATGGAAATAAGATTTTTGGGAATCAATACAGAAGATAAATTTACTCAAAATTAAAACCCATCCACTAACACACTGGTAATTTGGTAAAACATTTTTTTAATAAAAAATCGTTAATGGCGCCATTTTGCATACATTTAGATGAGATAATATTTTAACGATAAAGGTTAGAAATTTTATTAAATTTTATGAAAATTTCAAAGAAAATCGTTTACAAAATAACAGTGGTGCAAACAATAATGGGAATCACTGTGGTTTATATAGTGGAGGAGATGTACGATACAATTTCGGCAAAACGTTGGAACAATGTCCCTAAATCGGAAAAAACTATTTAATTAAAATTTCTTCTACAATTTTGAGTTCTAAATCTTTTTACGTAGCATCTGACTTGTGAATGGAACTGATGAAAATAGTGACTGTGCTTTTTTTAGATTAATGCAATCCATAAAATCTGATTTTTAAATGATAGTTAGTGGTGTTATGTCTTAGCGGCTATTTTAGTCTTTGCTGTTTTTAAATTATTACTCAATTGTAAGAATATTCGTGTTTTTGCATAAAGGGGAACAGTGGACAGTGTTTCGAGACTACGAACCTAACATTCTCGTTTTCAAGTTAAAATAAATTTAGCAGCTAGTCCTAGATGCCAAAGCCTATGCTAAAATACTGAAAGTTAAGAGCCAATATTCAAATTTTATAATCATAGTGGTTAAAAATAAAAAAAAAACAAAGACTTACGTGTGATTAGAAAAAGCACTAGTCAAAAAAAAGACGTCAAACTTCTTATTAAAGAATAATACTGTTTTAAGATATTTAGTGAAATATCAGTAAGCCCGAACTTAGAATATTTGGTTATTACATAGTGTAATATATATATATATATATATATATATATATATATATATATATATATATATCTTTTGTGCCTGAAAAACATTTTCTTAACGTCCATACTTTATGCTAGACTAGTTAGGTCGAGGGATCAGTCTAATGGGAGTAACTGCTGCTAGAACTAACAACCTTAAGATGAATTCAGAGACGCAGCAGACTGACCGGTGCTTTTTCCACATCGACCACCGAGTCCCCGGTGCAGGAAGAATATATATATATATATATATATATATATATATATATATCTTCTTAATTTCAGAAGTTTATATATATATATATATATATATATATATATATATATACACACAACTTCTTCCTGCACCGGGGACTCGGTGGTCGATGTGGCAAAAGCACCGGTCAGTCTGCTGCGTCTCTGAACTCACCTTAAGGTTCTTAGTTCTAGCAGCAGTTACTCCTGTTAGACTGATATATATATATATATATATATATATATATATATATATATATATATATATATATATATATATATATTTGTGTTTTACGTCCGACTATTGTGCACACTTGGGCTAATGCAGACGATGGGATGATTTATAGGGTATGAAAATGCCATGCCCTGGCTGGGAATCGAACTAGATTTTATATATATATGCCGCCTCGGGTTGTTAGTTCCAGCAGCAGTTACTCCCGTTAGACTGATCCCTCGTCCTAACTAGTCTAGCATAAAGTATGGACGTTAAGCAGAAAAATATCTTCCTGCACAAAGAGAGAAAAATATACGCCTAAATAAATAGTTCGATTTTATTCTGTGTAAATCATTGAAAAACAGCCTCAGCCTAAGAGATGGAAAGAATCACGCTGATTTAAGAATAACTGGTACACATGGGATATAGACCCTAAGCTTTTAAGATTTTACAGCTATTAAAAAGGTAAAATGTTCCAGTGAAGATATAAAGCACACAACACTGCGCATGTTTTACTCCAGTCTACTTGAAATAGGTTAAGGTCAGTGTTCACAAATACTGTATATATTGTATGAACAGGTTTTAAAATTATACTATTGCACTGGTTTTATAGTAACTGAACGTGTATTTAATGGGCTTACTGTGTCTGTATCGTACTGTAACGTACTGTATCTGTATCGAACTGCATCTGTAACGTACTGTAGCTGTATCGTACTGTATCTGTAACGTACTGTATCTGTATCGTACTGTATCTGTAACGTACTGTATCTGTATCGTACTGTATCTGTATCGTACTGTATCTGTACCGTACTGTATCTGTAACGCACTGTATCTGTATCGTACTGTATCTGTAACGAACTGTATCTGTATCGTACTGTATCTGTATCGTACTGTATCTGTATCGTACTGTATCTGTAACGTACTGTATCTGTATCGAACTGCATCTGTAACGTACTGTATCTGTATCGTACTGTATCTGTAACGTACTGTATCTGTATCATACTGTATCTGTAACGTACTGTATCTGTAACGTACTGTATCTGTATCGTACTGTATCTGTATCGTACTGTATCTGTAACGTACTGTATCTGTATCGTACTGTATCTGTAACGAACTGTATCTGTATCGTACTGTATCTGTAACGTACTGTATCTGTAATGTACTGTATCTCTATCGTACTGTATCTGTAATGAACTGTATCTGGATCGTACTGTATCTGTAACGTACTGTATCTGTAATGTACTGTATCTGTATCGTACTTTATCTGTATCGTACTGTATCTGTAATGCACTATCTGTAACGTACTGTATCTGTATCGTACTGTATCTGTAACATACTGTATCTGTAACGTACTGTATCTGTATCGTACTGTATCTGTATCGTACTGTATCTGTACCGTACTGTATCTGTAACGTACTGTATCTGTATCGTACTGTATCTGTAACGAACTGTATCTGTAACGTACTGTATATGTATCGTACTGTATCTGTAACGTACTGCATCTGTATCGTACTGTATCTGTATCGTACTGTATCTGTATCGTACTGTATCTGTATCGTACTGAATACGTATCGTACTGCATTTAATTTAACGTGTATCTGTATTCACTTCTCCGTACCTTAGCGAATATTGCGGAATAAAAGATGTAACACAATTTGTTTACCAAATAGCCTTATTTAATCACATTTTATTTCTTTGTGGAAATCATTTTACATATTTTCTTTTCTACGTAGAGAATAGTTTCCTGTAGATTGTGTTTAGAAAAAAACGAAACTAGCAGTTAGAACAAACTTGTAAAGCCGTTATTCGTGAAACTTGATCCAGTAAGAAGGAAGTTTATGAAACTTCAGTTTTAAGATTATTGAAGTATACGGTAACATAAACTTTAGGCTACAACAAGAACTATTTTAGGCCTTATTTGTCAATACTATATAAGATTTCAAAGATTTTTTTAATATTATAACATAGCCACTGGACCACATATTTAAGTAATTAGGATTATGACCGATTCTTCCCGTCAATGGTCTATCCACTCGCCTCGTAAAGGCTACCGCGGTTTCGAAACTCTATCGTTTCATCTTCAGGCCGTTATACAAAATGTTAAATTACCTCTGTCGAGGTCGTCACAAAATCAAACAAAACATTAAAATATACATCACAAACACTGAGCACGATTACACGTTTAAAATATTCACCATGAAATTCGGCTTGGCCAAGCTACACACGCGACTCGTACGTCGTACATTCCGGACTGCCTATAATAATTTTTTATTTTAGCACTTTTATTTTAGGACTGATAAAAATAATGTTTTTTAGTATCACTATAGTTCTACAAATATATAGTTCCATAAAAAAATATTATGTAATATTTACAAGTAGAAAACGTGCCATAATAATTTTAAAAAACATATTTTATACCCATATTGATCAATAGTTTGTAAATTGCCAACGTTTTTGAAGAGTTACCGTTTTGTTTTTCAATTTGGACCGGAAAATTGAATTAATATAATTTTCGTTTAACGTTTTTTACAAGGCAATGGAAGTTAACCATTTCCTTCAAATGGAAATTGTCACTTTAGGAAAAATTAAATTAATGACCCTTTCTTTAAGATATCGCTAATTTTTATAAACTTCTTGAAAAGAATTGATAAGTTAATTCTATTTAGTTTTCCTAATAGGTATAAAAAATTATTTTGTACTATTTATACGTCGAAAACGTGACATGTTGATTTTAAAAAACACATTTTAAATCCTTATTCATCAAAACGTTTTACGATTACTGAAGTATACGGTAACATAAACTTTAGGCTTCAACAAGAACTATTTTCAAACATAATGGACAAAATGAGGCCTTATTTGTCAATACCTTATTGTGATTTCAAAGATTTTTATTTTAGTATCACTATAGTTCTACAAATAATTGTAAAAAAATATAATGTAATATTTACAAGTAGAAAACGTGCCATAATAATTTTAAAAAACACATTAAAAACCCTTATTGATCAAAATGTTCAATAGTTTGTAAATTGCCACAGTTTTTGAAGAGTTAACGTTTTGTTTTTCAATTTGGACCGGAAAATTGAATTAATATAATTCCCGTTTAAAGTTTTTTTTACAAGACAGTGGAAGTAAACCATTTCCTTCAAATGGAAATTGTCGCTTTAGGAAAAATTAAATTAATGACCGTTTCTTTAAGATATCGATAATTTTTATAAATTTCTTGAAAAGAATTGATAATTCTAATAATTGCTAATTCTAATCATTATAGAACTACAGTTTTCCTAATAGGTATAACAAAATATTTTGTAATATTTACACGTACAAAACGTGACATATTGATTTAAAAAAAACACATTTTAAACCCTATTCATCAAAACGTATTCAATAGTTTATAAATCGCCATCATTTCTGAAAACTTTACATTTGGTTTTCCAATTTGGACAGGAAAATTTAATTAATATAATTCCCGCTAGGCCTTAACAGAGAAATATAATAATAGTTTTTAAAAAAATTGGTAGCCAATTAAAAAATATCTGTACCTTTTAAGACTTCTAGAAGCTAAGGAAAATGATTTGTAAGTGTATGTGTGTGTGTGTGTGTGTGTGTGTGTGTGTGTGTGTGTGTGTGTGTGTGTGTGTGTGTGTGTGTGTGTGTGTGTGTGTGTGTGTGTGAGTGTGAGTGTGTGTGTGTGTGTGTGTGTGTGTGTGTGTGTGTGTGTGTGTGTGTGTGTGTGTGTGTGTGTGTGTGTGTGTGTGTGTGTGAGTGTGTGTGTGTGTGTGTGTGTGTGTGTGTGTGTGTGTGTGTGTGTGTGTGTGTGTGTGTGTGTATGTGTATGTGTATGTATGTATGTATGTATGTATGTATGTATGTATGTATGTATGTGTATATGTATGTATGTATGTATGTGTGTGTGTGTGTGTGTGTGTGTGTGTGTGTGTGTGTGTGTGTGTGTGTGTGCGCGTGTGCGCGCGCGTGCGTGTGTGTGTGTGTGTGTGTGTGTGTGTGTGTGTGTGTGTTTGTGTGTGCGCGCACGTGCGTTTTATTCATCATACGTGAAAAATGTTTACCGTATTACAGTTTGGTTAAATCTTTAGAACTACAGTACTGCAGTACTCCATCTTCTCCCGAGAATTTCTCGAGCTTTATAGGTTTGCAAATTAATTAATTCTTTGTTATCCACAAAGTTAAAGACGGCATAAAATAGAGAAATTTCCGGAAAAATAAAATAAGCTAAAGACAGTCGTAACTGACCGGCTGACCGGTAATTTAGTATTGGTATAAAAGCGTAAAATAAATTTTTAAAGCATTTATTGCACGGTAATTTAAGTTGAGTTACGGCCGAGATTGAGATAAGGTTTTAATCTTTATTATTTTTAATTTTGTTTCTCATATTTTGATGCATTTGGTTTAATACAAGAACTTAATAACAATTAATAACAAGGAGCTTTTATTCAATACGTTTCGGATTAAAGATACATGCTTTAGTGTATCGAAGCATGATACAGCAGGGTGCCTGGTGTATCATTTCATTATTGTTAGACAAAATTTTAAATAAATTTGTAGCTAATTAAATTATTGTTATTTCCTTTAAAAAATGGAAGCAATATATTTTTTTGCTAAATACGTTCTTGTTTTTTTTTTACTGTGGCATTTATTTCATTATTTTTGAAGTGACTACTTCTTATCGCGGGTACGGGTGTATGTTTTGCACAGGGAAAAATTCATTTTGCCTTCACGGAACGCTATATTTTGTTGTTGTTGTTATTTTAAGGCGAAAAGCACATAGAGGCTATTATCGCCTCCCTAAATGTAAGTGTGAGTGTAAAGTGTTATAGTCGTAAGTGTAGTGTTGTAAGAGTAAGTGTGTGTTAGACTCGGGTACCGCAAGGGATATCTATATCCTCTCAATAAGTGCAACTAGTCTGCACCCCTCCCTGCGGAGTATCAAGACAAAACCACTGCGATGGTTTGGTTATGTCCAAAGGATGGACGACAATCGACTTCCCAAGCAGATTTTAAAATTTAAACCACATGATCGCAAAAAAATATGAAAGCCGAGACTTAGTTGGAGAGTTGTCATTCATAAAGAAGTGTGAGAGAGGGGATTGGATCAAGATCTGTGGATGACAATGAAAATGGTCGTAAGTGTAGTGTTGTAAATGTAAGCGTGTGTTAAGACTCGGGTTCCGCGAGGGACGTCTAAATCCTCTCAATAGGTGCAGCCAGTCTGCACCCCCTGTGGGGTGGAACGCTCTAACACATCTACCATTTAGTCCCCGCAGGGGGGGTGCACAGACTAGCTGCACCTATTGAGAAGATTTAGACGTCCCTCGCGGTACCCGAGTCTAACACACACTCACACTTACAACACTACACTTACTTTAACACTTTACACTCACACTTACATTTAGGTAGGCGATAATACCCTCGATGTGCTTTACGCCTTAAAAAAAAATTCATAGACTGTGACAGTTTCAGTTAATTTTTAAGTTGTGCACCTATACACACGCGACATTTAATAAGAAAATAATTTTCAGCAGTTGTCCTTTCCTGAATGCATCTAAATTGTTGTAAAAATAATTAAATCATAATAGTGAAAAAGTATACAGCCAGGCATGTCCAAAAGAAGTAATCAATTCTGTCGGCCAGTCCTGCACTGCCTTAGTTATTTTAAAAGTTTACAAGCTAACAATCGTCACTCTTTTTTAAGTGAATAGACGAGTTCATGTGAAAATTAATTTCCACTTATGGTTTTTTACACAGTTAATTCAATAATGGAAGCAAATTGAAATTGATCTGAACTGAATACCGCGGACACTGTACTCAGCGTCAGGTCGAAGAGCTGCGACTAGATACCAATTAATTTAACCTTGAAAGTCCCACGTTGAAATCTCACTGACTGAACGCTAAATGGGCTAACAGGAATTCTATTTAGGTGCTGCTGTATTTGTTTCGTTACACGAGGTGGAAAGATGTGCCAGGCTGCCAGGCAAGGGCGAGGGACCATACTGAAAGGTCATTAAGAAATATCCCTTTTTTAAGGGATTTTAGGAGGTATTAGGGAAAATCTTGTTTAATACCTTTTATTATTAACAACAAAATATAACGCGAAAGTGATACTTGAAAATCATTTTCTTACTTTGAAAAGTAAAAAAAAAATATTGTATAGGCCTATATAATTGTTTATTCTGAATGATAATTTACTTTATTAATTCTACCGAGTATGAATTGGTAATTTTTGTAAAAAAAATATTACATTTTTTATAACATTATTATTTGAAATATTATTACAAAGTCTATAGCTTAGCTAGTTGTACGACAAAATGTATACTAATTTGTATTGTCATATATTAAACATTAAATTCTGAAAAATTGTCAGATACTATGAGAAAAAGGAGAATAAATTTTTACGGCCATCTTCTTAGAATCAACTCTAATTGATTAACGAAACAAGTGTTTGATTTTTTCCATAATCGTAAAACAAAACCGAACTGGTTTAAAGTAATTGAAAAAGACCTAATAGAATTAAAAATTACAGAAGATTCATTGCTTGACCAAACTGCTAAGATAATTACCAAAGACGAAAGAATAAGATTCCAAGATAAAACCAAAATAAAACCTAAAGCTATCATTTCAGAAGAGGAGAGGAAAAGAAGATCGAAAAGAATGAAGAGCTACTGGGAACAAAGAAAAGTACAGCGCGCAAGAAATGATTAATTCAGCGTACCCCAAAGAGGGTGAAACGAAGAGAAGAAGAAGAAACATTAAATTCAAATTTTGCTGAAAGTAAATTGAAAACGTTTATTTAACATATGTACAGCTTACAATATATCGTAATGCAGATATTTACCCGTGTTCTACGTGACCGTACTTTGTGACGGTTGTTTTCAGAATGTATTATTTTGCACAGAACTTCAGCATCTATCGTATTTTCGGCCTCACAAGTTATTTTATCAGAAAAATTGTGGAAGTGGCTTATGAAGAACATTTAAACAATCGTTCAGTTATGTTCTAAATTCTCTCAAAACGTACCTTTCATCTCTACGGCCTTTAGCATTTCTTTACGCACCACGAAAGCCTCTATTCTTCCTTCTGTTCAACCGTTCATTGGAAATATTACAAAAGTATTTTATCTCAGGGTCTCGAAGGGTCTGGAGGCCGTGGACTGTCTGGCCCCTCCCAAGAGCCACCCTTGGTATCAGGTATCATCTGTACGGGAGCCTAAGTGTCAGAGACAAATTAAATTTGAATGTCCTTGAAGAAATATGTACGCGTTTGAATTATGTTGAATATAAAGTCGTAGATTCAAGGTCAGATCCTAACTGTACGTGAGGCCTCGGATAGTGTATCTGAATGAAAGTGAAATGACGCTCATGCAGGTGTAGTAGTGGCATAGTGGCGCCGACTCACAACTGAAATAACGGAACTTGGGTCTAATTAACGATCCGCCAATACACGTGACAGTGCTAGACATGACGTAACCTGCCGATAGTCTAGCAAATCCCGCGCAAACTGTACTTCGTATTTCTAATTATTTTGTACGATCTACTTAATATTCAATATTAAGATATATATGGTGTTAAGCTGAAAGTTGAAAATTGACTTAGGATAGAAACAGGAAAGACAAATTTAGTAGCTTTTTTCAATTTATGGTAGGCTATATAATATATATAAAAAAGTAATAGATGCTATTTTGATGCAGAAATTATGGAAGGTTGAGATCCAGACATGACTGCAAAAGAAGGTAAGGAATTATTAAAACTAAGAATAAGCTGAGAGAGCTCAGGTTTAGTTGAGACTAAGACTAAGCTTAGAGGAGGCCAGGTATGATTGAAAAAAGAGTGCAGAAGAGATCACAGAATATTGAGACCGATGTTGAAGACGGTGAACGGTAAGGAAGGTTGGGGGTCGACATTTAGAGCAGTAAATTGGTAGATACGTTTGAAGGTGAGATCAAACGCACATGAGTCTGAAAAGGTCGAGACCGAGATTGAGTGCACATGAGTCTGAAAATGTTCAGACTCAGATCAAACGCACATGAGTCTGAAAAGGTCGAGACCGAGACTGAGTGCACATGAGTCTGAAAATGTTCAGACTCAGATCAAACGCACATGAGTCTGAAAAGGTCGAGACCGAGATTGAGTGCACATGAGTCTGAAAAGATTGTAGCCGAGATTGAGCGCAAAAGAGTTTTAAGGAGGTTACGGCCGAGATTGAGCGCAAAAGAGCTTTACGGAGGTTACGGCCGAGACTGAGAGCACAAAAGGTTTAAGGAGGTTGCAGCCGAGATTGAGCGTAAAAGAGCTTTAAAGAGGTCACGACCGAGATTGAGCCCACCAAAGATTTAAGGAGGTTTCAGTCGAGATTGAGCGCAAAAGAGCTTTAAGGAGGTTACGGCCGAGATTGAGCGCACAAAAGGTTTAAGGAGGTTGCGGCCGAGATTGAGCGCAAAAGAGCTTTACGGAGGTTACGGCCGAGACTGAGCGCACAAAAGGTTTAAGGAGGTTGCGACCGAGATTGAACGCACAAGAGGTTTGACAAGATTGCATTCGAGATTAAGGAACAAAAGTTTTGAAAAGGTTGTGACCGAGATTAAACACATAGGGGTTTGAGGAGTTTGCTGCTAAGATTGAGCGCACAAGAGTTTGAGAAGGTTGCTGCCGAAATTAAGAGCACAAGATGTTTGAGAAGTTTGCGGTCGATATTATTCATACAGAAAGTTTGAGAAGGTTGCGGCCATGATTGAACACGCAAGAGGTTTAGAATGTTGCGGCCGAGATTGAGCGCACAAGAGGTTCGAGAAAATTATTGCCGAGATTGAGCTGTTATGGCCGGCTGGGTAAGTTTGAGACTCAAATCAAAGCGTACAAGATGTCTGAAAAAGTTAAAGCCTGAATTGATAACACAAGACGTCTATAAGAAGGCTGTAATGGAGATTAGACGCAGAGAACGACTTGGTACGTTTGAGGCTGAGATCAAGTGCACAGGTGGTCAAGGAAGTTTGAGGCCGAGCGCGAACGCAGAAGAGGTCAGTGAGGTTGAGAGAGAAAAACTAAATATGAACAAAAAATATATTTTTAGTCAAGGCTTCTTTTAGCTATTTTTCTACTGTATCTAAAAATCGATATTTTTTTAAAAAAGTTTATATAAAAAACTACGGGACACAAATTTGACAAATAATGCTCATTTTGTTTGGTATGACTGTAGGTAATGTTATAGAAATTATGAAAACAGTACTGTGTGATAAACACCGTTCAAAGTCTAAAAACAAAATTATAAATAATTTTTATAACGTACAAAGATAAAAAAAATCTTTAAAATTATATTACACAAAAAGAACTGAAATGTGCCAAAACAGCACTTCATGGTTAATAGAAAACCTGGTCAAGAAATCTATCCAAATAAGAAAAGTTAAATCTCATTTATTTAGATTCCGCTAATTGCGTTTTCGCCTTAATAATTAATTCAAACTTATTTTGATTTGTAGGGTGCCTAGATACGTCTAAACGTTGGACAAGGAAAAATTAAAATGAATAATAATGATAGAGTTAAAAGAATTAATTAAAAATTATATTTTTTCCTTGCCCTAAAGTTTAGCTTGCACCTGCAAACATAATTACGTATTTAGAATTAATTGCTTAAAGTTAAATTCGATAAAACAATACTTAAGGACATCTAAAGTTAATCACAATTTTTAGGGGATGACTTGACGGGGATGGCTACTTATTTACCGCAAAGTAGCCAGATAGCAAAATTCTTCAACGCACACTGAAACCAAATTAGCATAAGGATTCATATTTATTGTGCCAGATAGTAGGACCTACATAGATAGTTCTAATAGATGATGAATCATGCTCTTTGTAAATTGATCAGGGGGCAGGGACACTTAAGTCGTATTTACACTTTTATTAGCCGTCATATTTGTAGGAACTACACGATATTTTTGAACTATTCGACTTTGCTGCTAACCTCAACTGGGAATATACAAAGGCGTGTGCAAAGAAAATAGTTTACACGCTGTCCTGAGTAGTCTTGTTATAATTGCAAAAACCTCAAATTTTAAAATCCGTTACAAATTTATTCCGTAAAAATATCAAGAAGATAAGTATACATTTCTTTAAAATCACTAACCTATTAAAATAAACTTTCTTATTTAATTAAAAATTTCAAAAATAATAATTTTTTCATCTTAATATTTCTAATAACTACCGGTGTACAACTTTTTAAATATCTTTAATCACAACGTATTTTCGCCTTCTTAAATCAACCATTTTGAAATAAAACAATCGTATACAGCTATTTTTCAAAAAAAATGTATTGGCGCTAGAAAAATCGGCTGATCAGATTTAGTTCAAATTTTTGTCACACAAAGATTCATAATATAAGTTAGTGGGTTGAAATAAAATCAGTTACAATTTGAAGTTAAATCGAAAATAAACAATCCGATGTTAGTTTTTATGATTTCAGATAATCTTTAAACACTTTCGTAATTTCAGTAAAATAAAATAAGTCAGTTTTCTAAAGATTAAGCCAATTTACTGGAATTTCGTCGAACGATTCTGGGTACTTGAAGATTCGATCAAAGAAAAAAATCTGATTTTGTTAATTTTAAGGTTTTTTGAAAAAAAGTTTAAACTAAAGGTTTTTAAATACTTTAAATTGCTTTCCAAATTTCATAGAAATTGGTTAATTCGTTTAGTCATCAGCAATTTGCACAAACAAAGAAACATGCAAGCAAAAAAACACGTTCTTAATAATTCTCATAGTGAGAAATAAAAAAATAATTAAAATTAAAATAAACGTTTTTGTTCATTAATTCATTTTATCATTGTTCAAATAGAGTATAGAGATTAGGTTAAATTTTTACGATTTTATTGAATCGTCTATCCTAGGTCTAAGAAATTTCTATAAGATTATCAACTTCGCTGGGCCCTACCATTGAGTGTAACCGCTGATGTCTCGTGCGCGCCAAACGTACACAGCACAGTAAGCACACTACGGCGTACGGATAACACTGAATCACTGATGACTGAATGGAATGGAAAGTAGCTTTGGTCTTCTATCGTCTATCCCTTCCCTGATCCCTCCTCTCTTAGTATCTTCCTATCTTCCGATCTTCTTCGGATCACTTTAAACAAATGACTATCTCGAATTGAAATTGACGTATCCAAAATTACCTATACCAATTGCAAACAATTGCAACCGGTTTTACAATTGTCAGTTTGTTATGAGATGACAAATATTAGTTAATTTTTTAAGATAAATAATGCGCCTAGATAATGTTACCCGAAGACGACTTGAGAGAACTTATTTTGTAGGCTTGCCAGAGAGCTTATTTTGTATTTTTTTTTATTTATTTATTTTATTTTTAAGCGAAAAGCACATTGAGGCACATATTTGTAGGAACTACACGATATTTTAGAACTATTCGACTTTGCTGATAACCTCAACTGGGAATATACAAAGGCGTGTGCAAAGAAAATAGTTTACACGCTGTCCTAAGTACTCTTGTTATAATTGCAAAAACCTCAAATTTTAAAATCCGTTACAAATTTATTCCGTAAAAATATCAAGAAGATAAGTATACATTTCTTTAAAATCACTAACCTATTAAAATAAACTTTCTTATCGCCTCCCTAAATGTAAGTGTGAGTGTAAAGTGTTAAAAGTCGTAAGTGTAGTGTAGTAAGTGTGTGTTAGACTCGAGTACCGCGAGGGACGTCTAAATCCTTTTAATCGGTGCAGCTAGTCTGTACTCTCTGGGGGGGAGCTTATTTTGTAGGCTTGCCAGAGAGCTTATTTTGTATTCTTGTTCTAGGGGCCTGAAAATAGTGAGAATACATGTTGAGCTTATTTTGTAGACTTGCTAGAAAGCTTATTTCGTAGGCATGCTAGAGAGCTTATTTTGTAGACTTGCCAGAGAGCTTATTTTGTAGGCTTGCTAGAGAGCTTATTTGTAGGTTGTTAGAGAGCTTATTTTGTAGGCTTGCCAGAGAGCTTATTTGTAAGATGTTAGAGAGCTTATTTTGTAGGCTTGCCAGAGAGCTTATTTTGTAGGCTTGCCAGAGAGCTTATTTGTAAGATGTTAGAGAGCTTATTTTGTAGGCTTGCCAGAGAGCTTATTTGTAGGTTTTTACAGAGCTTATTTTGTAGGCTTGCCAGAGAGCTTATTTTGTAGGCTTGCTAGAGAGCTTATTTGTAGGTTGTTAGAGAGCTTATTTTGTAGGCTTGCCAGAGAGCTTATTTGTAGGTTTTTACAGAGCTTATTTTGTAGGTATTGCCAGAGAGCTTATTTTGACCATGCTCGTGCCAGTTTCCTGTTTTTTCGCCTTAAAGACAAATTGAAAAAACAGTGTTTTAAATTTCTTATTTTTATTTTCAGTAAAATGTAGGGTACTGTAAACCGCACTAACTTTCTCGTAAAATAATAACCAAGTGCTCAATCCTTAAAATCCCATAGTTTGAAAGTTTTAGGCAAATACCAAACATTTTATAAAAAAATCGAAAAATTAAGTAAAATTAACCATGCTTTAAGCATATTAGAGACGTTATGTAAAAATGTCTGGTTTTGTCATTCCTCTTCTCAAAAAATAACCACAATTCTTTTATATTTCCGTGGGGAAATTTATTTATTAGAGCGGCCATCATGGTAAGATCCAGACCTGGGACCTCCTAATGAGAGATGTCCATAATTTGTACAGCTTTTTCCAGGTGTGATTGATAATTTTCAATAATGGTCACGCTTTTTGAGGTGTCATTGACAATTTTCAATAATGACCACGCTTTTCGAGGTACTCTCTCTCTCTCTCTCTCTCTCTCTCTCTCTCTCTCTCTCTCTCTCTCTCTCTCTCTCTCTTTATATATATAAGCGGCGTTAGCCGCCTCGGTGGCCTAGTTGATAGCGTACTGGGATTTCACCCCGAGGACCCGGGTTCGATTCCCGGCCAGGGCTTGGCATATCATACCATCGTCTGCATTAGCACAAGTGTGCACAATAGTCGGACATTAAAGAAAAAAAATTTTAATTAAAAAAAATAAGCGGCGTTGTCCTGACTGACTGACCGAGCCGCTGACTGACTGACCGAGCCGCTGACTGACTCTACGTTGATTAACGTAGAGCCGAATCTGTTAATGATAGAAACTTGAAATTTGGAAGAATGAAAGACTTACGGTATGGAAAGAAGAGAAAAGAAGGATCAGTAAAATGAGTGATAATTGCGTAATTCTTAACCGATCTGTTCCCAGGAAAAAATAAATCTAATAATTACAGTACCTACTTTAGGTTTTGTAAATTTATAAAAAATACATCATTCCGTAAAGAAATACCGGAATGTGTGTAGCCCGCGTAGGTTTTTTAAAAGTTAAATATTTCAGTTATTTAAATGAAAAGAGGTACCAGATGAGATAAATACTTGCTCTGCTCTAAGATGTCAGTCCACTTTCACCTCAATTAGGGCCATTAAAATCATAAGAGAAACCGTTAATAAATCATTCAGGAATGTACAGACAGCATACTTACAAAGAATATGCCAGTAATTCATTTATCTAACTTGATTAGTAGTCTTGTTTGGTAACTGATAGCCGAATAATGTAAACTATAATTTAAAACTAATACATGTAGGCACACGTTATTACATGTTGCAGTTACTTTAAACACCCGCGCGCGCGCGCGCGCGCGCGCACACACACACACACGCATACAAACACACATACACACGCGCGCGCGCACACACACACACACACACACACACACACACACATACACACATACACATACACACACAAACACACACATACACGCACACACTCACACAAACACACACACACACACACACTCACACAAACACATACAAACACACACAAACACACACACACACACAAATACACACAAATACACACACACTCACACAAATACACACACACACACACACATATGTACATATAGTACGTACGAGTTGCTAGCTGTGTTCCCATATGCTACGTATTTTTCAAGGAATAAAAATTACAATAGATTAATTTCAAAGTTGAATTTCAATGTTTATTTTAATAAGTAAGTTTGTACATGTTTACGAAAGGAGCTTTTTGTCATGAAAAAGCCAGTTATTGTTTTTGGTAAAATATAGTAAATTTTTCAGCAAATAAATCGGATTATTGTGACAAAATCTTACACACACGAGCGCACGCGCATACACACACACAAACACATACACGAATTTATCTTTTGTTTAGTAGTCCTAAGCTTTGACGAATTCGTTACCCAGCGAAAATACGGTGAACCAATTTAAAATAGCGGTTATTTCAAATCTAAAAAATCGTATTTTGTTTATCGCACACGTATTTGAAAATTTTGGTTTCCCTACCTTAATCAACGTTTAAAATAATTATGCATTAATTATTATTTCAAATTTTAAATAAATTTATGCAAATTTGTGCAAATTTTAACGCTTATTACATGTAATAGTGAAATCGGATTGGTAGATAAGATAAAAAATAATACGAAAGAGATGTGATATTGTTGGTAATATTGGAAATTCTCCTCCATCACTTCAGCGATACATAACCTTTACCGTTAATTTTATTATTTTTCGATTTTTTAAAAATTGCATATGCGATTTCACTAACGGAAATTTCTTTACAACCCCCATTTTTCTTCTGAAATTTAGACTCAAATTTCGAGTAAAAAGATAAGGGCGATAAGTAATTGTGTTCTCTGAAGAGGATGACAGGGTTTATTTAACTACGGGAGTATCAACTATGGAGCTATTTTTATTGTAACGGTATGCGGATGATGTAGTAGCACTTTCACAGGTCAAAGGTGGTAAACGGAGCCTTGGCAATGTGTATCATTTAAACAGTTTAGACAAAGTGGCTCACTCTACTTCGACATAGATTTGAGTCGCATAGTAAAAGTGAAGGAGAAATGATTGTAGTTTGTACATCATAATTGCACCAACGTTTTTCAAATGTCATAGCAACTTAGTTCCTTCCTGTATCACCAGAAAAGCAGAATAACATGATTTTTAATATCCTGTTAATACAATTTTCAAATTGCTACGAAGTACGTCATCGACAGATGTAAAGGGCATTAAAGTATTTTACTACTGCATCTTGTTGATTAACTTCGACTTACTCGAGTAAGTAAAACCCTTATACTCTTATTTTAGGCTTTACTCACGTGCAGACAGTCGACAGTGGCGCTATCGGTATTGCTGTGACAATTCTTATACGGCTTTCCTCTTAAACTTTCACCACCTTTTCAATCAACCTTCAAAACATTCAACACGAAGCAAGTTACAGCCGAACTGTTCAAGTTTCATGTATCACAATGTCTAAACTAGTACAACCATGCAGTCGCAGTCGTCATAAACAAGCAACATGGACATTATTGCTGCCAATTAACGTTACATTCATTTATACTGACTATCCTACTAGTCCTGTTCTCATTTTCGTAAAATTACCTTGTTAGGCAATCACGGAATATGTTTAAACAAATTTTGAATTCATCGCAAAGGTAATACTTAAAAATGCTTCTCATTTTGGGGTTATGCCACTCAAATATGGCCAACAAGTTCCGTCAAATCTAATACTACCTCTCAGTTCCTCTATTTCAACAGTTGCATACTTCCAAAAACTAAATGTCCAAAAACGAAACAAGTAGTTTATATTAAAGTTACTTTACTTATATACTAAACTTCGTACGAGACCGGTATCACGTTCATCTCAACACTTCAAAACCGTAGGTTTAACTGGTTGTACAAAACCCTAACATTTAGGGATGAAATACAGGGATTCTACCTGAAGTACGGCACCTATTTTGTTGCTATGTAGTAGCACTTGCACGCATCAAAGGAAGTAAAGCTGAAACTGGGAATGGTGTGTAATCCAATTAGGGACAGAATGCCGGGGGGGGGGGGTTATGCTTATAGTGACTACTTTGCTTTTATGTAATAGCACTTTCACAAGTTAAATTTGGTAAACTGAGTCTAGGAATTGTGTATCATCCTTCGCGAATGTGTAATTTATACAGGGTGACACAATATACTTCCACATAGATTTGAGTCGCATAGTAGCAGTGAAGGGAAATTTTTTTTTGTGTTTAACGTCGACTATTGTGCACACTTGGTCTAATGCAGACGATGGGATTATTTACAGCGCATGAAAATGCCGAGCCCTGGCCGGGAATCGAACCCGGGTTCTTGGGGTGAAAGCCCAATACGCTATCAGCTAGGCCACCGAGGTGGCTCAGTGAAGGGGAAACCAATAACTTTCGAATTATAGCATTTTGTACATCATCGTCTAGTATCAGTAGCATGGCACAAATAATTGTAAAACCTCGTATTTTTCAGTTGAAACGTTTTTCAAAAGTAATGAATCTGTTATCACTGTCCAACAGCTTTTATGTTTTATCTATACCGTAATTGGCCGATACCTGATCACAACTTATTATTGAATGCGGTAGGTTAATTCTTTTAGTTTAAATTCTTTTTATATTCTTCTTCTTTATTGCTAGGATTATTGTCACTATGTTGAGTATAATGATCTGCCTTCCCTAGCATCGTCAATTCTACTTTTGTTGACGCGTTTCGGAGAACCTCCATCTTCAAAAACTATATCTATACTAATACTACTAATTGATACTCATTGAGTATAGATATAGTTTTTGAAGATGGAGGTTCTCCGAAACGCGTCAACAAAAGTAGAATTGACGAAGCTAGTGAAGGCAGATCATTATACTCAACATAGTCTTTTAGTTTTACTAGGCTAAAACTAAAAGCCTAGATTCGTTTTTGAATCAAACTTTGATTGATCATCCACAAACTACACGAACTCCACATATTGTTAACAGAGTAAGGACAGTGAGTACTTTAGTGAGTTGAAATTCCATCTTTACAAAGATATGATTGTGCAAAAACTTCAAGAACGTGATATTGACAAACGCACACTTTTGTGAAAGAATGTTTGATGTTCTTGCTACTGATGATGTTGTGTTAATAATGAACATCACTTTCACTTGGATGGTTTTGTCAATAAACAAAATTGACGTTCACAAATGCATCAAAAACGGCTAGACAGTGTCAAATAGTCTAACTGTCTCTGCGGAGGTACAAAGAGAGATTCGTTGGTCCTTACGTTTTTTGAAGAAGGATGAATTAAAGTAATGTGGATTACTCACATTTTTGTGTCCTAAACTTCGAGGAATGGGAATCAACATGGCGGAAATGTAGTTTCAATAATATGGAGCTACAGTCTACACAGCTAATGATCCCATGACAGTTGTTCGGCAAATATTTCCACGACATTTGCCTGCACAATGTGCAGTGGGACCGCGCATGCCCACCAGATCTCTCTATCGGCGATTTTTTCTGTGGGTTACTTGAAACGACAGGTTTACAATCGCAAACATCGCGGAGTAAACGAGTTAAAGGTTGTTGACCGCCAAGAAATTAGTAACTTTAAAATTTTTATGATTTCATTGATTACGAAAAAAATTATAATTTTAAATATTAATTTAATCAAGGTTTAATACCAGTTTACAGTAATGTAAAAAATGGAAATTAATTACAGTAGACATACAATTTTTTTACGATTTTTGAATAGCCAACATTTTAAAACTAATTAAGATGACACTGAGATCAAATTCAACTACATATTTATTAGATAAAGGCGACGTCAACCTTTGGTTTAATTTTAGTACTTTTGAGATGCTAAAATGCCACAATATACCAGCCTTAAATTCAATGTACGTTAGATTAATTATATTAATTACAAACTATCAATGTAAAAACAACAAAAATTAATTTGCGCAAACACTATTTGTGAATCTCACGGGTAAAGTATTCCGTCCTTTCGCGTTAAAATATGTTAATGCATTGACTCACTTTCTTATTCGCGCATTGTTAGGTTTTTAAACTTTAAAACATTTGGTTAGATTTAGTTAACAAATGTTGATGTTTTATAAACACATTAAACGAATCTAACAAATTTAGGTAAAATATTAAAAATAAAGCTTGTAAAAGGCCCAAACTTACAAAAATGTCGACTTGAGTTAAAACTGAGAACTTGATCTTTCAATAAAATAACGATAAATAAAAGTAAGCATTCGTGGGACTGGCCGACAGAAGTGACTACTGTATACTTCTTTCGCTATTATGATTTAATTAACTGTTACCCGTTGCGGCTTCACCCGCAATTGTAATGTAGGTAATAAAATTTATAGTCGATTTTCAAAATCATGAGTGCGTTCATTTCATTTTAATATATTTCTAAATACAATATTATATGATTCTATGGTTTTCTGCCAAGACATAGATTTTTGCTACTGGACACTAGAATAGGCTATAACTGACCATGGGAGAAGCACGGAGTCCCAAATGTATTCCTGCTACTCTTAATATCTGACCCTGTGACTTATTAATTGTCTTGTGAATGCCAACTTCAATGGAAACTGCAATATTTTAATTTGCAAAGGCAGGTTGTTTGGAATTATAAGATTGTTTCAATTAAAATCATTGCAAATGTAAGCTTATGAACAATAATTTTATAATAAATAATAATAGGGATCAGATATTTAAAACGGAAATACATCTATGTCCATCTTAGGTACCTAAACCATGTTCATTTTAAATTTCATCTCAATCGGTCCAGTAGTTAATGTGTGATTGAATAACAAACAAAAACTCACACAAACTTTCAAATTTAAAATATTATATTAAGAAGTATAAAATATTATTAAAACGTCACTGTTGTAGCCTGCAGTTAACACATATCACAAAACTGAATACTAAATAATTCAGTTGCACTGGGTAAGTAGTATAATGGCATTTAAATATTTATTATTCACTGTTACACAGTTAACACTGGTCATAAAACTAAATACTAAATAAAGTTGGACTGGGCAAGTAGTATAATGGCGTTTAAAATAATTTATATATTTATTATTCACACCTACTAATACATAATAAACGTATAAAACGTCACTGTTACACAGTTAACACTTGACACAAAACTAAATAAATACGTTGGACTGGGTAAGTAATATAATGGCGCGAACATACAAGTTTTCACTTCAAAAATACATTTTAAAACAAAAATATATAAGAGCGTGATGCGTGACGGCAAACTGAATTTCTTTCCCGTGCAAAACATACATCCATATCCCGCCATAAGAAGTAGTATATAAGTATATGCTATATATATAAGAGCGTGATGCGTGACGGCAAACTGAATTGTTTCCCGTGCAAAAACATACATCCATACCCCGCCATAAGAAGTAGTCACTTCAAAAATACAAAACGAAACCATTTGCCGCAAAATTAAAAGAAACTTTTTTTAATTACAAACTGATGTACATTTCGGTAGCATATCAGTTAGTGTCATTTCTGTTTAGTTCCCTCTGAGGATGACAGCTATGCTACACAAATATACATCAGGGTTGAGTAAGTCAACTAGTTTGATATTTGTAGTTATTAAATCAGTTTCTTTTCATATTTATGGCGAATGTTTGGGGGGGGAACCCTTTTGTATTTGTTGACGTCGTCGTAGTACTTCTTGCATAATTGTACATAACGTAACGATAGGCTTATCCAAGCTGTACAATGTTTTGTACTGTAATGTATGTACACTACAGTAATACTTTACAAATTAAGGTCAATAGACAAACTAGTTAACACCATACGCTCAAGGGAAACTACATTGACCACACGACAACAGGCTTATTCGTTTAGCGTTTAGCGTTTAGCACTGTTGACTAATGCTAGATGTTGGCTCATCTTGTTTACTGGGGTTGGGACACGTGTTCAGCGGAAGCTACTCTAACAAGACACATGCTATTTTTCCCAAATATAAAACAGTAATTAAAATCATTCCTATTCCAATTTTGTTTGAAATCTAAAGCTGCTTATTATTTTTGTAATTAAAACAGCTTTAGCGCAATAAATTATTGGTATTTATAACACACACACACACACACACACACATATATATATATATATATATATATATATATATATATATATATATATAGCAGCCTTGGCGAGAAGGCTGCACAAAGGGTTCGGCTACTGAGAATGAAGAGGGCTCTTGGTACAACGCATGATATCTACAATATGAAATGTATGTCGACGCACACAAAAATCAGACACTACAACACAGTCATAAAACCGGAGGCGTTATACGCAAGAGAGACGCTAGCACTCCACACAAAAGGTACCATGGAAGACATTTTGAAGGAAGAACGCAAAATCTTGAGGAAAATCCTTGGCCAAAGATTAACAGAAGACGTATACAGGTTGCACTCCCGGAAGACCACAGATAAGATATCGAACCTGGCAGCAGGTATCAGAAGAAGGAGGCTTCAATTCTATGGACACATCAGTAGACTCCCAACAACGAGACTTGCCAACAGAATCCTTAAGTATATACAAAGAGTCAAATCAACAACGTCGTGGATCACGCAAGTCAGAATAGGCCTACATGACGCAAAAATAGATTCAACAGACATTGAAGACAGGAACGCATACAGGAGAAAGATGCTCGGTTGGAAGGTCCCAGAGGATGAAATTCCAATGAGAGCTAGGGTAAAATGGACGGAGGAGCGAAGGAGGATCCATGAGGACAGGATGAGAGAGGTTTGTAGGTTAGAAGGAACAAGACATGAGTCAGAGTGCTTTGAGTGATCAAAGAGGGTCTATAAGCAAATAATATATATATATATATATATATATATATATATATATATATTACGTAAGATTAAGTATTGGCTACTTAAGGAAGTATGCAGGATGAAGTAATAAATTATTTTTATACAATCAAGTTCTTAAACAGGTGTGGAGCTATTGACTGCAAATTCGGGGATGTACCAAGAAAACTAACTTTAAAGAAATCAAATTATTAAAAATAAAATAATTCGATAGTATGTGCGCCGTGGAATATTCACAGAGATCTTAAAGTGAATACAATTGTTGAAATTAAATCAAGGCAGCAGCAACGAAACATGAAAAACAACTCCAAACCCATATTAATGCTATTGTTCAGCAGATGCTAGCACAAAGAAATTAATAACGTAAGACTACGTAACACTATATCCGTCGACTTGGTGCAGTGACAGCTTATCAAGCTAAGAGGCTATAGCTGACAACCGGACCCATTCAGTGGTATGAAAACCTGACAAACCATTGTGTGTGTGTGTGTGTGTGTGTGTGTGTGTGTGTGTGTGTGTGTGTGTGTGTGTGTGTGTCTATTCTGTATTCTGCTTCTATATTTGATATAACTATTAGATAAGTTTGTACTTAGTTGAAGTTCTCAATAAAAATGATATACGAGGTGTGTTCAGAAAGTAACGAGAATGTTAATTAGTTGAAAACAATATTTATTTATTCTTCTACATTGATGTTGTCGCCTTTAAAAATAGTCCCCATTGGAGATTATGCACTTGTGCCAGCGCTTCTTCCAATCTTCGAAACACTTCTCAAACTCGATCTTTGTGAAAGCATTTAGTTCTTTCAACGATGCGCTTTTAATGTCATCTACGGCTGTAAAACGACGGCCCTTTAAGGTTCTCTTTATTTTTGGAAATAGGAAAAAGTCACACGGAGCCATGTCCGGCGAATATTGAGGCTGGGGCATCGTTACAAGTAGGATACCCGCTAGATTGTCCCAAATGTCCCAACTCACTGATGTATATATATATATAGGCACGCAGCGGTGTCGCTGACATGATGGAAGCTATATACGTGCACGCAGCTGTGATGGAGGCTCACACAGGTGTCTCGCTGACGTGATGGAAGCGAAATCACGCCGGTGGATAGTGTGTAAACATATAAAGTTGTGACGTCGGTGTGAGCGTTATTAATTAATCGAATAAATAAATGTATACCAGAAAAAAAAGTTGCGCGTTTCTGGCGGGGCTCGAACCGGGGACGTTGCGCGTGTGAGGCGCATGCTATAACCACTGTACCACGGGAGCGTCTTGGGAAATTAGTGCGATTCGAGATATATGAAACGTAACGGCTCGGGTTTGCGAATCGCCATCGTGGTACGTGCCCGGGGCCTGTGGATAGCGTTTTATATAAACATATAAAGTAAGTTTATCTATGGCCGCCGCTGCCTCCGTCGTGGCCCGGGGCCTGCGGATAGCGCGTTATATAAACATATAAAGTAAGTTTATCTATGGCCGCCGCCATCGTGGCCCGGGGCCTGTGGATAGCGCGAAACATATAAAGTAAGTTTATCTATGGCCGCCGCCGCCATCGTGGCCCGGGGCTTGTGGATAGCGCGTTATATAAACATATAAAGTAAGTTTATCTATGGCCGCCGCCATCGTGGCCCGGGGCCTGTGGATAGCGCGTTATATAAACATATAAAGTAAGTTTATCTATGGCCGCCGCCGCCATCGTGGCCCGGGGCCTGGGGATAGCGCGTTATATAAACATATAAAGTAAGTCTATCTATGGCCGCCGCCATCGTGGCCCGGGGCCTGTGGATAGCGCGTTATATAAACATATAAAGTAAGTCTATCTATGGCCGCCGCCATCGTGGCCCGGGGCCTGGGGATAACGCGTTATATAAACATATAAAGTAAGTCTATCTATGGCCGCCGCCATCGTGGCCCGGGGCCTGCGGATAGCGCGTTATATAAACATATAAAGTAAGTCTATCTATGGCCGCCGCCATCGTGGCCCGGGGCCTGGGGATAACGCGTTATATAAACATATAAAGTAAGTCTATCTATGGCCGCCGCCATCGTGGTACGTGCCGAGGGCCTGGGGATAGCGCGTTATATAAACATATAAAGTAAGTTTATCTATGGCCGCCGCCGCCGCCATCGTGGTAAGTATATCTAAGGCCGCCGCCGCCGCCATCGTGGTACGTGCCGAGGGCTTGTGGATAGCGCGTTATATAAACATATAAAGTAAGTCTATCTATGGCCACCGCCGCCGCCGCCATCGTGTTACGTGCCCGGGACCTGCAGATAGTGCGTTATATAAACGTATAAAGTACTTCATTCTATGACCTCTCTGTCTCTCTCTCTCTCTCTCTATAGCCGCCGCCATCATGGCCCGGGGCCTGCGGATAGCACGTTATATAAACATATAAAGTAAGTTTATCTATGGCCGCCGCCATCGTGGCCCGGGGCCTGTGGATAGCGCGAAACATATAAAGTAAGTTTATCTATGGCCGCCGCCGCCATCGTGGCCCGGGGCTTGTGGATAGCGCGTCATATAAACATATAAAGTACTTCATTCTATGACCTCTCTGTCTCTCTCTCTCTCTCTCTCTCTCTCTCTCTCTAGCCGCCGCCATCGTGGCCCGGGGCCTGTGGATAGCGCGAAACATATAAAGTAAGTCTATCTATGACCGCCTCTCCCTCTCTCTCTCTCTCTCACACACACACACACACACACACACGCACTCATGTATAGGTAGATGACAAAAAAAACAACAACACCATTTCTTAAAATAATAACGTTTTTATTATCAATTATCGATTTGACACTCGAAAGATCTGGTACAATTTTTAAAAACGCAATTGCAAAAAGCTATTTCGTCTTTGCGACTAGCGCAGCACTCTACCAAATCGCGAAGCGTGAAGCGGGTTCTCTCTCTCTCTCTCTCTCTCTCTCTCTCTAGCCGCCGCCATCGTGTTACGTGCCCGGGGCTTGTCGATAGCGCGTTATATAAACATATAAAGTAAGTCTATCTATGATCACTTTCTCTCTCTCTCTCTCTCTCTCTCTCTCTAACCTCATCATCCATCATGTTACGTGCCTAGCTCCCAGCAGGGTTGTTCATAGGAGGACTAGGGTCGCTGGATAGTGCGTTATATAAACAGTACTTCGTTCTATGACCTCTCTCTCTCTCTCTCTCTCTCTCTCTCTCTCTCTTATAAAAAAGGATAGTGTTTTAATATTATACGTTAATTTTTACAAAGTTATTCATTAATATGCTACTTTGGCCACAGTTTTAAAAAAATATTTACTCGAAAACCATGATGACTGACCTCTCGTCTTACGTCAAAAATAAGGAAAAAAGAAACAAAGATGTAAACATAAAATTGTCTTTGTTTTATTTTAAACATCGTTTGCTTGCAAAACAAACAAAAAACACAAATATACATGACATGTAGTTGAATTATGGTAAATATTGAGTTAATGAAAAAATGGCTTATAAAACAGTTACTAAGTACAAAAAAAAAAAACAAAAAGAAAAAAAACAAAAACGTCTCAAGAATTGATTATTATAATGTAACTAAAATAAAAGACATATAATGTAATGCATATGTATACAAGACATATGATAAATATATTGAGTTAATGGAAAAAAGACTTACAAATCATCGTGAATGGTGTATGATATATGTAGGTGCCCAGCCCGCTGTCGCCATCGTGTTACGTGCCTAGCCTCCCGGGTTGGTCATGGTACGTACCCAACCCGTCGCCATCATGTTCGTTGTCTAGCCTTTCTCTCTCTAGTGTCATCATGTACCTTGTCAATCCTTTGGTGCTATCATGGTACGTACCCAACCCATTGCCATTACGTATCATGCTCGGCCAATTCCGCCATCATAATACGTACCCAACCCGCGTCGCCATCATCTTCGCTGCCTAGCCATTGGTGGCATCATCATCGTACGAGCCTTACCTGTGGTAGCAACATGCCCAGAAATCATGGTACGAGCCCCATCTGTGGTCGCAACATTCCCAGCAATCGTGTTACGTGCCCGTACGTATTCAGTCCGTCGCCATCATGTACTCGCCCAACATCTGGTGCCATCATGGTATGTGCCCAGCCCATCGAGATGCGTCCTGCCCAGCTTTGGTCCATCGTGGTACGTAGCCAACCCGTCGCCATCGTATACCCTGCCCAGCTTTGGTGCCATCATATTACGTACTTAGCCCTAGGTGACATTATACTATGTATCCATCCCGTCGCCATTATGTACTTTTTCCCAGCCGTATTTGTCATTATAGTACGTACCCAACCCGTCGCTATCATGTACTCTTCACCATTATGGTACGAACCCAACCCGTCGCAATCGTGTATGCAGCTCAGCTTTGGTGCCATCATGGTACGTACTCAACCCTAGGTGACATTATAGAAAGTACCCAGCCGTCGCCATTATGTACTTTTCCCAGCCATATTTGTCATTATAGTACGTACCCAAACAACAAAGACGTTCCGAATTTAGTGGGACCATCCCTGACGTTTAAAATTTTGAACGGTATACCGATCTGTAATGTTCGAATCGGCACAGTCTCTACCGGTCGAACGGAATTAAAACGGACGTTAATAAAAGAAGAAGAAGATGACGATCCAGAAGAAGCAGACATACTTACAAAGAATAAATTCAAGAAAAACAACAACAACAACTCTACGTATATCAAAACACAACTGCACGTTAACGCACACAACACAGCAATACTATTATGCAGCTAAACACCTGCCGTTATACGTATATATATATATACTAATCGGTACGGCGGTCATGAGAAAGGAAACGGCGAAATGTGAAGGTCAGTCACAATTCAAGGTCAGGCAGCTGACGCAACATTTGCACACGGCACGTTGAAATGTGAAGGTCACTCACAATTCAAGGTCAGGCAGCTGACGCAACATTTGCACACGGCACGTCGAAATGTGAAGGTCAGTCACAATTCAAGGTCAGCCAGCTGATGACGCAACGTAACACGCCACAGTCACTAAACGTATAAATAACCTGCGGCGCTAACGGTTACGTCAGTTTAGCAGATTCTGTCAAACTTGCATCATTGTTCACCATCGAGTATTTGTTGTTGTTGTTGTGTTCGTCTTTAGCGAATTTTGTAAGTACATTGTTACTTCCTATATTTTTCTCTCTCTCTAAAAATAGTAAGTGGTACTTAAGAATTTTGTCTTTTTTTTTTTACATCTCATTTCTCTACGTGTTGATTTAAACTTTAAAAGAATATTTGCATTTTTTATTTTTTAAAAAAAAATATACTTAAAAAATTTAACTTTTTTTTCGGGAAAAGAAAGTAATAACATTTTAAGTATTAACTAATAGTTTTTGCCATGTTTAGTGAATCAAGTAATAATAATAATAATAATAACGATAATACTAATAATATTAATATGTCAGCTTTTATAGTGTCTACAGTTCAGACGTATGTTAAAAAGTTCCGTTTATTCGGTACAAAAGTAACTTTTAAATTCAATCAACCGCCTGCGGGTGTAAACGAAATTGAATGGGTCAAACAAGGACTGACCGAATTAGTAGAGACTATGACTAGCGGAACGACAGACCAAGACAAGTTAGGGTTCACACTGACCAGCTTAAATTTCAAAAACCGCGATCCGGGCTACGTGGCTTTTAGACCTGCACCGGAAGTGACTGCGGACACACTTTGGGACATTTTCGGCGGGATAATCCAGAGCAATGCCGAAACGTTCACCACCAGTGACGTTTTCAAAGTGGAATGCACCAGAGTGAACGTTCCACTGGGTCGCGGCCGTAGTCGTGTTAGACCGGGACTCTATAATAATTTTGTCGAAGAATGTAAAGCTAGAAGGGGATCGTGGTGATTAAGAACAACGATTCACTGTGCTTGCCGTGCTCACTGGTAGTGGGTAAAGCGCGTGCGGACAAAGACCGAGATTACAAGGCCATCATACAGAATAGGCGAAAAAGACAGACCATCGCGGCCCGCCAACTGATGATCGACGCCGGTGTTGACATAGGGGATGCGGGGGCAGGGGTGGTAGAATTACAACGGTTCCAAACATTCCTGACCGATTATAAAATCACCGTCTACAATTACGACAGCCGCGGTCGTAGCGTGTACTTTGAGGGCGACGCCCCGAACGCGCGGTACGCTATAAATTTGATGTTTCACAACGGTCACTACAATACGATCACTAGCCTAACATCTGCTTTCGCTTGCAGTTACTATTGTGTAACTTGCCACACCCCTTATACCCATCGAGAAGAGCACAGATGCCAGGCGCGGTGCAACGCTTGTAAGCGAACGCCGCCGTGCGTAAAGGACGACAGCGCTATCCTTTGCAGCGATTGCAACAGATATTTTAAAAATAAAAATTGTTTTACCGCTCACAAAGGCTATGTCTGTCAGTCTGTACAGGAATGCGCGAAATGTAACAAATTGATTATAACTAAAAAACGGAAAACCGAGCACGTTTGCGGTGAAATGTATTGCAAGGTGTGCAAAGACTATAAACAGTCGGACCACCAATGCTACATGACGGTCGACACTCGTAAACCTCTTGTCAGAGACTTCCTGTTCGTATTTTTCGACTTCGAGACGCGCCAAGACGAAGTTCTGGACACGGCTCGGGTGCACCGTGTCACCTTGTGCGTGTCCAAACAGTATTGCTGGGAGTGTATGATACGCTTGACGCAAGACTGCCCCCACTGCGGTACCAGAACGCGCGTGTTCCAAAAAGATCCGGTCCGCAGGTTCATGTCCTACGTCATGGACGTGCGCAAGACGTACAAAAAAGTGTGCGTCATCGCGCACAACGGTCAAGCGTTCGACTACCAATTTATTTTCAAGTACGTGCTCGAAGAGACAAAATTCACGCCGAAACTCATCACGCGCGGTTCCAAGGTCATTCTCATGGAGTTGGATAACGTTAAATTCATCGACTCCCTAAATTACATGCCTATGGCCCTTTCGAAACTCCCCAAAGCGTTCGATCTGCCGCCGGAAAACAAAAAGGCTATTTCCCCCATCTGTTCAACACTCTGGCCAATCAAAATTACGTAGGTCCCATGCCCGGCCGCGAGTACTACTGCCCCGACTCCATGTTCGACAAGAACCACAAGGAGTTTTCGAAATGGTACGAAGAACAGGTGCGCAACGAATACGTGTTCGATTTTCAAAAAGAGATTTTCGAATACTGTTATTCGGACGTAGATATACTTGCGCAAGCGTGCATAAAGTTCCGCGCCTCGTTTCTGCAGGAATGCAAAGTGGACCCGTTCCTGGAAGCCGTGACCATCGCCAGCGCGTGCAACGTGGCGTTCAGACGTAACTTTCTGAAGGCCGACACCATCGGCATAGTTCCGAAAAACGGCTACCGATTGGCCGACAAACAATCGCTCGCCGCTTTGCAATGGTTGGCCTCGGTAGAGGAAAAGGAGCGGGAGCGGACCGCCGACGCCGACTACCGTTTGGAACACGCCGGTCGAGGTAGGGAGAAACAGATTGCCGGCATGAAAGTGGACGGTTATTGCGGCCGCACGGACACCGTATACGAGTTTCACGGCTGTTACTGGCACGGTTGCCAACGGTGTTTCCCTCACGGGCGCGAAGCGCCCCTAGAGGATGACCCGTCCGACACGTTCGACGCTCGTTTGCAGAGAACCAAGACCAAAATCGATAAGCTCTCTCGTCTGGTCTCTTCGGTAGTGGAGATGTGGGAGTGCGAGTTCAAGGCACCGCCTCACCTCGCCTTCCAACCCGCTTCACCCCTTAATCCTCGAGACGCTTTCTTCGGCGGTCGTACGGGTAACGTGCGCACCTATCACGCTTGCAAAGAGGGAGAAAAAATTCACTACGTGGACGTGTGCTCCCTTTACCCGTGGGTATGCAAGTACGGTCGATACCCCTTAGGCCACCCCAAAATTCACGTAGGCGATGCTGACTGCAGGAGGGCGGGCATGGATGCGGACGGGTTGCTCAAGTGTACCGTCCTTCCGCCTCGCGAACTCTACCACCCCGTGCTGCCGGTTAAGATGCATGAGAAACTGATGTTCGTGTTGTGCCGCACGTGCGCGGAAACGCTGAACGTCTCCGACTGCGACCACGACGTCGACCGACGAGCGCTGACAGGGACTTGGACCATGGACGAAATCCGTAAGGCCGTGGACAAGGGGTACGTCATTTTGGAAATGTTTGAAATGTGGCAGTACGAAATGGCGTCTTTCGACCAGGGCGGCGGCCTATTTACCGATTTCATTAATACATTTTTAAAAATAAAAAAAGAAGCTTCCGGCTACCCGGACTGGTGCACGACCGACGAGGACAGACAAAAATACATAGACGACTATTTCACGGCCGAACGGGTTACACTGGAAGCGGCTAAAATCGAAAAGAACGAGGGCCGACGCTCGCTGGCCAAATTGATGTTGAATTCCTTTTGGGGAAAATTCGGCCAGCGAGAAAACCAGACAAAGACCGCGATCGTCAGGCAACCTACCGAATTATTCAAAATGTTGGTCAGTCCGTCCGTTCGCGTTAACAACATCCAGGAGGTGAACGAGGAAACCATCGTGGTGAACTGGGAGTACGTCGAAGACGTCTGCGAGGTTCTTCCGACGGTCAACGTCGTACTCGCCGCTTTCACGACTGCTCAGGCGCGACTTAAACTGTACGAACACCTGGATGCCCTTGACAGACAGACCATTTACTACGACACTGATTCTGTACTCTACCTGGAAGGTGCACACAAGGTAGAGACAGGTGACTACTTAGGACAGATGACGGACGAACTCCTGGAGTACGGTCCCGGTTCGTACATTACGGAATTTGTATCCGGTGGACCGAAAGTCTACGGTTACAAAGTTTTGTCCACTAAATGTAACGAACTGGTCACCGTATGCAAGGTTAAAGGGCTCACTTTAAATCTCAGCACCTCGGGCGTTGTAAATTTCGAGTCGTTAAAGAGAATGGTTCTCGACGTCGACGACTCCGATAAGCAATCGGAAACTATTACGGTCACAGATAAAAAGGATTCGTCGCACCAAAGATCACCAAGTGATCACGGTGAACGAATCGAAAATATTTCGCGTGACAGGTGCGAAAAGAAAACGCTGCGGTGATTTCGATACACTACCGTACGGTCACCGTAGCAAAAAACAACATTTAGAGTAAGAGAGAGGCACAGAGAGAACACTTTTTCAAAATATTTTTTTACCTCTTTCTTATTCCTGAATGCAAGGTCACTGGCGAAGAGTTAATTCTCTCGTAAACATGAGTGTGTGTGTGTGTGTGAATGTCCCTCTGGCGAAGCGTGACCGCGCTCGTAAGGGTGAATGTCCTCTGACGAGGTGTAACAACCCGTAAGGTGTATGGTGCAATAAGAAAGACGGTAAAAAAAAACGGAGGTATCAGCAGAGGAATAGGAATTTTTTTTTGGAATGGATACCACGCGAGGGTGGCGAAGGTTGGGGCCACCCTCCATAAAAAAGTATAAAATCTTTTGTTTCAGGTAGACAGTCGTCAGTAGGTATGAACGTGAGACGTGAAATAGCCGATGAGCTGCATAAGCCGGCGCGAAGAAATTTCAAAACACGTCGTGTCACGCTGAAGGGTGTGAACGATTTATATCAGGCGGATTTGGTGGAAATGATCCCGTATGCTAAGGGCAACAACGGATACAAATACATACTGACAATGATAAATTGTCTGTCGAAATTCGCTATAGCCGTTCCGTTGAAAACAAAGACGAGCGCCGAAGTGGCGGCAGCTCTAGAACCGATACTCGAAAAACACCCCATGCGCCATTTTCAGACCGATCAGGGTAAAGAGTGGTTCAACGCCCACGTGGGTAAACTGATGAAAAAATACGGCATCAACCATTACACAACGTATACGGATAAGAAAGCGTCTATAGTCGAACGGCTCAATCGTACTTTGAAAACGAAAATGTGGCGCGAATTTACGGCTCGCGGCAGTTACGAATGGATAGATTTATTAAAATCGGTAGTTCGATCTTACAATAACACTGTGCACAGCACTATCGGTATGAAACCGGGTCGTGTGACGCGAAAACACGAAAACCAACTTTTGAAAAAAGTAAACGGTCAGGGTGGTGGTGGTGGCACTTTGGAAAAGACTAAATTTAACGTGGACGATAAAGTAAGGATTTCCAAGTATAAGAAGACTTTCGCTAAAGGCTACCTACCGAACTGGACAAACGAGGTGTTTTCTATTTACGCCGTAGTCCCGACCGCACCTACCACGTACATTTTGCAAGACTCGAAAGGCGAGATTCTGAAAGGCGGGTTTTACGCCGAAGAAATAAGTAAAACCAATGTGGGCGATGTGTACCTCGTGGAAAAAGTATTGCGATCGAAAGGGAACAAAGTTCTGGTAAAGTGGTTAGGCTTTGACAAGTCGCACAACTCGTGGATCGATAAGCGCAAACTAATCGCTTGAAACAGGATATCCGTTTCCTGTGCCTCCACACGCGGCCACATTTTTACATTCGGACGAAGGATACTCTTCTGAGCCAGCTATTTATTAGACACGCGCGCGCACGAGCGGTTCAGTATCGAACGATAATGCGTATCGAGACGTCGCGTGAAAAATTGCAAATTTCAAATTTCGACGTTTTTGCCGGTGGTAGCGGGGGCAAGAGTAAACGTCATAGCTCGCTTTTGCCCAACACTATTCGTTGTATCGTATGCGGGCCGTCGAACTGCGGTAAAACTAACGTCGTGTTCAATTTACTTTTCGACACGAACGGATTGAGATTCGCGAACGTTTACGTATTTTCGAAATCTCTGCACCAACCGAAATACAAACTATTGGAAACGGTTTTCACCGAGGACACAGGTATAGGTTATTTCCCGTGTACCGACAATGAAAGTGTCATCGACCCCAGCGAGGCCGAACCGAATTCGGTAATGATATTCGACGATATAGCTTGCGAGAAACACGATAATATACGCAAATATTTCACAATGGGGCGTCACAATAATATAGACTCATTTTATCTAGGCCAAACGTACAGTAGGATTCCGAAGCAGCTGGTGCGCGACAATGCCAACTTGCTGGTAGTATTTAAACAGGACGAACTCAATTTGAGACACATTTACAACGACCACGTGAACACAGACGTTACGTTCGGTGTTTTTAAAGATATCTGCGCGGCAGCGTGGAAAGAGAAACACGGGTTCTTGTTGATAGACAAAGACAGCGAGATAGAAGAGGGCCGGTACAGGATAGGATTCGATCGTTTCTTCAAAGACTTGCAATGAGAATATACACGTACAACGATGTAGCCGCGTATAAGAACGCTTCTTCTACACGTCCGAGGCGACAGCCGCCGAAATCGAACCTGTGCGCGTGGTATTACGCGGATAGGAAACGGTATTGCGGCAATTACTGTAGTAGATCGGGAAAACACGGTGACGTATTCAACAGACGTTGTTGGCGCCATAAAAGGCACGGTGGCTACAGTAAGACAGTCCCGCCTGTCATAATACTGATGATCGCTAGCGCTTCGCGAATCTACAACAGGGATATTTGGATGAAATTTCTGTGCGAGAGTGAAAAACGCGGAGTCCCGTTCGAACTGGTAATCTACAACGAACACATGCTCAACGGTACAGTACGACACCCTCAAAATCTACTCTCACGTTTCAGACCGTTTCCTGATCTTTTTTAACCGTACAGTCACCCCGGGTCACGGTAACCTCGAGTACACTCAAGTCTATTTGGACATGTTGCAGTACGGCTGTTTATTCCCGAACGCGTCTAGATGTGTGGTAATTACAGAGAGAAGTATACCCATACGCGAACCCGTGGAAGCCTACAGACTGATTACAAGTTCGAGATGTATGATTGACGTGAGTTATAACGTAAAATACGGTCCCGTGCCAGCGCTTTTGCCTCACAATACACGGGGCAGAGCATTCGAAGCGGTGAACAACAAAGCGCAAGGTATGTTTACGGTAGAATTTCTTAAAGTCGCCCTGCCGAGCGTCGTCGAACAGTGCCTACACTTCGGTCTATCATTTGACGGTTATAATTACAAGGTCGTCGACTCGCGACAATTGGAAACATGGTGTAATTATACGGGTGCGAATTTAGACGAATTTCTATTATTGAATTCTTATCTTTTAGCTTCATCTTCAACTCGTCCTATAGCTCGGCTGAAAGAGTACATGCAGGACACGCCAAGAGACGATTACCTCTTGGTAGCCGAAATACCTGAGTGGCGTGACAACGTGAAACGCACCTTTGTTTTTACGGACGCGCGTAAAACTATGCGGATCCCTTTTTTCGATAACAATATGTACGGTTATCTGAGAGGGTTGCGTTGGGAGGGTAAAAGGTTTTTGTACGCGTCAGCCGGTGACGTTATACAATATCTGTTGTCCGCGAAAAAGTTTCCACTTTTCTTTAGATCGCTGGAATTGCCCTGAACAACAACACATATAAATAACACTACATATTAGTACAGCCGTTCATTCGACAATATGACGTTAACCGGTGATCTGGCTACGCTCGAAATCGACCGGTTGAAAGACGCCTTGAAACGGAAATATATGCAGATGAAATTCGGCGATGCCGATATGGACGTACAATTGACGAGACAGTACAAACCCATCATCAAAGAGTTGACGAAAATACAAGACGCCTCGCAGACGCTACTGCCCATTATGACGAAAACTGAAAAACAAGAAGAAGAAGAAGAAGAAGAAGAAGAAGACCGTTCTATGATGTCGGCAGTGTCGACACCGAAAAGAAAAACATTATCATCATCATATCCGAGCTTCCTAGATACGCCAGTAATTGCGGAAACATCATCACCAGGATCTACTTCTTTATCTCCTGCTGCTGCTGCTCTTCCGAAAGTGACTCCGCAGCGGCAGCAAAATGTAGCTAGTTATGTGTCGACACCGCAAGGACGTGACAAATCGATAGAATGGATAAACAAGACGTTTAACCACCCTGTAGTACGTAAATACATGTTGAAAATGATTACCGATACGGCGAGGAAAAGAGAAATCGATAATCTGTACGGACCGCGAATAGAAGAAGACTCGATAATGGTCGGTTCGAAAACGATACAGTTCAGCGACGACGGCGACATTGTTATCGATGACGCAACCTATAAAGGTACACCGGGCCTATACGAAATACTATTCATGAGGGATCCCGTCGAGTACACGACCGAAGACGCCGCCGCGTACAAAAATATCTGTATACAAACAAACGCTCACCTCCAGAAATACAAGTCCTACGCGCCGGTCAACCGCAACCACACTTCGGTTAAATACAAACGTGTTATACAATACCTGTTTCCGCCGGCAAAACAAAATAAGAAGAAGACGAAGACGATGAGTCGGTGTTAAACAAGGTCAAGGTTACGCGTACTGGGACGATCCAAACGAATTGTGCGACAGATTAAAGCTTTGCTCATGTCGTACGACGCCGGTCATACGGGTCACGCCAACGAGATAGCGTCCATTATAGAAGAACTCAAAGAGGCGGGACTGATAAAAGGTTCGGGAAATAGAAAAATACGAGCAGTGATACGATGAGTGTCGACAAGTTTGGACGTTATAGCGGCGACGGCGACGGCAGCAGAAATTCCGGACGCCGTGGACCACCCGGGATCGGATTCGCTCTTACTCAGGACGGAGATTACGATTTAAAACACAAAGCGTTACGTAATGTCTACACGCCTGACGACGACGACGGCGGCGGCGACGACGTTGCCGTAAATAGGGTTACGATGATGAAACGTTGTTTAACATTCGACTCGGTGATTGCAAAATATCACGCGAAAAATAATCCTCTCGGCGGTCTAGCTAGACCGACAGCGGCGGACGACGCCGTGACCAAAGAGTATTTAGAATCTTTAATCCCCATTAAACTGGTCGACAGTTATTCGTTTGAAAATTTTCGATTACGTAATGTAGGCCCGCCACAATTGGACGGAGATGCGGTCAACATCCGGTATGCGAAAGAAAATATGCTCGTAAAAGATGGTGGTAGGGGAAAATTTGACGCCGGTGGATCGGTTATCAGTAACGTTAAAACACCCACAGCTAAAAATGATGCCGTTACAAAATCGTACGTGGATAATCGCGTAATAAGCGTTACAAGCGGTAACAGTTGGCATCTACAGAATAAACGTCTCGGTCACGTAGCGGAACCTGTACTTGCTAAAGACGCTGTCAATTTAGATTTTCTAATGCAAAATACGCTTTTTCTTACTCGACTGCCGACCGGTGATGTGTTCAACGCTAATAGTAAAAGAATCACAAACGTACCTGCAGGTGTGGAGCCTATTGACGCTGTCAATATCGAGCAATTACACAAACAAGAGGAAAACATTAAAATGTGGGTTGCCTTTAACACATTAAACGGCGGCGGTGTTAAGGGTTACTTTGATGCTGAATATAAGCCTATCAGGAACATGGGCAAAGGGTCGAGCGATAACGACGCTGTCACTTACAATCAGATGACCGAAGCTGTAGAAATAGCGATTGATAAAGCAATGATTGGTATGATGAGTAATATTCACAAAGAACTAATCTCTTTGGCTAAGGAAATAAGGAAACGGTACAGTCACGATGACCCTAAACAGAATCTTTTATCCCATTGGCGCCAAGTGTGGGAAGAATAATTGTTAATCGAAATTTTCTTCTTCATCATTTACTTAAAGAGCTAGTCGTAGTAATTAGTGTTCAGTGTTAAAATGGTCGGTAAACAGGCAACACGTGTCAGTCGCAAACGGAGAGCGATTAGGAAAGGTCGTGGATTGATTTCGTCCGCTGTCGATTTACTACCGTCTGCTATAAACAAAGCGGTCGATTTACTGCCCGTCGAACTACATATACCTACGTACAACTACTGCGGTCCGGGAACTAAATTGAAGAAGAGATTAGCTCGCGGCGATAAGGGTATAAATCCTTTGGACGAGGCGTGCAAAGAACACGATATCGCATACAGCCGGTACAGCGATTCAAAAAATCGTAGCGAGGCTGATAATCGTCTGGCGGGAAAAGCTTGGAACCGTGTCAAAGCGAGTGACGCTTCTCTAGCGGAACGAGCGACAGCGCTAGCGGTAGCGGCCGCGATGAAAGCGAAAGCGAAATTAGGGGGCGGCGGGAGAAAGACGAAGAAGAGGTCGACGACTAAAAAACGGCGCACTATTACTCAACTCATTTCCGGTTTAAGAGGAAAAGGTCTTTATCTCGGACCGTACAGGAAGAAGGTAGGCGGCGGCGGCGGTTGCAGAAAGCGTCGTAGGACGACTAGGAAAAAAAAAACAACACACTATTGATCGATTCGATACCTATCAGACCGTTGACGAATTTGGAATTGGAAAAGTACGCGAAACGTTTGGGCGTGGCAGCGTTCCGCGGTGTTTTCATGCGCGACACGTTACCGCGTGGTAAACCGTGGCGAAACGAATCGGCTATCGTGAATTTGGACAGCGTGTCGGGCGACGGTACTCACTGGGTATGTTATAAAAAGAAAGGCGATGCGGTCGAGTATTTCGATAGTTTCGGTAATCTGAGACCGCCGAAAGAGTTGATCGCGTATTTCGGTCCAGCAGCCGATATTCGCTATAATTACACGAGATACCAGCGTTTCGATTCAGTCGTTTGCGGTCATCTGTGTCTAAAGTTTCTCACGACACCGTCATGTCCATATGTTTGAGCGGAAACAGTTCCGAACTTTCTTGCGATTTTTTCCCGCCTATCGACGTCTCCGACGGTGGTGGCGGCCAATGGGAAATCGGTCTGGTCGATTTGGCTACGTACAATTCTATTCCGAATATCAAAGACGGCTTTAATAACGAATTTCGATTGTTTACGACGACGACCACGACGACTAGTGGCGATGGTCGTGATAAACGATCTCTGTATTTTTTGCAAAATTTGGGTCATGTTACTGTAAATGAAAAAGAAAAGAAAAGAAAACTTTCATCACCCGCTACTGCCGGTACTACTGCTGGTGCTGCTGCTGCTGCTGCTGCCGACAAAGACACGGAAGATACAAGAACCGCTCGTTTAATTGCTACTACTACTGACGTCGACGATACAACTGTTTCGTCAAACAGGTAGACGTAAAATTGCCTACGGGTTCGTACGAAATCGACGACATTGAAAAGTACATCAAATCGAAACTAGATTCAAATATCGTTTCTCTTTGAAACCGAACAATAACACGTTAAAGGCGGAGATATTTTGTTCGGAAACGATAGATTTCAGCGGTGAACGTACGATCGGCACGTTACTCGGTTTCGAAAGGAAAATTCTACGACCCGGTTATGTGCACGTTTCCGACCTGCCGGTGGACATCATCAAGGTCAGTGTAATACAAATCGAATGTAACGTGGCGTCGGGTTCGTTTCAAAACGGTGTAGAGAGTCACGTTATACACGAATTTTATCCCCGCGTACCGCCCGGCTATAAGATTATCGAGATCCCGCGAACGGTAATATATTTACCGGTCAACGTGAAATCGATTCACAATCTTACCGTCAGCCTGAAAGATCAGAACGGCGATCTCGTGGACTTCCGGAACGAAACTATTTCGATCAGATTGCATTTGAGAAGACGTCGGTAAGAAGAGGCGGAATGGGTCTCGTATTTAACCGGGATACGTATAGACACGACGTTAGTCCGCGGACAAACACGAGAGTGTTAACACCTAGGAATATACGTTTTTTACGGTCTCTCGGCTTTAAAATTGTTCCGAAATAATGGATATGCTGGCGCTCGAAAGACAACCTGTGTACGATAATACGATCACCGGTAAAGAATATCATTACCATAAACCGTACGCGTCGTCCACGTTCCGCAATAACGATGAGATCCGCATACCTGTTAACCAACAGGACGTCATGACGTTACCGCACGAGAGTATGCTTTACATTACGGGTACGTTGACGGGAAAAAAAGAAAACGGTGCCAAGGCTAAAGTGGACTTTGTCAACAACGGCGTGGCGTTTCTATTCGACAATATCAGATACGAGATAGCCGGCAACGAAGTGGACGGTACGCGTCAATTGGGTATCGTGAGTACGGTGAAAAACTTACTGTCCACACCCGAGTACAGGGTGAATAACCTCAAAAATGCCGGTTGGGTGGGTCCTGGTAGGTACGTGTCTCCCGATAGTAGTAACGGTGAATTTTCCGTACTCGTACCGTTGAAAATGTTGATGGGATTTTTCGAGGATTACCGGCGGATAGTGGTCAACGTGAAACAGGAACTGGTACTCTTACGATCGGCATCCGATTTGAACGCCGTTTACAGCGAAGACGGCGCGACGTCAGTTGACCTCGTGATTACCGGTATCACGTGGTTGTTACATCACATTACCGTGGACGGGAAACACGAGGTGGACACGTTGCGAAAGATTCAGAACAACATCACAGCGCACATTGCGTATCGCGGGTGGGACGTTATCGTACGACCGTGGTGGCCGGCCGTAAACACGAATCGTGGGTCCTCAAGACGGCTACTATAGACCAGATGCCTCAGATCATAGCGTTAGTCTTTCAAACGGATAGGTCCAATCAGATCGCTAAAGACGCGTCCGCGTTCGATTATTGCAACATCACGGACGTACGCGTTCATCTGAATTCGGATTTTCACCCTTACGAACGGGTACGCGGTAGTGCGGCGCTAGCGTACCACAAATTCTGCGATTTCCAACAGTACTATTACGGTCGCGAACCGTCCCCTTGTGTCGATTTGCAAACGTTCAAAGAGAAAACACCGATTTTCGTAATCGATTGTTCCAAGCACAAAGATTCGTTCAGGTCGGGACCTGTCGACGTGAAACTGGAAATAGAAGCTTCCGATAATTTTCCCGCCAATACGACGGCCTATTGCGTTATCTTTTACGATAAGCACATGAGCTATTCCCTACTCACAGGCGCTATTAAGAATATAGCGGGTTTTTAGGCTGGTAGGGATGAGGAGGAGGAGTGGGGAGAAGTGATGTAGGTGCGAGATGAGTGTTACAGCGCTCAGTGCGAGTCATGGAGCGTATGGACGTGGATCGCCAGCAGTCTACAAGACGTACGGTGCCACCAAACTTACCTTTAGGTATTTATTTGAAAACGGTGAATTTTTAAACAGCGATTGCAGTAAATTTATCGTGACCGGTCTTTTTCAGCACGCCGCACACGAGCTGGGCGTTTTGGTGCAGTCGGGTAAAAATAAATTTGTTTTCTTCACCTATTTCACGTTCAACGAGTTGCTGAACGAACTGACGAATATAACGTCGGCAGCCGCGGCTGCTGCTGCTTCGACCGCTTCGACAAAATTTAAATTCAGTCAAGGTCACGTGATTGTCCGGAAAGTGTTCGGTAAGAGATACGTTCAGTTGTACAGCGGCGTCGGCGTCGGTCCGCATACCGTTTCGTTGACCGCCGACGAGTGGAAATTGTTCGTCGACAGTGTGCCTCTGGTGACGCGTCGTATCAAAGAATTGTTTTATAACGAAAAAGATTTGATCGCGTACATCATCGAGTGTCTGGCCGGTGACGGCGAACCCGTATCCAGTAGTCTGCCCGAAGCGGACCGTTTGTACGACGAAGTGGTCTTATTCAAAAACATGCTGCAGCAGCAGCAGAATCGGCTAGCGGTAGTTGAATTTCACGCGTACGTAGACAATTGCGGCGAGTATATAGTGAAAGTATATCAGTTTCTGTAAAGAATTTTCAAATCGTTGTCAGCCGTTTCTCGTACACGGTTACGATTTTCAAATCGCCTTACGGTTTTCACGAGCTAAACGAAAAGAGTAAGAAAATCGCTCTTTGGTTACGCGAATATTTTCACTGTATAGAGTGGGCGGACGGCGATATACCGTTCGACGAGAACGTCGTACGCGAGATGTTCAGACCTTTTTCCACTTTGTACACTAAAGGTGCGGAAAAAGCGCAATTTTTACGCCGTTACCATCCGAACGTTTTGGAATTACCCGAAACGTTGGATAATAATGTCAAATGTACATATTTCAAATGCATATTACCCCATCATAATAGCGATAGTAGTAAGTGTGCTCTGCAGAGCGCGAAACATTATTACGATTTACTCGATGCTTAGTGTACGCGAGCGCGCGCTTATGTCTAGGAGGTCACTGGCGCGGAGTTAATTCTCCCGTAAACCAAAGAGACGTGTGTGTGTGTGTGTGTGTGTGTGTGAGGTCACTGGCGTGGAGTTAATTCTCCTGTAAACCAAAGAGACGTGTGTGTGTGTGGAGGTCACTGGCGTGGAGTTAATTCTCCCGTAAACCAAAGAGATGTTTGTGTGGAGGTCACTGGCGCTGAGTTAATTCTCCCGTCATCCTAGGTTGTGTGTGTGTGTGTGTTTGGAGGTCACTGGCGTGGAGTTAATTCTCCCGTAAACCTGGGTTTTGTGTGTGACTGGTGTGGAGTTGATTCTCCCTTGCGCGCGTGCGCGTACGCTACGCTGACGGTGTAATCTTTTATTGTAATAACCTAAAAAAAAAAAAAGTAAAAATACAAAAAAATTAAAAAATATAAAGCAAAAAAAAAATTTTTTTTGGGAGACTACAATTTTGTCATGGAGTGGTAGTCACCGGGGGTAGCGATGGTTTGGGGCTACTCCCTCAAGGGGTTAAGCCTTCTGCTTAACACCGGATTGTAATGTGGGCTACGACGGCGGCTTCACCACCTCGTACGACGGTTCCAACCCCGTGTACAAACACAGAGGACAATCGTGAATATGTTTATGTGAGCCCTGAAAAGGGTCATTTGTACGCTACTCCTCGGATTGACAGCGGACTGGGCACCTACATATATCATACACCATCCACGATGATTTGTAAGTCTTTTTTCCATAAATTCAATATATTTATCATATGTCTTGTATACATATGCAATACATTATATGTCTTGTATTTTAGTTACATTGTAATAATCAATTCTTGAGATGTTTTTGTTTTTTTCTTTGTACTTAGTAAATTGTTTTGTATTTGTACTTAGTAACTGTTTTATAAGCCATTTTTTTCATTAACTCATTATTTACAATAATTCAACTACATGTCATGTATATTTGTGTTTTTTGTTTGTTTTGCAAGCAAACGATGTTTAAAATAAAACAAAGACAATTTTATGTTTACATCTTTGTTTCTTTTTTCCTTATTTTTGACGTAAGACGAGAGGTCAGTCATCATGGTTTTCGAGTAAATATTTTTTTTTAAACTGTGGCCAAAGTAGCATATTAATGAATAAATTTGTAAAAATTAACGTATAATATTAAAACACTATCCTTTTTTATAAGAGAGAGAGAGAGAGGGAGGTCATAGAATGAAGTACTTTATACGTTCATATAACGCACTATCCAGCGACCCTAGTCCTCCTATGAACAACCCTGCTGGGAATTAGGCACGTAACATGATGGCTGATGAGGTTAGAGAGAGAGAGAGAGAGAGAGAGAGAGAGGGAGAGGAGAAGAGAGAGAGAGAGAGAGAGAGAGAGAGAGAGAGGGAGGTCATAGAATGAAGTACTTTATACGTTTATATAACGCACTATCCAGCGACCCTAGTCCTCCTATGAACAACCCTGCTGGGAGCTAGACACGTAACATGATGGCTGATGAGGTTAGAGAGAGAGAGAGAGAGAGAGAGAGAGAGAGAGAGAGAGAGAGAGAGACAGAGAGGTCATAGAATGAAGTACTTTATATGTTTATATGACGCGCTATCCACAGGACCCTAGTCCCCTATGAACAACCCTGCTAGGGGGCTAGGCACTTAACACGATTTATGATGACGGTTAGAGAGAGAGAGAGAGAGAGAGAGAGGTGGCCATAGATAGACTTACTTTATATGTTTATATAACGCGCTATCCACAGGCCCCGGGCCACGATGGCGGCGGCCATAGATAGACTTACTTTATATGTTTATATAACGCGTTATCCCCAGGCCCCGGGCCACGATGGCGGCGGCCATAGATAAACTTACTTTATATGTTTATATAACGCGCTATCCACAGGCCCCGGGCCACGATGGCGGCGGCCATAGATAAACTTACTTTATATGTTTATATAACGCGCTATCCACAGGCCCCGGGCCACGATGGCGGCGGCGGCCATAGATAAACTTACTTTATATGTTTATATAACGCGCTATCCCCAGGCCCCGGGCATGTAACACGATGGCGGCGGCTATAGATAGACTTACTTTATATGTTTATATAACGAACTATCCAGCGGCCCCTGGCCACGATAGCGGCGGCCATAGATAAACTATATGTTTATATAACGCGCTATCCCCAGGCCCCGGGCACGTACCACGATGGCGATTCGCAAACCCGAGCCGTTACGTTTCATATATCTCGAATCGCACTAATTTCCCAAGACGCTCCCGTGGTACAGTGGTTATAGCATGCGCCTCACACGCGCAACGTCCCCGGTTCGAGCCCCGCCAGAAACGCGCAACTTTTTTTTCTGGTATACATTTATTTATTCGATTAATTAATAACGCTCACACCGACGTCACAACTTTATATGTTTACACACTATCCACCGGCGTGATTTCGCTTCCATCACGTCAGCGAGACACCTGTGTGAGCCTCCATCACAGCTGCGTGCACGTATATAGCTTCCATCATGTCAGCGACACCGCTGCGTGCCTATATATATATATACATCAGTGAGTTGGGACATTTGGGACAATCTAGCGGGTATCCTACTGTTACAGTACTGTTTTTGGCAAAAATTCACGAACAAGCAATGAAGCAAGCTGGTGCAAAAGCCATGAATTGTTTTCCCACAGATCCGGGCGTTTTTTCGGATTTCTTCACGCAAACGGCGTTGAACTTGTAGGTAGTACTCCTTATTGACCGTTTCACCTGGTAGCAGGAATTCATGATGCACTATGCCATTAATATCGAAGAACACGATGAGCATAATCTTAACGTTCGACCGCACTTGTCGAGCCTTTTTCGGTCTTGGCGAGCCAGAATGCCTCCACTGGGATGATTGAGCCTTAGTTTCGACGTCATATCCGTAAACCCATGTTTCGTCACCTGTAATTCTAAGTTTCAGTAATTCTGCATCGTCGTTGACTTCATTTAGTGACTCCTGATGAATTTCCATTCGCCGCTGTTTTTGTTCAAAATTCAACAATTTTGGAACGAATTTTGCTGCTACGCGTTTTATACACAAAACATTGGAAACAATGTCAGGACATGATCCAATCGATATGCCAACATCATCAGCGACCTCTCAAATTGTGATTCGGCGATTGTTCATAACCATTTCTTTTACTTTTTCACGTTTTCATCGGTTGTTGATGTGCTGGGGCGTCCAGGGCGTTCGTCATCTTCAACGTTTTCACGGCCTTCTTGGAAACACTTATGCCACTCGTAAACTCTTGCTTTACTCATAGCAGACTCACCATAGGCCTTTTTTAACATTTTACATATTTTGTTACATTTTATTTCATTTTTTACGCAAAATTTGATACAAATTCTTTGATCCATTTCTTTTAACAAACGAAAATCGCCGAGCTCATAAAAACACGTCTAACCTTAGTGGCTGTCACAGACAAAGTCAACATTGAAAACAGCTGAAAGTTTTATCATACTTCAAGGGCATGTATACCAACATAATAAAAAAAGTTTGACAATCGGAGTCTCCAAGCCCGCGAAATTTAAAAATTCTCGTTACTTTTTGAACACACCTCGTGTATATATATATATATATATATATATATATATATATATATATAATGCAAAACTTTAACAATAGATAGAATTATTGTACAATAATTAACACTATTCACAAAACAGCTACCACAATTTATGCAATTATAAAACCATTACAATATCATTATTAGTTACATGTGCACTTACAAGAAAACTAAATATGAAACAGATCTTAGGGAATATGATCTGAATCTCATTAAATCAATGAAATTACCATCATAGTATGATCTATCATACTTTGCATATATGTACGGTAACTGAATTCACCCACCCAGTAGAAAAATTCCGAGAATAAAAGTTCTCTTTGGTTGTTTTAAAATTGTTCTTCCTGCCTTTATTATTTCTGTAAGCTTGTTAATAAAAGTGTACACTATTTGTGCAAAAAATGTCTATAAACATTATGCCTTCGAGGCTTGTACTTTAAATAATTTACTCTCCTGATGTCTTAACCATGACATAACTGGATGTAAACTCGTTTTCATTTTTGATTGGTTTGTAAGTAATTGTATAAAAATGTATAGACTTGGAAAAATTTATATTTCAAAATCGTTGAGTGTTTTCCACCAGTATTCTATTTTTTCCAGTCCATCTATATTCCTAATTTGTTTTTTCAATAATAATTCTCCACTAGAAGAGTCCCTACATAAGATTAATCAATATTTAAGATGGACAAAAATAATTCCGTAAATGAAAAACGTTTTAATCAAATTATATCTAGACTCAATCGGCATTTGCTTGCTCCTGAGGAGGTCTCAAGAATTATTTTGATGCAATGGTAGATTGTCTTCAATTTGTTTACATTTCTTTTTTCATTAAATTTTAACTAAATTATACAAAATATGTTGGAGGATAAGGGTAAGAAGTTTTGTACCTTAGGAAAGTTTTACGTTCCTGTTATAAAAAACATTGTGTTCGATAAATGTCACGATATTGTTTGCTCTGTCTACAAGATTCACTTCTTATATATACATTGTTGTAAACTGTAATGTATTTATGCAGTTATTTTACGAGTATTTGTATTATTGTTGTTTCCTTACGAATATGATAAAATTCCAAGACCGAATGGAATTATTATTCGCCTAAATATTGTTTTTATCTTTTTAGTATGTTCTTTACATTTAAAAACTATTTTAGATGTATAAATTAATAAATATTCTTTGAAAACATGTAAAAGTATGCTACACTTGTCGCCTCTTCGTGGGTTGTGTAAAGAATCTTAACCTAAATAGGCTAAGACAATTTATCACTCACTCACTCACTCACTCACTCACCACCACCACTCACCACCACCACCTCACTCACCACTCACCACCACCACCACCACCACCACCACCACCACCACCACCACCACCACCACCACCACCACCACCACCACCACCACCACCACCACCACCACCACCACCACCACCACCACCACCACCACCACCACCACCACCACCACCACCACCACCACCACCACCACCACCACCACCACCACCACCACCACCACCACCACCACCACCACCACCACCACCACCACCACCACCACCACCACCACCACCACCACCACCACCACCACCACCACCACCACCACCACCACCACCACCACCACCACCACCACCACCACCACCACCACCACCACCACCACCACCACCACCACCACCACCACCACCACACCACCACCACCACCACCACCACCACCACCACCACCACCACCACCACCACCACCACCACCACACCACCACTCACCACCACCACCACCACCACCACCACCACCACCACCACCACCACCACCACCACCACCACCACCACCACCACCACCACCACCACCACCACCACCACCACCACCACCACCACCACCACCACCACCACCACCACCACCACCACCACCACCACCACCACCACCACCACCACCACCACCACCACCACCACCACCACCACCACCACCACCACCACCACCACCACCACCACCACCACCACCACCACCACCACCACCACCACCACCACCACCACCACCACCACCACCACCACCACCACCACCACCACCACCACCACCACCACCACCACCACCACCACCACCACCACCACCACCACCACCACCACCACCACCACCACCACCACCACCACCACCACCACCACCACCACCACCACCACCACCACCACCACCACCACCACCACCACCACCACCACCACCACCACCACCACCACCACCACCACCACCACCACCACCACCACCACCACCACCACCACTCACCACCACCACCACCACCACCACCACCACCACCACACCACACCACCACCACCACCACCACTCACCACTCACCACCACTCACTCACCACCACCACTCACCACCACCACCACTCACACTTGGCCTGTCATTCATAATAAAATGATTGTCGAATTGGCACAAAAATCTATTTTTGGTAACAGCTTCTGAAAGGCTCGTTATGTAACGAAATCCTTTAAAGATTAAAGAAACTAAAAAATATTTTTTTACCTGTACCTGGAACGGCAGTTCACGAGCTCTTTCCATTTCCGTATAGCCTATATATATTTTGGAAATTTCAAATGCTATTTTGTGCAGTATTAACGCTGATTATGACAGCGAAATCAGATTTTCAAAAACAACTTAAAATGAAAAAAAAATTAAGTGGGAAATTCACTTCAGTCCAGTCATGAAGAAAGTCTTGGGAACTTAGGCCTATTACTCATACTAAACTTACGACTAACACATCTTCAGTTATTACCTAAAGCCTAAAGAAACCCAGGTTAGGTCATCTGTTCTCTTACCTAAGTTTGCCAACCTTGTATTGTTTATTGTTTGCCCGGATATGACAAAGTTCTAAGTTAAACATCAAAGAATGAGGTGAGGAAGAGGGAGCAGATAGGCCACTGAAATAGCAACGTCTTCCAGAGCACCGCATGTGTTATCCTTATCTTATGATTATTGTTAGGATAAAAACAAAATTTTTGCACAGTGTTTTCAAGTGCTGTACATGTTATTTCAAAAGACTTTCTTCTGTTATTTTAAGGCGAAAAGCACATTAAGGCTATTATCGCCTCACTAAATATAAGTGTGAGTGTAAAGTGTTAAAGTCGTAAGTGTAAGTGTGTGTTAGACTCGAGTACCGCGAAGGAAATCTAAATCCTCTCAATAGGTGCAGCTAGTCTGCTTTCCTCAAAATGGCCTACATATAGCACTTTAGCACCTATTATATTTTGGGTGCAAAATGCTATTTCAAAAAGCGCCTACATATAGCACTTAAGCACCCAAAAGAAATGCATATGTCGGAAAGTTCTTGAAAATTCTGATTCGGTCGTTCTTCCAGTTCTACTAATCCTATTTAAAGTCATTTAATTTACGTAAGGATTAGTTGTATCCATTTTTAATAAATAAAATTTAGGCACTGTACGTTAATTAGTAGTTAAAAAAACTTCATAAAAGAGTAAAATCAAAAGATATGATTTTTGTAAAATTTGAAATGTCTAAAATTTTGAACATTCAGAATAGGCTTTCATTTCATGTTGTTACCATGATGTCAGCTTTAAAAGCATATTTTTCAATGAAAAGAGAAATGAAATTATTTCGCTTAAGTACTTTGTAATTTCAATTTATCAGATACAAAGTTTTTGTTTTTGTTATTTTAAGGCGAAAAGCACATTGAGGCTATTATCTCCTCCCTAAATGTAAGTGTGAGAGTAAAGTGTTAAAGTCGTATGTGTAGTGTTGTAAGTGTAAGTGTGTGTTAGACTATGGTACCGCGAGAGACGTCTAAATCCCCTCCATAGGTGCAGCTAGTCTGCATCCCCCGCGGGGTCAGATGCAATTATTTTTTTAACTTCCGACTATTGTGCACACTTGGGCTATTACAGACGATGGGATGATTTATAACTTATGAAAATGCCAAGCCATGACTGGGAATCGAACCCTGGTCCTCGGAGTGAAAGCCCATTACGTCAGATGCAAAGAAACGCAATGACAGAGTAAGGCCGAAAGCGTTCGTATAAAAAAATATACGAATGAAAACTAATATGGTTTGGTTAATATTACAGAAATAAAAGAAATAACATTGTTAATGACCGATTAATTTACTATTGTTCCTCGCGTATGTCCTAGTCATGCCTATTGGATTTTGCCTTGTCGATTTGTCAGCTGTTTTCGTACTTCAACTTCCATTTTAGGGAGAACATAAAGTTCTCTAACTTAATATCACCATAAAGCCTCTCTAAATCCAACACATGCAGTATTGAGAAGGTAAAACAGTTCTTTAATAGGATCAAATATAAATTGTGAAAATATCGGCACAAACAGACAAACAGACTAGCTGCACTTATTGAGAGGATTTAAGTCCCTCGCGGTACCTGAGTCTAACACACACTTACACTTACAACACTACACTTACGACTTTAACACTTTACTCTCACACTTAATAGCCTCAATGTGCTTTTCGCCTTACAATAATAAAAAAAAACAGACAAACGTATCACCAACAATAAAAAATAACTTACTTTACAACATGAACAAACAAGAAAAGAACATCTTAATGCATAAACTTCTTCAGCACTTTTTTAAAGGCGAAAAGCAGATTGAGGTTATTATCGCCTCCCTAAATGTAAGTGCGAGTGTAAAGTGTTAGTCGTAAGTGTAGTGTTGTAAGTGTAAGTGTGTGTTAGACTCGAGTACCGCGAGGGACATCTAAATCCTATCAATAGATGCAGCTAGTCTACAGCCCCCTGCGGGGAACTTCTTAAGCATGATCCAAGGAACCGTCTGCTTAGCTGAAGGCAAAAGATTTTCTTTTTTATAAATACAATTAATATAATTTAATTTATAATAATTATTTATAAATAATAATAAACCAATCATTCTTAATTAAATTGAAAACGACAGCCAACGTAATTTAAAAAAACAATGCGTACAAGATAAAATACTATTGACATTGAGAATAAGACAAGTACAAGGTTGGAAGTCAGGTAAGGGGCAGGTGAAACGCCTAAGGCCAAATATCGAGATAACCATCCCACGCTACATGCATATTAAAAACACGGTGTTAAGTCGCTTATTAAAGTTAAAAATTCATTTTTGTGTTCATTGCATCATGAAGACAGAAGCAAACATAAAACGAATTTCCATAATCAGGTTGTCAAATTAGTAAAGTTGAATCAGGCAATACTGAGCATTTCAGATTGAGTCTAACTGCTTACGGAACTCGGATAGTCCAGACTGCTTTGCAGTATTTACCGATTACTTCCGATCTATGTGGATATAACAATCAATACATTATTGTTGTGCTACATTTCTGCTAACAAATCATAAGCATTAAAATGCTTTTTTCATGAAATATATTTTTTTTCTAATGGCAACTACTTTTAAATATTGGAAATACAAAGATAATTTTAAAAGAAAGTGGGTGGAAGATGGAGAAACAGTTGTTTTAAATACAAATATCAATTGGTGATTTCAAGATGAATAACCTGCATAAACATAAATATACAGCCTGATATCGACGCCATTTTTTTTTTTAGTGAAGTTGATATAAAATCTTCCTTGCTTTTATTAAGCCATAAAGTAACTGACATAATATAACTCAAATCTGATCCCTCATTTAATTTAGTCATAAAGTAACTCACATAATGTAACACAGTTCTTATCAATCGTCTTCATTAATCATAAAGTAACTGACATAATATAACTTATCTATAATCCCTCGTCTAAATTAATATTAAAGTAACTCACATAATGTAACGCAGTTATTATTAATCGTCTACATTAATCATAAGATAACTGACATAATATAACTTTTCTATAATACCTCGTCTAAATTAATAATAAAGTAACTCACATAATGTAACATTATGTTATCAATCGTTAACAATGTTATCAATCGTCTTCATTAATCATAAAGTAACTGACATAATGTAACTTATCTATAATCCCTCGTCTAAATTAATAATAAAGTAACTCACATAATGTAACACAGATCTTATCAATCGTCTACATTAATCATAAAGTAACTGACATAATATAACTTATCTATAATCCCTCGTCTAAATTAATAATAAAGTAACTAACATAATGTAACATTATGTTATCAATCGTTAACGATGTTATCAATCGTCTTCATTAATCATAAAGTAACTGACATAATATAACTTATCTATAATCCCTCGTCTAAATTAATAATAAAGTAACTCACATAATGTAACATTATGTTATCAATCGTTAACGATGTTATCAATCGTCTTCATTAATCATAAAGTAACTGACATAATGTAACTTATCTATAATCCCTCGTACAAATTAATAATAAAGTAACTCACATAATGTAACACAGATCTTATCAATCGTCTACATTAATCATAAAGTAACTGACATAATATAACTTATCTATAATCCCTCATCTAAATTAATAATAAAGTAACTCACATAATGTAGCATTAGATGTTATCAATCGTCTTCATTAATCACAAAGTAACTGACATAATATAACTTATCTATAATCCCTCGTCTAAATTAATAACAAAGTAACTCACATAATGTAACATCAGATGTTATCAATCGTCTACATTAATCATAAAGTAACTGACATAATATAACTTATCTATAATCCCTAGTCTAAATTAATAATAAAGTAACTCACATAATGTAACATTATGTTATCAATCGTCTTCATTAATCGTAAAGTAACTGACGTAATATAACTCGTTCCTCGTATATATTAATAATGCGTAACTTACATTAAGTAACGCACCTGTTATCAATCGTCTTTATTAATCATAAAATAACACATAATATAACGCTGTTAATAATCGTCTTCAATAATCATAACTTAATTGAAAAAGTTAAACGAATTTCTCACCAATCATCTCCATTAATAATAATGTAACTTCTTAACATAACGTCTCTTTGAACCCTCGTCTTGATTAGCACTAACTTGCGTAATTTAAAGTCTTTCGAGCCAAAGTCTTCGTTATTCATGACCGTAACTCACATAGTATCACGCATCTCATCTGACTTTATAAGTCATAAAGTATCTCGCACAGATTCCTGGTCTTCATTATTCATAAAGTAATTGGCTTAATGCACCTTTGATCATGATCTATACGGATGCATTTTTTTTGTCATTTCAATTGTATTCATTACTTTTTAATGTATAATTACATAAGTTAGGTCAGTGGCAGTATACTTTTGGGTATGATTTGTGCTTTTAAACACCGCATTAACGGAAATGTGTACAATATGGTACGTAGGAAACAACAGATTTAGACGAATCAGCGGAGCTTGAAAGTTAATGCACCCACCTCTCGTCTACACAAGGACAAAAAAAATCACTGACCTTAAAAACACAGGATGATATGTAACTTTTGATTATCGTTTCATAGATAATGGAAGCAAATCTGTGCATGTCGATTTCACCAATAAGTGCATAATCTGTCTTTATGAATCATCAAATGTTTCCATACGTAAGTACAGCCAAATATCTTGGCATGGCGTTAAGTGTCAAACTTTGGTGGAAACCGCACGTAAAGAAAAAAAAGAGATTAAACTAAAATACAGAGAGATATAATGGTTAATGGGTTGTCGTTTTTCGTTGTCAATATTCAATAAGCTTTTGCTTTGTCAGGGTCCTCAGAAAAATATGGACTTAGGGTATTCAATTGTGACGTTTTTGCCTGTCAAAGTAATAATAGAAATATTATTCAACGATTACAAAATAAAGTGCCGCCTCGGTGGCCTAGTTGATAGCGTACTGGGCTTTCACCCCGAGGAGCCGGGTTCGATTCCCGGCCAGGGCTTGGCATTTTCGTACGCTATAAATCATCCCATCGTCTGCATTAGCCCAAGTGTGCACAATAGTAGGACGTTAAAAAAAATAAAGTACGTCTTGATATTATTGATAACCCTTGATACATCCGAAATGACAACTTACACAAAGATCTCAAGGTTCCAACTGTCGATAATGAAGTCAGAAAATTCGCTCGAAGTCACGAACAAAGACTACAACACATCAATGTCGAAGCCCTCCAGGTGCTCAACAACGCTCCTCCAGGCTTAGAAGATTTAAAAGAGTAAAACCATTTGAACCGGATTAGTTATTACGTCACGTTACAAAAGAGGCTAATTATTCTAAACTAAGTGATTATCATCGGATGGAACTTAGTTATTACTGTATTAATTTAGGTTATAAACGAATGGTTTGTTAGTGTCCTAATTAGATTGCTTTGTAATAAATAAAAGTAGTAATAAAATGCAAATC
>CM040182.1:54038667-54063667 GCA_022606455.1 Callitettix versicolor | reverse complement strand
GACTTCAAACATATTTTACCTGGAGATGAATTTAACTAACAGACATTTTTTATATTTATGATCAAAACAAATAAAAAGTTTTAATTCGTCAAAGTTGGTTTAAACGTTCGCAGAATATAATAAAACAAAATATTTTAAAAGTTAAAAAAGTGTACGCAATACAACTAACTTTTAACAGACAGACACTAATAAATTTATCTACACAATCCTATTGCACTACCTGCAATCATAAGGATACAATGTGGTATTTGTTAAAATTTATCAAACATTTAACAAGAAAATAACATTTAATTAACGTAAATTAACTTCCCTATGAGTTAAACTTGAAATTTAAACGTAGCTAAAGATACGATGACAATGTTAAATATTCACTTATACATACTAGGGTTGTTTTTAATATTTATACATATTAGGGGGTTGCAACCCCCTGCTCGCTCCGCATTTGGCCCTATAACACCACACTTCCCGATGAGCTGAATGCTTGAAATTTTAAACACAGCTCAGGATTGGATGACAATCCAATAATATTGCTCGCTCCGCTGTTTGGGCTCTCAAAGATCAAAATAATAACCCCCGTCGTCGTTTATGTACTCTTCGGCTATAATACTTTTCAGTTATAAAAGTTTAAAGAGAAACTTGTGCCAAAAATCTTTACAGCCCGAGGTGAATCCATAACCGAAAGGTGAATTCATAAATAACTAAAATACACATATAAAGCCCATTAGAACACTGTTATTACATGATATGTATCTAATATTTATACACGCGCACGCGCACGAGTAGCCTATATATACATAGTTAACATGCTAAAATATTTACAGATTGACACAAGGTTCGTTGTTGACAAAATGGGTTAACAAACTAAAAAGAAGAAAATAAATAATTAAATTTTTAAAAAATCAAGAAAGTATTTAAAATGGACTTAAAAGAACAAAATAATCTCTCCTACAATATTACAGATTAATTATCCTTATAGATACGAGGATTGTCCTAAAAATGTAGAATAGTGAATTTTAATAGATATAAAAGTAGTTAATTGTAAAAGTAACAAAAAACTTGGGGCGCGTGAAATAGAAGGATTACAGGATTTAGATGTTGTCTGGAAAACTCGCATAACAATTCAAATCATTTGCAATCAAATTTTTGGCGATTATTTATTCCTCAAGTGCCTATTTCATGCGACCCGAGTTTGTTGTTTTGAATTTCACAATTATTGTTAAAACTCACAATCCTAGATTTGTAGGACCAATCGTCATATCTACAAGGATGATTTATCGGTAACATTATAGGAGAGATTATTTAATTCTTTTTAGTACATTTTAAAAAAGTGTTTTTTTATTTAATTAATTATATTATTATTATACTTTCCTCACACTGAAACTATATTTTAAATAATCCACAGTCTGACGCGGAAACAAACGTTTATATTTCACTTTTTTACTTTTTTTTAATTAAAGTCAATTCTGTATAGATTTATTTACAAACTTAATGTTGTAAGTTTTCTTTAGTTGAAGAGTATAATTTCACAATTTATTTGATTTCGTTATCAAAAATAGCTGTTTTTATACATTTAATGGCTGGTTTGTATAAATATTATATTTCTAACATTAAAAAATAGATTATCATTTAATAATTATTCGTAAACTTGGTTTAGTGTGTTTTTTGCATCCCCATATCATTAAATAGTCGAAGAGCCATGAGTATGGTCTAAATATAAAGTTTTCCTTCGCTTATGCGACGAAAATTCATTTCCTTTTATAATACAATGAAACGGGATGATTGTAGGTGGCCTTGAGACAAAGTTGGCAGGTAGTGGGGGGGATGGTTAGTGGCGCGTTACCACCTGTACAATCTACCATTTAGTAGGGATGGGAACTTCTGCTATTTTTAAAAAATATCAACGAAATGTTTGTTGGAAAAAAATAACTGTTTGGAAAAACAGTTTGAAAAAACAGGTTTAGAAAAATGAAACTCGAAGTTGTATTAGCAGCTAAAACATAAGCACAAACGATCAGTTTTCTAAGACTACTTTTTCATTCCCATTACCACCATGTCCTTAACTGTTTTTGGGTGTAAAACATTTAGAAAAAAATAATTAAATGTAGTAATAATTAAATTACATTCTCAAAACGTAATATATATGTATGTCATTTTATATTTACAAAATGCAATGAATTTCTAATAGAAGCATTTTTTTTACTTAAAAATTAAATAGCCTTTGCATATTTACTGAAATGCAAACAATTTAGAATATTTTTAGTTGATTAAAAAATATTGATGATTGATAATAAATATAAAAAATACGTTTAAATAAAATTAGGTTATGTATTTACAAATTAGGTTATGTATTAAAATTAGGTTATGTATTAAAATTAGGTTATGTGAGATGTTACTGTCATATTTTTATTTGGGAGAAAGTAGGTTTTCATTTTTCAACACTGAAAAAAGTAACCTTAATAAGTAAAATATAGTAATAAGAATATAGGCCAAATATGTTTAAATAAAATTGGCTCTATATAGTTACAAAATTATAGGTTATTCACATTAGGTTATTATAGGTTAATGATAGGTTATTAACCTAAAATAACCTAAAATTATTGAAGATATATACAAGAGTAGATATTGTGAATTTTAAAAAGTCCAAACATCCAATAAATAATTAAAAACTATGCACTTAATTCTAAAAACGTAAAAAAAGTAAAAGAAAACTTTCAAAATTGTCCACTAAATATTTTTAAATTTCTAAACACAAAGTAAACTACGGAGAAAAACTAATATAAAACACAATTATGGCTGTTTTTACAGTTTAAAAAATGTTTGAACAACAAATTTTACATTTAAAACTTTCAAACAACTCGCAACAAAATAGAGAGAGATAAAGTTTGACAACGCCCAAACAGTACTTACTTCACTACGTTGCAACGAGAAATAGAGGGAAAAAGTATAGCAAATAGCAAGTTAAAAAAAAGGTGTTTGTACTGTTTGAAGGAAAACAGTTCAACAGGAAAATAGCAAGTAAAATGTTTTAGCGCTTGCGGCAACGTTCGAATATAACGTAGGTGTTAGGGAAGTCCAAACTGTTGTTCCTTGTTTAACAAATCACGATCCAGTCCAATTCAAACTGCTAGTTTCCGTTTGGCAAAGCAGTTTGTTTTTCGTAAATAGAATAACAGTTTGTTTTAACAGTTTGGAGTTTTCTTACACATCTCTAACCATTTAGTTGCAATGGATCGTTGGACGCTAGAACAACGCGGTTACGCGGTGAAAGCGTATTGTCAAAATGGGCAAATTTTTTGCAAACTCGGCGTCATTTTAACATACCGCGTAACTAGCCTGTTCCGTCAGATAATGCAATTGGAACATGGATAAACAACCTCGAGCAAACGGGAGCAACGTCTAAAAAAATAGGCAGGAGTGTAAAAACTGTTCGAACACCTGAAAACATCGCAGCTGTTCTACAGGCTATGGTTAGAAGTCCTCGCCGATCAGCCAAACAACATGCCCTTCGCATTGGAATAAGTGACACATCTGAATGGGGATACCTAAAAACAAAAGTGTTCCAAGCAGATCCACCCACAACTATTCATGCCCTCAAACAACGAATTTTAAACGAGATTGCGGCAATACCTGTCAACATGCTGCGAGAGACCATGCAAACTTCCAAGCCAGTCTCCAGGAATGCCTTAACTGCAAGGGAGGAAATTTGGTAGACGTAGTGTTCAGAAAATAATATTTTTTCTTATTGTACCAATAATGGCTATTCTTGTACTTTCAATTATTTACTAAAGAAATATTTAAAAAGATTTTTCAACAATCAATTACTTCATTAAATCATCCCGTTTCACTGGTGGACCCTGTATTTAACGAATGTTCATAAAAATTGAGCTGTTGGAGCTGCTAGAATTCTGAATTCGACACGGAACCTTAAATGAACAGGGATCCTGACCTTTTAAACTGTTGTGTGTGTGTGTGTTCCGATTTGATAAAAACTTAACAATAAAATCAATTTTGATAGTAGCTTGCAATAGTTCCTTACACACAAAGGGCATAAAGGTGTTGAGGGTAATGAGGAGACAGACCCACTGGATGGACGGAGAATTGCTTTTGAATTTATCCGAACCGAGCTGGCTGTAGGGATCTCTGTCTATCGTTGGCTACGTCTGTTATAAATAGGTGGTAACAAGCAACACCATGCAAGATATAATAACCTTCATGGGCATTTCCATAGTAAGTGCCTCTTGGGTAAGATGGGGGACTTATAGGGGCGGTAGTCTTGGACAGAGCTCAACTTTGGGAAATCATAAAACTGATTACTGAACCATGTGGTCTGAGGGTGCATATGAACAGGCTAGGTATTTATCACGGAGAAACCTTGTAGAACGCATAATTTATGATTGTGAGGCTCTTGCTGGTAGGATGAGCTAGTCAGCGGATTGTTGGAACTTACTAAGGGCATCGACCTGCTGAACTTGCACTTAAGAGGTTTAGTTGCACAACAGATCCGTCGATCGGTTTTATAATCCTTTCCTGTTGTAAATAATCCAATGTAAATACCCAGAAAAACTAGTTTCGAACTAATTTTAGTTTTGTTTTAATTAACTAGTTTCGCAAAACGGCGCCATCCCAAATATTAAAAAATGCAGAATTTTTTATATTAAATTTTTTTGAAAGTCTGATTTCACCAGCGTTAAAATCTGCATAAATCAGCCGTTTGAATTTCCACATTCTATTAAGAATATAAAGTGCAAATTAATGCACATTTTAACAATGATTATTACCGTGAAGTACGTTTTCCAGAAAAAGTTTACAGTAAAAAAAACTTTATGTGATATTGTTAGTATCTGGAAATTTGCTTTTCACACGTCAGCGTGACATCTGATTGCGCGGTCACTGCATACATGCACGCCTGCTTATCATACTGGAAACATAACACGTTTATTTTAAAAGTACAGGATACTGCGTAAATAAAGTACAATATACAACTCTTATTTATTATTAATTTATTGCATAATTAATTAGTTTAATTTAATCTTTTGATCATGCAACCTCAAACTTTAAACCTAGATTAAAGCAATTAAAACAAAAGGTTACAGTAGGCTGAAGTGACACCTTAAACTAATGAACGTAGATATTTAGATTGTATTTATTAAATTATATTTCTTAATTATTACAAAATTTATTTTTTTATTATTGAGACCATTATAACCTGCTTCAGATACAAATAACACATCGATCTTGTACTGTAGTATATCGAAACGTTAATGGTCTAACAACTGTAATAGCAGGATTGGGAGTGTCACTATGTTGAGTATAATGATCTGTCTTCCCTAGCTTCGTCAATTCTACTTTTGTTGTCGTGTTTCGGAGAACCTCCATCTTCAAAAACTATATCTATACTCATGGAGTGTATTCATGATTCATGGAGTATAGATATATATATAGAGAGTAAAACTATATATGGAGTATAGATATAGTTTTTGAAGATGGAGGTTCTCCGAAACGCGTCAACAAAAGTAGAATTGACGAAGCTAGGGAAGGCAGATCATTATGCTCAACACAGTGACAATAATCCTAGCAGAAAAGAAGAAGAATATAAAAAGGATTGGGGGTGTAGTACAGTGGTGTTAATTAATTAAATTATTTAAATTAATTTAATTATTTATTAATTAATTTGTTAATTAATTTAATTATTTATTATTGATCTTATTTATAAACAATATACTAAAGGACAATACTTTTTTTGTTATTTTAAGGCAAAAAGCACACTGAGGCTATTATCGCCTCCCTAAATGTAAGTGTGAGAGTAAAGTGTTAAAGTCGTAAGTGCAGTGTTGTATGTGTAAGTGTGTGTTAGACTCGGGTACCGTGAGGGACGTCTAAATCCACTCAATAAGTCTGCACCCCCCGCGGCCAAAGGACAATACTGTACAAACAATACGCAAGACATATTTTACTGTAAACATTCTAACAATTTTGTGCTAAATGTCCTGGAATGGATTAATTATTACTCAGATATTTATTATTGATTTTATTTATACACAATATATTAAGAAACAAACTTATACAAAACAATTTCGAAATTTAACTGTAAATACTAAAAATTGTGTGTTAGTAGGGTTGGGTATATTTGAATTTAAACATATATACATAGTTTTTAAGGAATATCTTGTAAAAAGTACATTTAAATGTAAACTGTCTAACAATTAACAATAACATAACCTATTTATATTTTGCTGATATCATGACCCATTTATATGCAAAACTAGTAGTTCAAAGACAAGCAGACCGCGCAGTATCAATTGCTCTTAATCAATTGCCTGGCCGTCACTCTGACGCGCTCGTAACCTTTTGCGCACAATTTAACCGGTAACAATAATTTAGGAAAAAATGTTACTGGACCAACTTTATTGGAAATTGTGTTCTCTTTTTCCATGAAGAGGTCAAAATTATGACAGGTTTAGTCGTTCAGCCAGTATTACAGTAATAGCATTTTTTGTTTTGTTTTTGTTGTTATTTTAAGGCGAAAAGCACATTAAGGCTATTATCGCCTCCCTAAATGTAAGTGTGAGTGTAAAGTGTTAAAGTCGTAAGTGTAGTGTTGTACGTGTAGGCCTAAGTGTGTGTTAGACTCGGGTACCGCGAGGGACGTCTAAATTCTCTCAATAGATGCAGCTAATCTGCACACGGGGTACCGTAATAGCAAGCAACTATACTCGTCGTCGATAAATCAGAGGCCGCCATATTGAAACGAAAGGAATGGAAAAAATGTTAGAATACCTTTCAGGTGCCATACAAGGCACCGAATTTGAAAACAATCGGTCAATGCGTTTGGCCAAAAACGAACACACAAAACAAATACCGAACGGTCATTTTGAAACCGAGATTTTGCTTCGCTCTGTATATAGTAAATACATTATAATTGTATTCATAGTAAGCTAGCAAAATATGAAAAATACACCAGAGCAATACAAGAGAGACGTAACGCGAAGTCTTTTTTTTTTGTGTTTAACGTCCGACTATTGTGCACACTTACGCTAATGCAGACGATGGGATGATTTATAGCGTATGAAAATGCCAAGCTCTGGCCGGGAATCGAACCCGGGTCCTCGGGGTGAAAGCCCAGTGCGCTATTAACTAGGCCACCGAGACGTCTGTAACGCGAAGTCTTTTTTTTGTGTTTAACGTCCGACTATTGTGCACACTTGCGCTAATGCAGACGATGGGATGATTTATAGCGTATGAAAATGCCAAGCTCTGGCCGGGAATCGAACCCGGGTCCTCGGGGTGAAAGCCCAGTGCGCTATTAACTAGGCTACCGAGACGTCTGTAACGCGAAGTCTTTTTTGTGTTTAACGTCCGACTATTGTGCACACTTGCGCTAATGCAGACGATGGGATGATTTATAGCGTATGAAAATGCCAAGCTCTGGCCGGGAATCGAACCCGGGTCCTCGGGGTGAAAGCCCAGTGCGCTATCAACTAGCCGACCGAGGCGGCTGTAACGCGAAGTCATATTCCCCACCATGCAAAATGTGACAAGACGCCTAATAATGTTTTCACTTTAAAAAAATTGTGTAAGTTTGTCTGCATTCCATGACCCTAACAAGGGAGGGGGTCCAAGAGCCCTGAGTGTTCCGGTCCCGGACTTACCAGTTCCCGGGGATGATTTTTTTTTAGGTATGTTAGGAAAAAAACATTGAAGAATATTTGTTAAATATAAACATTAATGTTTAACACGTTATAAAACTAACCAATAAATAAAATATAACCTATTATAGGCGTAGGATGACCATTTTTTTCTACTTTATAAAAAAACACGTAATAAGAGACCCGCTTCAGATTTTGGCCTCTGGCCCGAAATTTCATACGGGGGTCATGCTGCGTACTCAAGGCAGATAAAAATATCTGAGAAGTTACGTATTTCTCGTACCGCAAGTAGGTCTACACAAAGTTGGCAAAAATGTTTTACATTAATTCATTTCTTCACAAGATTAAAGTGAAGGTACTTCTATAACTTCACATATCAATGCATAGTGCCCTCTATGAACGAGGGTTATATAAAATAAATTGTATAAAAACATTACACAAACTTTTTCACATTGAATTATTTCCCAACAAAACCAGGTCAGAAGATGTACAAAAAACAATATTGGTGTAATAGACTTGAACAAGAAAGGAAAATCTTAAGAAAAATTATAGGAACAAAATTTCATAATAATAAGGTAGTATATATAAGAAATGAAGCTCTCTATAAGAAAATTGAAAAACTGTCAGATACTATGAGAAAAAGGAGAATAAATTTTTACGGCCATCTTCTTAGAATGAACTCCAATAAATTGACGAAACAGGTGTTTGATTTTTTCCATAATCGTAAAACAAAACCGAACTGGTTTAAAGAAATTGAAAAAGACCTAATAGAATTAAAAATTACAGAAAATTCACTGCTTGACCAAACTGCTAAGATAAGTACCAAGGACGAAAGAATAAGATTCCAAGATAAAACCAAAATAAGACCTAAACCTGTCATTTCGGAAGATGAGAGGAAAAGAAGATCGGAAAGAATGAAGAGCTACTGGGAACAAAGAAAAGTACAGCGCGCAAGAAATGATTGATTCAGCGTACCCAAAGAGGGTGAAACGAAAAGAAGAAGACTTGAACAAACAATACAAACACGATTGGAGTTAAATTTTAGTTTTAGGTATTTTATTTATTTTCGATTCTCTCAGAAACTTAAATTTCATTTATTTCAAATTTCCTACATTTAACTTGAGTCATGAAACTATATGTATATATTATTATTATACATATTATATATATATATATATATATATATATATATATATATATATATATAATGTCTATATATTACAAACGCTTCAACGAAATATGATATCAGGCTATTTTTGCTTTTTTCCGTTAGATCTAGAACCCATTTTTCGATTAAACAATTTTAAAAATAAAATAACAAAAGAAATATCTTTTGGTAAACTGCTAACCAACTTGAATATGGACCGAGCGAAGCGAGGTAGGTCTCTGTTTCAACTTGATCCCCGGCATTTGGTTTTGTGTTTGTTAAGCAGTTTTTGCCACACACACTGGCCATTTTTTTTTTTAATTTGATACGATAGCACTCTATGTAATGCTCGAGTAATATAGGGCTGTATATAAGATGTTTTCCCATTCACTTCTGTTTCAAGATGGTGGCCTCTGATTTAACGATGGATTACATACGCAGTTTTGGCCAAACGTATCGACCGATTGTTTTCAAATTTAGCACGAGGTTACCTTGTACAAAACCTGTACGACGTATGTGTAATATTTTTTAATATTCATTTCCGTTTCAAGATGGCGGCTTTTAATTTAACGATGTGATTTATTTTGTGGATAATTCCTCTAATACTGGCAGAACGGCAAGACGTATCCTAATTTTGAACTGTTCTTGGAGAAAGAGCATAAAATTTTCAATAAAGTTAGTTCAGTAAAATTTTACCTAAATGTGAAGGTTACCAGTTAAATGGAAAGTAAATGTTACGAGAGTGTCGGAGCGTTGTGGAGTGCTCTGTACAGAGACTTAAAAATTCATTCTCTCTATAGCCAAAGAGGTAACTGTTAGTTATTGAGTTTATTTTTAAAAGTAAATAAAAATGTGTTAGGTTTTTCAGATAAATTCTACCTGGTACAGCATATTACTTGAAATCATTATTAAGTTTTTAGTGCAGAACCATTTTTAGTTCATTATATTGTTGAGTTATTGAGTTGATTTTTAGAAATAAATAAAAGAGATAAAAGATAACGGTAGTTCTTAGAAAATAATCGCAATTGAAGTCAATATTTAAAAAATACATTATTCTTTCTGTAGCTAAAACGTTAAACCGAATAAATTCCTGTAGAGTGCAGCATATTATTTGGGACTACGTTGTTAAAGTAGAACCATTTTTTGGTCCATTATATTAAGTCGATTTTTAAAAATAAATCAAAGTCGTAAAAGATAGGACTTCGTAAATATTCTCGGTACGCCAGCTGTTTCGTTTAAAAAGATGGAAGCGAATTTCCAAAATGTTGCAAAATCGTAACATTTGTTTTATTTTAAACTTTTTGAAAATCTGATTTTACCAACATAATCAGCGTCAAAACTGCATAAACTGGTTGAGTTATTGAGTTGATTTTTAGAAATAAATAAAAGAGATAAAAGATAACGGTTGTTCTTCGTAAATAATCGCAAATGTGGTCAATATTAAAAAATACATTATTCTTTTTGTAGCTAAAACGTTAAATCGAATAAATTCCAGTAGAGTGCAGCATCTTGCTTGAGATCAATATAACGTTATTATTGTAGACCCATTTTTAATCCATTATATTGATGAGTTATAGAGTTGATTTTTAAAAGTAAATACAAATATGTTAGGTTTTTCAGATAAATTCTACGAAAGTATATTACTTTGGATCAATAATAGGTTTTTAGTGCAGAACCACTTTTAGTTCACTTTATGTTGAGTTTTTCAGTTGATTTTTAAAAGTAAATGAAAAAATGTTACGTTTTTCAGATAAATTCTACTAGAGTACAGCATATTACTTGAAATCATAACTAGGTCTTTAGGGCAGAACCATTTTTAGTTCATTGTATTGTTGAGTTATTGAGTTGATTTTTAGAAAAAAATAAAAGTATTAATAAATAACAGTACTTCGTAAATAATCGCAAATGCGGTCAATATTAAAAAAAACATTATTCATTCTGTAGCTAAAACGTTAAATGGAATAAATTCCAGTAGAGTGCAGCATATTACTTGAGACCTAATTACGTTCTTATTGTAGAACCATTTTTCGTTCATTATATTCGTGAGTTATAGAGCTGATTTTTTAAAGTAAATAAAAACGTGATAGGTTTTACAGATAAATTCTACTAAAGTACAACATATTACTTGGGATCAATATTAGGTTTTTAGTGCAGAAACACTTTTAGTTCATTTTATTATTTAGTTACAGAGTTGATTTTTAAAAGTAAATAAAAGAGTATATGTTTTTCAGATAAATTCTACTAGAGTACAGCATATTACTTGAAATCATAATTAAGTTTTTAGTGCAGAATCATTTTTAGTACATTGATTTTTAAAAGTAAATGAAAATGTGTTACGTTTTTCAGATAAATTCTACTAGAGTACAGCATATTACTTGAAATCATAACTAGGTCTTTAGGGCAGAACCATTTTTAGTCCATTGTATTGTTGATTTATTGAGTTGATTTTTAGAAATAAATAAAAGAGATAAAAAATAACGGTAGTTCTTCGTAAATAATCGCAATTGTGGTCAATGTTAAAAAATACATTATTCTTTCTGTAGCTTAAACGTTAAATCGAATAAATTCCATTAGAGTGCAGCATATTACTTGAGACATAATTACGTTGTTATTGTAGAACCATTTTTAGTCCATTATATTGATGAGTTATAGGTTGATTTTTAAAGGTAAATAAAAACGTGATAGGTTTTACAGATAAATTCTACTAAAGTACAACATATTACTTGGGATCAATATTAGGTTTTTAGTGCAGAACCATTTTTAGTCCTTTAAATTGTTGACTTATTGAGTTGATTTTTATAAATAAATAAAAGTAATAAAAAATAACAGTAGTTCTTCGTAAATAATCGCAATTGCGGTCAATATTAAAAACTATATTATTCTTTCTGTAGCTAAAAGGTTAAATAGAATATATTCCAGTAGAGTGCAGCATATTACTTGGGGATCAATATTAGGTTTTAAGTGCAGAACCATTTTTAGTCCATTGTTGAGTTATTGGGTTGATTTTTATAAATAAATAAAAGTAATAAAAAATAACAGTTGTTCTTCGTAGATAATCGCAATTGCGTTCAATATTAAAAAAACTATATTATTCTTTCTGTAGCTAAAACGTTAAATCGAATAAATTCCAGTAGAGTGCGTTGTGGTGAAGTGTTATCTAGTCTCTAGACTTAAAAATTCATTATACTCTCTATAGCCAAAGAGTTTAATGTTAGTTGTTCGAAATACATTCTACTATAGTGCAGCATATTACTTGAGATCAATATTACTTTGTTATTGTAGAAACCATTTTTTAGTCCATTCTATTGATGAGTTATAGTTTTAATTTTAAAAAGTAAACAAAATTGTGTTACATTTTTCAGATAAATTCTATTAAAGTACATCATGTTATTTAAGATCAATATTAGGTTTTTAGTGCAGAATCATTTTTGGTTCATTTTATTGTTTAGTTATAGAGTTGATTCTTAAAAGTAAATACAAATGTGTTTGGTTTGTCAGATAAATTTTACCAAAGTACAGTATTACTTTGGATAAATATTAGGTTTTTAGTGCAGAACCATTTTTAGTTTCAATTTATTGTTGAGTTATTAAGTTGTTTTTAAAAGTAAATAAAAGTAATAAAAAATAACAGTAGTTTTTCGTAAATAATCGCAATTGTAGTCAATATTAAAAATACATTATTCTTTCTGTAGCTAAATCGTTAAATGAAATAAATTCCAGTAGAGTGCAGCATATTACTTGAAACATAATTACGTTATTATTGTAGAACCATTTTTAGTCCATTATATCGATGAGCTATAGAGCTAATTTTTAAAAATAAATAAAAGTGTGTTAGGTATTTCAGATAAATTCTACTAAAGTACAGTATTACTTGGGATCAATATTAATTTTTTAGTGCAGAACCATTTTTTGTTCTTTTTATTTTTGCGTTATAGAGTTGATTTTTAAAATTAAATAAAAGCGTGTTTTTTATAGAAATAAAATATTAAAAGCCTTTTTTATAAATAAATAAAAGTGATAAAGATAACGGTAGTTCTTCGTAAATAATCGCAATTGCGGTCAATATTAAAAATACATTATTCTTTCTGTAGCTAAAACATTAATCCGAATAAATTCCAGTAGAGTGCAGCATATTGCTTTAGATCAACATAATGTTGTTATTGTACGCTTTTTGAAAAACTACGAACGTACAGATCACTGGGACATTCCTTTTAGCTTTTACTTGCAATATTGTTTTCTGGTTGAAAATTTGTTCTGTGCACGAGCGACCCGGACGGAAGCCTGCCTAGTACTCACCAATTCTGTATTCTATCTGTTTTTGTGTTCTTTGAAGAAGACATGTTGAGAGTATTTTGTAAGTAACTTGTAGTAAAGAAATTCCTCTGTAGTTGTTCACGTCTATATATATATATATATATATATATATATATATATATATATATATATATATATATATATATATATATATATATATATATATTTATGTATGTATGTGTGTGTGTGTGTGTGTGTGTGTGTGTGTGTGTGTGTGTGTGTGTGTGTGTGTGTGTGTGTGTGTGTGTGTGTGTGTGCGTGCGTGCGTGCGCGCGTGCGTGTGTGCGCGCGCGCGTGTGTGTGTGGTGGCGGAAACAGACTTCCTACCTTTTTAACCCGCATCACAAAAACGACGTAAGTAGATATGAAAGACTTATGTGAAAAACAATCAGAGACAACATAGTACTAATGTATAACCGGTAACGTAAGTATAGGTACGACTGTATATGTATATAAATAATGTTACATATGTATTATGTAAACGGAAATTACAATTAACTGAAAGTTAAAAATAGCAAATTGGTTCAATTTGGTTCACACTTAGCACAACAATCGGTCCGTAATGGCTTCGACAAATTTGTTACATTGCGAAATTCGTTTAACAGTTTCAAAATAACGGCAATTCCAAATCTTAAAATAATTTTTATTTCAAACTTCCTTAAAAATTTGAATCCACCATCGTAATCAGCACTAAAATATGCACAAATTGATATTTTCAATTTAAAATGCCAGTTTATGCAGTTTTAACGCTGATTATGTTGGTAAAATCAGATTTTCAAAAAGTTTAAAATAAAACAAATGTTACGATTTTGCAACATTTTGGAAATTCGCTTCCATCTTTTTAAACGAAACAGCTGGCGTACCGAGAATATTTACGAAGTCCTATCTTTTACGACTTTGATTTATTTTTAAAAATCGACTCAATATCATGGACTAAAAAATGGTTCTACTATAACAACGTAATCCCAAATAATATGCTGCACTCTACAGGAATTTATTCGATTTAACGTTTTAGATGCAGAAAGAATAATGTATTTTTTAATATTGACAGCAATTGCGATTTTTACAAAGAACTACAGTTATCTTTTAACTCTTATTTATTTCTAAAAATCAACTCAATAACTCATCAATATAATGGACTAAAAATGGTTCCACAATAACAACATGAACCCAAGTAATATGCTGCACTCTACAGGAATTTATTCGATTTAACGTTTTAGCTACAGAAAGAATAATGTATTTTTTAATATTGACCGCAATTGCGATTATTTACGAAGAACAACCGTTATCTTTTATCTCTTTTATTTATTTCTAAAAATCAACTCAATAACTCAACCAGTTTATGCAGTTTTGACGCTGATTATGTTGGTAAAATCAGATTTTCAAAAAGTTTAAAATAAAACAAATGTTACGATTTTGCAACATTTTGGAAATTCGCTTTTATCTTTTAAAAAGAAACAGCTGGCGTACCTAGAATATTTACGAAGTCCTATCTTTTACGACTTTGATTTATTTTTAAAAATCGACTTAATATCATGGACCAAAAAATGGGACTACTCTAACAACGTAGTCCCAAGTAATATGCTGCACTCTACAGGAATTTATTCGATTTAACGTTTTAGCTACAGAAAGAATAATGTATTTTTTAAATATTGACTGCAATTGCGATTATTTTCTAAGAACTACCGTTATCTTTTATCTCTTTTATTTATCTCTAAAAATCAACTCAATAACTCACAATATAATGGAACTAAAAATGTTTCTGCATTAAAAACTTAATATTGATCCTAAGTAATATGCTCTACTTTAGTAGAATTTGTATGTACTTTAGTAGAACATAACATGTTTTTATTTAGTATCAAAAATCAGCTCTATATATAACTCATCAATGTAATGGACTATAAATGGTTCTGCAATAACAACGTAATGATGTCTCAAGTAATATGCTGCACTCTACTGGAATTTATTCGATTTAATGTTTTAGCTACAGAAAGAATAATGTATTTTTTAATATTGACCGCAATTGCGATTATTTAAGAAGAACTACCGTTATCTTTTATCTCTTATTTATTTCTAAAAATCAACTCAATAACTCATCAATATAATGGATTAAAAATGGGTCTACAATAACAACATTATATTGATCTCAAGCAACATGCTGCACTCTACAGGAATTTATTCGATTTAATGTTTTAGCTACAGAATGAACAATGTATTTTTTAACATTGACCACAATTGCGATTATTTACGAAGAACTACCGTTATCTTTTATCTCTGTTATTTATTTCTAAAAAACAACTCAATAACTCAACAATATAATTGACTAAAAATGGTTCTGCACTAAATACCCAATTATGATTCCATGTAATATACTGTACACAAGTAGCATTTATCTGAAAAACCAAACACTTTTTTATTTAATTTTAAAAATCAACTCTATAACTAAACAATAAAATGAAATAAAAATGGTTCTGCAGTGAAAACCTAATATTGATCCCAAATAATATGATGTACTTTAATAGAATTTATCAGAAAAATGTAACACACTTTCATTTAATTTTAAAAATTAACAGGATAATTCATAAATAGAATGGACCAAAAAAATGGTTTCTACAACGTAATATTGATCTCAAATAATATGCTGCACTCTAGTGAAATTTATCTCAAACAACTAACATTTAACTCTTCGGCTATAGGGAGAATACTTTTTTTTCCATAGAGCAAACCACGACAACGCACTCTACTGGAATTTATACGATTTAAAGTTTTAGCTACAGAAAAAATAATGTATACTTTTATATTAACCGCAATTGCAATAACTTACGAAGAACTACTGTTATCTTAATCATTTTTACTTATTTCTAAAAATCAATTCACTAATACAACATTACAATGCACTATATATGGTTCTGCACTAAAAACCTAATTATGATTCCAAGTTATATGCTGTACTCTAGTAGAATTTGCCTGAAAAACCTAACACGCTTTTATTTAATTTTAAAAATCAACTCTATAACCCAAAAATAAAAAGAACAAAAAATGGTTCTGCACTAAAAAATTAATATTGATCCCAAGTAATTCCATTGATCGAAAATCTTTGTTTAATATCCTGGAAGAACATGGACTTGATCCTAAAACACTGCGACTGATCAAACAAACACTGACAGGCACAATCGCTAAGGTGAAATTTATGGGGGAAATTTCCAAACCCTTCCTGATCACAACTGGAGTTCGCCAAGGAGATGGACTCTCGCCTCTCCTTTTCAATCTGGTGTTGGACAAAGTTATCAGGGAATGGGAGAAAGAATTAAAAATTGAAGGGCACTGGAAACCACTTCGACTTGGAAGACCTAAGGACAACACAGAAATCGCGTGCCTAGCTTTTGCAGATGACCTGGCCATACTCACAGATAGTGAAACAACAGCGATTAAACAGATAGAAGTCCTAAAGGAATGTGCAGAGAGGGTCGGTCTACAGATCTCGTTTAAAAAAACCGAATTCTTCTGTACAAAATTAAATATTCAAGAAATAAACACAAAATATAGTAAGATAAACAGAGTCAAGCACTTCAAATATCTGGGAGAAATTCTTGAACCCACAGGTGGCGAGAAGGCTGCGCAAAAGGTTCGGCTACTGAGAATGAAGAGGGCTCTTGGTATAACGCGTGATATCTACAATAAGAGATGTATGTCGACGCACACAAAAATCAGACACTACAACACAGTCATAAAACCGGAGGTATTATACGCAAGCGAGACGCTAGCACTCCACACAAAAGCTACCATGGAGGGTATTTTGAAGGAAGAACGCAAAATCTTGAGGAAGATCCTTGGTCCGAGATTAACAGAAGATGGATACAGGTTGCACTCCCGGAAGACCACAGAGAAGATATCGAACCTGGCAGCAGATATCAGAAGAAGGAGGCTTCGGTTCTATGGACACATCAGTAGACTCCCAACAACGAGACTTGCCAACAGAATCCTTAAGTATATACAAGGTGTCAAATCAACAACGTCGTGGATCGCACAAGTCAGAATAGACCTACATGGCGCAGGAATAGACTCAACAGATGTTGAAGACAAGCGCGCATACAGGAGAAAGATGCTCGGTTGGAAGGTCCCAGAGAATGAAATCCCAAAGAGAGCAGGGGTAAAATGGACGGAGGAGCGGAAGAGGATCCATGGGGACAGGATGAAGGAGGTGTGGAGGATTAGAAGGAACAAGACATGAGTCGGAGTGCTTTGCGTGATCCAACAGGGTCTATGCGCAAATAATAATAATAATAATATATATATATATATATATATATATATATATATATATATATATATATATATATATTGCACTAGCGTTTGCAATTTTGGTCCAATTTCATTTAAATTCACAGTTATTTCATATATATTTAAAATGCACTAATTTTGCAACATTATAACGTTCATGTTTAATTAAAAATGGCGGTAAAGCTTTATATTTCGTTACATTATAATTATTTTCAATGTGTTTAGAACCCTTTTATAACAATACAAAAATATATTATCAAAACAGCTTCGGAGATAGGATGGTTAAAACGGACTGTAGGAAGAATCAAGTTCAAGATAAAATTATGTGTTATTATAAAGAGTAAGTTATTCGTCTGCGTTTATTCTCCTCTGTTAAAATAACTTCTACCTTAAAATTAAAAAAAAAAATGATTACTTCAGTTAGATGTATTGCGTCAGATTATAACACTACCACAACGTTTTTAATAAAGTAGAAATGTTTTCGTATAATTTATTTCGTAAGAATAATTTATATTTTTGCATTAAAGTTATAACTATAAAATTATAAGCAATACGAAATACGTTCAAATAGTTTGTACAATAATTTATGTAAGAAATTATTTGAAGTGTTAAAATTAGATAGAGAATATATCCATATATTACAATTATTTCGTTTTAATAAACACCTAATTGAAAGAAACGTATTATTATGAACATTTTAAATATACATTTAAACTAAATTTTCAAAATTGAAGATGTCAACATTTTCCTAAGAAGATTTTTGTAAGATCTGTTGTAAATAAACCGTTTTTGTAAAAATTATATCCTCTCTTCAATTATTCAGAATACAGAAACATATTTTGTAAAAATTACCTTCCCTTGTCAATTATTCAGAAAAGACACACATGTTTTGTAAAATATATATCCTCTCTTCAACTATTCAGAATACAGAAACATATTTTGTAAAAATTACCTTCCCTTGTCAATTATTCAGAATAGACACACATGTTTTGTAAAATATATATCCTCTCTTCAACTATTCAGAATACAGAAACATATTTTGTAAAAATTACCTTCCCTTGTCAATTATTCAGAAAAGACACACATGTTTTGTAAAATATATATCCTCTCTTCAACTATTCAGAATACAGAAACATATTTTGTAAAATTACCTTCCCTTGTCAATTATTCAGAATAGACACACATGTTTTGTAAAATATATATCCTCTCTTCAACTATTCAGAATACAGAAACATATTTTGTAAAAATTACCTTCCTTGTCAATTATTCAGAAAAAAGACACACATGTTTTGTAAAAATTATATCCTCTCTTCAATTATTCAGAATACAGAAACATATTTTGTAAAAATTACCTTCCCTTGTCAATTATTCAGAAAAGACACACATGTTTTGTAAAAATTATATCCTCTCTTCAATTATTCAGAATACAGAAACATATTTTGTAAAAATTACCTTCCCTTGTCAATTATTCAGAAAAGACACACATGTTTTGTAAAATATATATCCTCTCTTCAATTATTCAGAATACAGAAACATATTTTGTAAAAATTACCTTCCCTTGTCAATTATTCAGAAAAGACACACATGTTTTGTAAAAATTATATCCTCTCTTCAATTATTCAGAATACAGAAACATATTTTGTAAAAATTACCTTCCCTTGTCAATTATTCAGAAAAGACACACATGTTTTGTAAAATATATATCCTCTCTTCAACTATTCAGAATACAGAAACATATTTTGTAAAATTACCTTCCCTTGTCAATTATTCAGAATAGACACACATGTTTTGTAAAATATATATCCTCTCTTCAACTATTCAGAATACAGAAACATATTTTGTAAAAATTACCTTCCCTTGTCAATTATTCAGAAAAGACACACATGTTTTGTAAAATATATATCCTCTCTTCAACTATTCAGAATACAGAAACATATTTTGTAAAAATTACCTTCCCTTGTCAATTATTCAGAATAGACACACATGTTTTGTAAAATATATATCCTCTCTTCAACTATTCAGAATACAGAAACATATTTTGTAAAAATTACCTTCCCTTGTCAATTATTCAGAAAAGACACACATGTTTTGTAAAAATTATATCCTCTCTTCAATTATTCAGAATACAGAAACATATTTTGTAAAAATTACCTTCCCTTGTCAATTATTCAGAAAAGACACACATGTTTTGTAAAAATTATATCCTCTCTTCAATTATTCAGAATACAGAAACATATTTTGTAAAAATTACCTTCCCTTGTCAATTATTCAGAAAAGACACACATGTTTTGTAAAATATATATCCTCTCTTCAATTATTCAGAATACAGAAACATATTTTGTAAAAATTACCTTCCCTTGTCAATTATTCAGAAAAGACACACATGTTTTGTAAAAATTATATCCTCTCTTCAATTATTCAGAATACAGAAACATATTTTGTAAAAATTACCTTCCCTTGTCAATTATTCAGAAAAGACACACATGTTTTGTAAAAATTATATCCTCTCTTCAATTATTCAGAATACAGAAACATATTTTGTAAAAATTACCTTCCCTTGTCAATTATTCAGAATAGACACACATGTTTTGTAAAAATTATATCCTCTCTTCCATTATTTTCAATTATTTAGAATAGAGAAATATTTTTTTGTAAAAATTACATGTCTTTTCAATTATTTAGAATAGAGAAATATTTTTTGCAAAAGTTACATCTCTTTTCAATTCTTCAGAATAGAGAAACATTTCTTGTAAAATTTATTTCCACTTGTCAATTATTCGAAATAGAGAAATATGTTTTGTAAAAATTACGACCTCTTCTCAATTATAGAATGGAGTAATAATTTTCGTAAAATTTACATTCTCTTTACAAGTATTCAGAATAGACAATTATTTTTGTCAAAAATACTTCCACTTGTCAATTATTATTATAAAGAATTATTATAAAGAAACATTCATTGTAAAAATTACATCCTTTTTTCAATTATTCAGAATAAAGAAACATGTATTGTAAAAATTACATTCTTTTTTGGAATATTCACAATAGAAATTTTTTTTGCTAAAATTACTTTTCAATTATTCAGAAAAAAAACATTTCAATTATTTAGACCTCTTTCCAATTATTTAGAATAGATAAATATTTTTTGTAAAAATTACATCTCTTTTCAATTATTTAGAATAGAGAAATATTTTTTGCAAAAATTACATCTCTTTTCAAGTATTCAGAACACAGAAACATGTTTGTAATAATTATTTCCACTTGACAATTATTCAGAATAGAGAAAAAAACATTCCTTGTAAAAGTTTGTCACCATTCTGTAAAAAGGATGTCTTCTTTCAATTATTCAGAATAGAGAAACATGTTTTGTAAAAATTACATCCTCTTCTCAATTATGTAAAATAGAGTAATATTTTTTGTCAAAATTACATCCTCTTTTCAACTATTTAGAATACAAAAACCTTTTTTTGTGAAAATTATATCCTCTTTTCAATTATTCGGAATAGAGAAACATTTTTTGTTAAAATTACATCCTCTTTTCAACTATTTACAATACAAAAACCTTTTTTGTGAAAATTATATCCTCTTTTCAACTATTTACAATACAAAAACATTTTATTGTGAAAATTATATCCTATTTTCAATTATTCGGAATAGAGAAACATTTTTTGTTAAAATTACATCCTCTTTTCAACTATTTACAATACAAAAACATTTTCTTGTGAAAATTATATCCTCTTTTCAATTATTCGGAATAGAGAAACATTTTTTGTTAAAATTACATCCTCTTTTCAACTATTTACAATACAAAAACCTTTTTTGTGAAAATTATATCCTCTTTTCAACTATTTACAATACAAAAACATTTTATTGTGAAAATTATATCCTATTTTCAATTATTCGGAATAGAGAAACATTTTTTGTAAAAATTACATCCTCTTTTCAACTATTTACAATACAAAAACCTTTTTTGTGAAAATTATATCCTCTTTTCAACTATTTACAATACAAAAACATTTTCTTGTGAAAATTATATCCTATTTCAATTATTCGGAATAGAGAAACATTTTTTGTAAAAATTACATCCTCTTTTCAGAATGGTGAATATTTTTGTAAAATTTACATAAACTTGTCAACCATTTGAAATATTCAAACGTCTACATGTGGATTAATCAGAATAGAAAAACATTCATTACGCTGTCATATATTTATAGTTTGGTGCATTTTGGGAAAATACAAAAGGTTTATAGAATTATAAAGTAATATTTATGTAAATAAAAAAAGACAAATTACAGATTTTGCTAAAACATTTCAAATTAACACCGTTATTGACTCTCTTAGCATCCAATCTCCAATGTCGAGAGGCTGGAGGCTAGTACATCACTGACCTCGATGTTTTCAGATCTATTCTTATTGTAGGCCTACCTGTGGCAGTTTTGTTACTTATAAAACAATACCCGACCTTTTTGGGGCCTTGAGCAAGGCAGTTCCAAGCTTGCACTAAAGGTATACGAAAATCGTCCTACGCTGCTACTCGCAGATGTGACGGAAGTAAACATTGCACAATATTTTTTAATTCTTCTAACAATTTTAAATGTTACAGTTACATTACGAATAAACGTTGACGGATGCTAGGATCATTTTCATATTTCGAATAAAATTTGAAACATTTGTGCACATTTTTATTTTCATTACTATATTAAAATCAGGAATATGCAAATTTTAAAATGCCGCCATTTTCAGACAGATGAAGGGATTTTGCTGGGTAACGATATTGTTCAAGTTATAAACATAATACATTTTCGGCCCCCGCAGGGGGTGCGGACTAGCTGCACCTATTGAGAGGATTTAGACGTCCCTCACGGTACCCGAGTCTAACACACACTTACACTTACAACACTACACTTACTACTTTAACACTTTACACTCACACTTACATTTATTGAGATGATGATTAGCCTCAATGCGCTTTTCGCCTTAAAATAACAAAAAAACCTTTTAAAATAATATGTGTTGCAATTGAAAACATTGTGTGAAAATTTTGTTTTTATCCTAACAATAATCATAAGATAACTATGACGTAATCATAGGTACGTCATAGATATTCTATAATCATAAGTAACTATGACGTAATCATAGGTACGTCATAGATATTCTATAATCATAAGATAACTATGACGTAATCATAGATACGTCATAGATATTCTATAATCATAAGATAACTATGACGTAATCATAGATACGTCATAGATATTCTATAATCATAAGATAACTATGACGTAATCATAGATACGTCATAGATATTCTATAATCATAAGATAACTATGACGTAATCATAGATACGTCATAGATATTCTATAATCATAAGATAACTATGAATCCATGAAATACCATACTATAACTAAATGTATATGTACTACTTATATAGTTATGTATGTAAGTATGTATCTGTATTACATAGCACCACTAGAAGCTATGGGGGGGGGGTTCCCATGGGGGTGCAGACTAGGACCTATTGACAGGATTTAGACGTCTCTCGTGGTACCTGAGTCTAACACACGCTTACACTTACAACACTACACTTACGACTTTAACACTTTACACTTACACTAACATTTAGGGAGGCGATAATAGCCTCAATGTACTTTAAATATAATTAACAAAATTACATATTGGGTACGTTCAGGACCGAGGCCAGAATATTAACGCAATAACTGCTCCAATAGCTCTTATTCCAATGGAAATTAGCTAACATTCGCTAGAGATATTTAAGTAAACTTTTCGTTGATGTTTCTTTAACGAATTATAACACTAGAACACCAATAATATCCAACGCAAACATAATCTACATTTTTTCTAAACTCGAAATACCACTGACTGACTGATGAAATTTTGCACGATGGTTCATTGTACTTTGTAATTACGTTAATATTAACAAAATCAACCTTTAAGGTGTTTTTCCTTTTGGAACGACAAGATATTTAGCATTACCTGAGACTGTCGGCTATATTGTGTTTTTTATCTCTTCTAACACGTTATAGAGTGAAACCTGCCTTTAGCTCTCCGACCCATTGAGTGCGGATTTAAATATAACGTTTGATTTCAACCACGTTGTACCAAGAATAAAGAGAAATCAAACGGTCAATCACGTGTTTTAAAGCCAATACTGAGAGTCCGAAGGCACCTTGTCTCTCCTTGTAAATTACTATCGACTTAAAGTTGAAATTTAAAGTTGAGTAAACTATATATTAAAGAGAATGGATCCTCTGTTTTCCAAATCATCGCATCCGTGCCGGTCATCCTGTACAGCTTACAGCGTACAATATAGGATCTAATTTTGAAAGATACATGGCCGCCTCGGTGGCCTAGTTGATAGCGTAATGGGCTTTCACCCCGAGGACTCGGGTTCGATTCTCGGTCAGGGCTTGGCATTTTCATACACTATAAATCATCCCATTGTCTGCATTAGCCCAAGTGTGCACAATAGTCGGACGTTAAAAAAAAAACAAATGAAAGATACATGTGCCCAAACATAAAAATGACTTTTGACTCGTATTCTACTAACTTTCACCCACAATGCAACAGCGTAAACAAAACTTTCTGAAGTTGTTGGTGATGTTTTCCAAAACCAGCTTTCGTTGAGATCCGTGAATAAAAAACGTAAGATATCGGAGGGCTCGGTGGTCGGTGTGGTACCGGTCATTCTGCTGTGTTTCTGAATTGCGCAACTCAAGTTTCTTAGTTCGAGCCGCTGTTACTCCATTGATTTACCCTAACTGTTAAACCCTGATCCCTTTCTCATTTGTCTAAATAGCATAATAATGTACGAACTTTAGGAAAAAAAAGAAAAAAACCGGTATCGTCAAAAAAGACCAAACGTCAAAATTAGAGGTGGGACATGAAAACTTCAGTTATGGAGAGATTTTGCGGCTCTATATAAACAGTTTTAAAGACTATACTTGTCTTTTATGTTTAAAATATTAAATAAAATTGGTTCAAAAGATGCATTTTACATGATCTATTACATTTCCATCCCTGTCTAAGATAGAGTAAGTAGTACGAAAGACAAACTACTGCTACTAACAGATGTTTTATATTGCATAAATATAAACAATTAGTATTATTTTCAATGCGAAACATTCTTGCTCATGTAGAGAGATTTATTAAAACAATAAAACACTAACTTTTCCATAAATTTATTTACAGCAAACTTCCTTAATAGTTTTTACATGCATCTTTGTTTCTCAGCCAAATAAAATATTCATAATACCAATACACTGACAAGAAAATTACTTTCGCGTAGACACGGTACATTAGTAGTTCAGAAGAAACTTTATACGTCGCTGGGATAATATTTCTCATGACGTTAAACAAGGGACTTTGAAAAAAACTTTTAATTCAGGAAATACCTTGGTTTCTGAAGGACGTTATTCTGTTTTTGAGTTTTTGTCGTGTAGGTGAGCCTTTTTACTGGACTAATCTATATATTGTGAAAATGTATTCGTATGTTTCGTATTGTATTTTTTGTAATTAGTTTTTAAAATTTATAAAATGTTTTATTGTGTTCATAAGTTTACTATTTATTGCATATATGCTTCAACCACACTTACGGGAC
>CM040182.1:54026167-54033667 GCA_022606455.1 Callitettix versicolor | reverse complement strand
TTGTAAATGTAAGTGTTAGACTCGGGTACCGCGAGGGACGTTTAAATCCTCTCAATAGGTGCAGCTAGTTTGCACCCTCTGCGGGGGATCGTGCAAACGAATTTCTTCTGAAAAGATGTTACTTGCGTCAGAGTAGAGAAATATGTTCCACCCCCAACAGGACATGACATACTTTAATCTATAGGCTATGGACCGATGAAACGTATCCAGCTTTTAAAGCGAAACGGGGGGCAAAGTGTAAACAATTTTTAGTTTAGATTAATTTTGTTTTAAGGCAATTTTATGCGAGACAATTTATATCGATTATTCTGATTTTCCTAAAGATTTGATCCTGTATGACAAATTATAATTAAAATCAGAGTATCAAATTCGAAATAAAAGATATTCGATAGTAAATCGAAAAAAATCGTCAGTGTTTATTTTGTTTTTTCCTATTTACTCCAGAACTGAAAATTTATGTTATTTCAAATTTGCTACACTGACGAGTTATGAACATATATTGAGAAATTATGCGAACTTTCATATTTTTCAATAGCGACATGTTTTTTTAATTTTGTACTATATTTCAGTAAAATGTGATCAAGTGTGAGTAAAATTTGAACTGATCGAGACAAATCAGTTTTAACAATTTTTGACCAAAAAAACACCTTTCTTGAGGGGCGTAGTGTATGGTCCCAAAAATATGAGCAAACCAGAACTACATTTCATCAAAATATACATTAGTTCAAAACCAGACAGCGATTAATGGTTTTTTTTCTATTTACTCCTCGATGGTAATTTTCAATTTTAAATTCACTAAAAATTTGATCAAAATGCGATGAATCCATGTTGAGGAATTATGTCGTATTTTCAATGTTTTCTACACCTGTTTTTTTTTCGACTATTGTGCACACTGGGCTAATGTAGACGATGGGATGATTTATAGCGTATGAAAATGCCAAGCCATGGCCGGAAATCGAACCCGGGTCCTCGGGGTGAAAGTACGCTATCAACTAGGCCACCGAGACGACTACTACACCTGTTTTATGAGGCCATAGCGACCCATACGTTTTTCGGGGTAATTAATCGCTTAAACTTCATTAAAATTTGATCAAAATCGGTATAGCCTATTTCGGGAAAATTCAATTTTTTTGGACTAAAAATAACTTCAATTTTTTAAATTAAAATATGGTCCCCATGTCAAGGGCAAATTTCTGTAAAGAATGAACCTACATACCAAATTTCATAAAAATCGGTCAATGAAATTGTACGTTAAAGAACTGGTAAATGGTAAGTGACAATACTGTAGTACTATTGCATATTCAATGTAGTACTAACAAATAATAATTGACAATATTATTAAATAGAATTTTATTGTAACGTAATATATTACAGTGATACACTATGGAACAGTAAGTGAGAATAATATTCGATAGTAGTGACACTAGCCTATTATCACGTAAGTACGTGGTCACTTTCTTAAATTACACATGATAGTTCTATTACATAATTTGTAATACTAATATTACATAGTGGATAGTATGTGTTGGTAAGTGATAAAAACTATTAAGAAAGTCATACTCTAATTAGATCTTATGAAATAGTATTATCAAATATTGTCTGTTAGAAATATTGTTCTTTTTTTTTTAACGTCCGATTATTGTGCACACTTGGGCTAATGCAGACGATGGGATGATTTATAGCGTATGAAAATGCCAAGCCCTGGCCGGGAATCGAACCCGGGTCCTCGGGGTGAAAGCCCAGTACGCTATCCACTAGGCCACCGAGGCGGCGTTCTTAAATAAAACGTGATAGTTCTTTTACATAGGTGGTGTTATTAATACCGCAATGGATAGCGTAAATCGGGAATACATATTAAAAATTAATGTATATCATTAACGTAATGTAGTCGCCTCGGTGGACTAGTTGATAGCGTACTGGGCTTTCACCCCGAGGACCCGGGTTCGATTCCCGGCCAGGGCTTGCATTTTCATACGCTATAAATCATCCCATCGTCTGCATTAGCCCAAGTGTGAACAATAGTCGGACGTTAAAAACAAAAATCAACGTAACATTAAAATTAAGAATGTTAATGAAACATTAATTTTCCTAAGAAAATAATACGTTTATTTATTTATTTTAACTCAAAAGAAGCTATCAGCCAAAACTTGCATCTTTAATAAAACAAAATTTAAAAAATAACTCGAACAGGGTAAAAAGCTACAGAGGGAAACTGAAAACTTTACTAATTATTACTACAAAAACATTATAAAGCAATAAAATAAACAGTTTAAAAAAATTAAATATAAAACGAAATAAAAATTTATGAAGGAATGGATTAAATTACTGAATTATTTGTTATTTTATAACTATCAATAACAAGTAATTTAAATGTAAATGTACACAAATTAAATAATTATATTAAAAAGCACTAAGCAGTAATAAAGTAAATAAAGCACTGTACTACATGACGGAAATTCTCAGTATGTAAACAAACAACAGGAACAAATGTCGAAAAACTGGCCTTTTTTGACCGGAAACAGAGGAAAGAGCTACCCTTACTGTATTTTTCCTGGGTAGTGGAAACAAACTTCACAAAAACGACGTAAGTACAAATGAAAGACGTATGTGAAAAATAACGTAGTATCCACATAAGTGCATGCCTACGTATATCGAGATTGCGACCTTATTACTACGAGGAAGTACATATAAGAGTAATATCAGATAAAATGGAATAGTTTTTAATGGTTTTGTCAGAATTACCTGATCGGATGGTATTACGTAATACTAGATCTGGCATCAACAATTGATGTGGCAAAGCTAGGTATGGCAGAATTACCTGATCGGATGGTATTACCTAATACTAGATCTGACATCAACAATTGATGTGACAAAGCTAGGTATGGCAGAATTACCTGATCGGATGGTATTACCTAATACTAGATCTGACATCAACAATTGATGTGGCAAAGCTAGGTATGGCAGTAATATTTTTCGTAATAACATTACGACGTTGTAGTGAACTGTAAAGAAATTCCGCATATTCATAATGTTAATTTACTAATACGAACAATTTATTTATTTTCAAAAGTTTCTTTGAGAGCATCTAGACTTAGACGTAGGCAATGCTTCTCAGTGCCTACTTACCAATACGGCTGTTCTCGAAGAGAAACTGTCAGCGCCTGACAGAGAATTTAGCATTTTTAATGGTGATTGAGCTGACATGAAAGGTTTTGGCCGTCATGTTTACATAGTCTGCTTTGATAGTGATCAATCGAGCTGACATGAAATTTTTTGACCGTCACGGTTACGCCGTATGTTACGATGGTGATCAATCGAGGTGACATGAAAGGTTTTGATCGTCACGTTTACGCAGTCTGTTTTGATGGTGTTAATCTGACATGAATGTTTTGACCGTCACGGTTTCGTAGTATGTTTTGGTGGTAATAAATCTAGCTCACATGACAGGTTTTGGCCGTCATGTTTACATAGTCTGCTTTGATGGTGATCAATCGAGCTGACATGTAAGATTTTGGTCGACACGTATACGCAGTCTGCTTTGATGGTGATCAATCGAGCTGACATGTAAGGTTTTGGTCGACACGTATACCCAGTCCGCTTTGATGGTGATCAATCGAGCTGACATGAAAGGTTTTGATCGTCATGTTTATGCAGTCTGTTTTGATAATGATCAATCGAGCTGACATGAAAGGTTTTGATCGTCATGTTTATGCAGTCTGTTTTGATAATGATCAATCGAGCTGACATGAAAGGTTTTGATCGTCATGTTTATGCAGTCTGTTTTGATAATGATCAATCGAGCTGACATGAAAGGTTTTGATCGTCATGTTTACATAGTCTGCTTTGATGGTGATCAATCGAGCTGACATGTAAGATTTTGGTCGACACGTATACGCAGTCTGCTTTGATGGTGATCAATCGAGCTGACATGAAAGGTTTTGATCGTCATGTTTATGCAGTCTGTTTTGATAATGATCAATCGAGCTGACATGAAAGGTTTTGATTTTCATGTTTACATAGTCGGCTTTGATGGTGACCAATCGTGCTGACATTAAAGGTTTTGGTCGACACGTATACGCAGTCTGCTTTGATGGTGATCAATCGTGCTGACAATAAAGGTTTTGGTCGTCACGTTTACGCAGTCTGTTTTGATGGTGATCAATCGAGCTGACATGAAAGGTTTTGATTTTCATGTTTACATAGTCTGCTTTGATGGTGACCAATCGTGCTGACAATAAAGGTTTTGGTCGTCACGTTTACGCAGTCTGTTTTGATGGTGATCAATCGAGCTGACATGAAAGGTTTTGATTTTCATGTTTACATAGTCTGCTTTGATGGTGATCAATCGAGCTGACATGAAAGGTTTTGGTCGACACGTATACGCAGTCTGCTTTGATGGTGATCAATCGTGCTGACATTAAAGGTTTTGGTCGTCACGGTTACGCAGTCTGTTTTGATGGTGTTAAATCTAACATAAATATTTTGGCCGTCACGGTTACGCAGTCTGTTTTGATGGTAATAAATTGAGCTCACATAACATGTTTTTGCCGTCATATTTACGTAGTCTGCTTTGATGGTGATCAATCGAGCTGACATGAAAGGTTTTAGCCGTAACTGTTACTCAGTCTGTTTACTAAATATTTTGCTGTAAATATTTTACATTTAATACTTATTGGTTTAAATTGCATACGATAAATTATTTTAATAATAATTAATTTTAATAATACATACATTTATTACAATTGACTATATTATACTAGATACCCTACCAATCTAACACAAAACGGTTTTAGATCGCTTACAGTATATACATAAGTTCATGAATAAAAATTTAAACTAATAATAATCGCCGTTATAATATATGCCCAGTCCAGCCATTTGTTCATGTTTTCCTTTTTGTCTATCGTCCCGCGATAATTCCTCTTTTAATAGTGCGTAAGGTTATTTTTGACATTTGAACATTTAATTTCTGTCTAAATTCTGAAATGTTGTATACCGTTCTTTTCAAAAAAGAACTAAAGAAGAATATTGTTTGTAGAAAATGTCATTAATTTAAGAACAGTTATTACCTTAGAAAAGGAAAAACAATTTGTTCTCGAATTGAATATATCTACTTTTAGCTCCGTGAACAAATAAAAAAAATTGTATTTCTTTTTCAAGAAATAAAAAAAAAAAAACAAGTATAAGACTTATTGAAAACTTTTAGCTTAAAATTCTTCGGACGGTAGTTTTTAGTGATATGTCGTGATAGATCCGTGGTATATCCGTAATAGTGATTTGCACTATGATCTCAAATTGAATTTGGTGAAAGATGAAATAAAGGAAGATGGCAAAACAATTTCTCTGAATTAACGTAAATCAACATATGAAGACAACGTCTGACAATTGTATCAACGATGTTCACCGCCAGGTAGAACCTCATGATTTGGTTCAATAAGAAAAACATTCTAACATACAAGACTTAATAAGTAACTGTAGAATCATGTTGCTAACGATAATTCTACAAAAATATAATTTATTACAGTCATAAAGCTTTAGTCGATTCTATTATTATTGGTCAAGTTGTGTAAATATTTGTTTACGCTTTGTTTGAAATAAATATGTACAACAATTTCTAAATTCTTGTGTTAAAATTATATACAAATATATAATTTCTTACAAGCTTTAAAGTGATAAAATAGAAACTGAAAAATTGTTCTTGTCAGTTACACAAATTAAATAGTTATATTAAAAAGCATTAAGCAGTAATAAAGTAAATAAAACACTGTACTGCAAAATTTTTCTTGTCAGTTACACAAATTAAATAGTTATATTAAAAAGCACTAAGCAGTAATAAAGTAAATAAAACACTGTAATGCAAAATTGTTCTTGTCAGTTACACAAATTAAATAGTTATATTAAAAAGCACTAAGCAGTAATAAAGTAAATAAAACACTGTACTGCAAAATTGTTCTTGTCAGTTACACAAATTAAATAGTTATATTAAAAAGCATTAAGCAGTAATAAAGTAAATAAAACACTGTACTGCAAAATTTTTCTTGTCAGTTACACAAATTAAATAGTTATATTAAAAAGCACTAAGCAGTAATAAAGTAAATAAAACACTGTAATGCAAAATTGTTCTTGTCAGTTACACAAATTAAATAGTTATATTAAAAAGCACTAAGCAGTAATAAAGTAAATAAAACACTGTACTGCAAAATTGTTCTTGTCAGTTACACAAATTAAATAGTTATATTAAAAAGCACTAAGCAGTAATAAAGTAAATAAAACACTGTACTGCAAAATTGTTCTTGTCAGTTACACAAATTAAATAGTTATATTAAAAAGCACTAAGCAGTAATAAAGTAAATAAAACACTGTACTGCAAAATTGTTCTTGTCAGTTACACAAATTAAATAGTTATATTAAAAAGCACTAAGCAGTAATAAAGTAAATAAAACACTGTACTGCAAAATTGTTCTTGTCAGTTACACAAATTAAATAGTTATATTAAAAGCACTAAGCAGTAATAAAGTAAATAAAACACTGTACTGCAAAATTGTTCTTGTCAGTTACACAAATTAAATAGTTATATTAAAAAGCACTAAGCAGTAATAAAGTAAATAAAACACTGTACTATACGGAAACAAAGAAAGCAAGCACATTTGACGGAAGTTCACAGTATGTAAACAAACAACAGGAACATTAAGCTAACAACATTAAGCTAACATTAAAAGTCACAATTGCAAATATATAAGTAGAAATCATTAAAAATAATAGTGAGCCGCCTCGGTGACCTAGTTGATAGCGTACTGGGCTTTCACCCCGAGGACCCGGGTTCGATTCCCGGCCAGGGCTGGCATTTTCATACGCTATAAATCATCCCATCGTCTGCATTAGCCCAAGTGTGCACAATAGTCGGACGTTAAACACAAAAAAAAATAATAAAATAAAATAAAAATAATAGTTACTTAAAATTAATTATAAAAATAATTCAAATACAAATTTTAAAATTACTTAAAGAAACCAGGTTGTACAACATTAAACTGCTTACACCTGATGATTTTTTTTCCCAAAATAGTGTGAAATGGTCAAAAAAAGCTGTTTAATTTTTTTTAAACCATTATAAAGTTAAGTGTTTTTCATTTTAATTCAATTTGAGTTGGAAGTTTATTCCGTAAAACCACCCCAGCTTAAGAGTTTAATATTTTGAACTTAAAAGATCCTGCAGTGAAATTTCAAACACCTGTTTATAATAAGCAAGTGAGTTTATCGAAAAAATTATGGAATAAAAACATCTTAATTAAAAAAAAACAAAAATAGAAAAATCAATAAAACTTAAGCGAATTTTAAAAATGGCCGAAAAGTTAGAAAATGGTACCGGTAGCTAATTTTTAACATTGTTTGAAATATTGAATTTGCTGTCCTCTAAAAATTATGTAAGTAGTCATTTTGAATTTTGTTGTAAAGAAGTTGGTTTTTTTTTAGATCCCAATGGTGGTCCAGTTAAGAGAAAGT
>CM040182.1:54016167-54021167 GCA_022606455.1 Callitettix versicolor | reverse complement strand
AGATGGAGATTCTCCGAAACGCTTCAACGAAAGTAGAATTGACGGAGCTAGGGAAGGCAGATTATTATAATGAACATAGTGACTTTTCTAGATATTTTTGCCGCTGAATCAAGGAGCTTAAAATCCAAAGTCGGTTATGAAATGGAAAATATTTTTCTTTTCTGCATTCGTGTTTACGGAGAAAGTATTTAGCTATCAAAAATACCATAAATACTTACTATATATATATATATATATATATATATATATATATATATATATATATATATATATAATATTATATTATATTATTATATATATATAATGATATATATATAATAATAATATATAATAATATATTATATATAATAATTATATATATATATATATATATATATATATATATATATATATTTTCAGGCGAGAAACCGTTAAGGTTATCATCGCCGAGAATAATATATTATGTATATATATATATATATATATATATATATATATATATATATGTATGTATCAAACGGATGGAAAGTGTGAATCACATTGAAAATTGGTGTACATCTGTTCGACACAATTGTTCCAGGAAGAAACATTATTCCGACGTTTCGCCAGAATTGTATCTGCCATCTTCGAGGTTAATCTCGCTCCAAGTCAACGTCAGACTTAGAACGAGTATAACCTCGAAAATGCCGGATGCGATTTTGACGGAACATCGAAATAATGTTTCTTCCAGGAACAACAGTCGAACGGATGCACACCAGTTTTCAATGTGATTCACACTTTTCCATCCGTTTGATATATATATATATATATATATATATATATATATATATATATTGTTTTATTTATTTCCTTATACTTCGTGAGAAGAACGGTGTAAACAGCTAGTTGCGTTATAAAATGTCTGCACTAAAGTATAATTAAACACGAGAAAGTCCGTGTAATCCTTTCGCATTATTTTTTATTTAATAATTATTCCGTCATACTTTTTATCCGTTCCCGAACTTGTACCGGTCTTTCCTTGACTAAGGTCATGGAATATCCTCGTAGCCGAATACCACCCGGGTGTCTCACTCTCACCGGATTATGTTCTCCGAGATAATATCAAATTTTTATTCAAAACTTACAAAACTGACTTCCTTGAAGAGCGACCTTCTAAGGATCGCGGAAGATTCGACCACTTCCTTAACCGATATTAAATTTGGTATTCCATAAAGCAGGAATCCGATAGCCCCCGGGGTTATTATTTGGAGCTGTAGCTTTGTAGCAGTGCTGTCGGACAGGGTCAGTTAGTCCGTTCCCACTTGTACCTCGAACTGTCGGAGGTTACATCGAGGCCAGCAAGAGGAAAGCCGTGGACTTCAGTCGCGGCGCTACCTTTACCACTGCCTCTACCACTCATTCTACATTCTAGTGATAAAGTGATTCTAGTTAGTGAATGTGATATAGCGTATAGCGAAGCAGTTCATTATACTATTGCTCTTATCATAAGTAGGCTATAATATGTAAGTTTAACGTATGACTATCTGAAAAAAATAATAATTCCTTATAATATTTTTATTAATTATGAGTGCATTTTAAGTGTTTTTTCTACTTTATTATGATTTTTTTGTTTATTTTTTATTTGTGTGAATGTGTTTTTTTGATAGTAGATAGACACTTGAATTGATGAATATTTTTTTAATATTAAACGATTTATGTTAACATAGCTTATTCGAATAAATAGAAAATAACATTTTTGAATCTTATTGAATTTATTCAAAATTTCTTATTTAAAATGAAATTTGTAACGAAAAATGTAATTTTATTTAGTTTTTTAAAATTGACCATTCACGGAAGTTCAACAGTATCAGAATATACAATCCTTCATATTTAAAGTACAGAATTCTGATTAAATAGGAAAACTCACGGAATATTCTAACCACGTTTTGTTATAGAGGATACAAACTCAAAGGCTTATTCTCAATTATTACGTTCTAGTGACAGTAACTAGTTTTCAAAAATCGTATGTGTTCCAATAGCTACATCATCAGCAGTTGTGGAAGATAGAAAGTTTCATAATAAGAAAAAATATTGATTGTGCTCAAAATACTTCTCATTTCAAACCTTGTGAAAGTGACTAGATATGGATAATTTAATAATTTTTCCAAGATTCCTATGTTAATCTTTGTAACAGTGATTACACGTTATTGATTTAAATGTGCTTGTGATTTCATGTAGGCTAATCCTTCTGACAGTGACTATTTATAAATGATTTAATGATTATGCTCAAGATTCGCCTTATGTCAATTCTCGTTATAGTTACTAATCAGTCATTCATTTTGTTGAAGATTCCTCTTACTTTAATCTTTGTGACAGACACTAGATGTAGATGAATTAATTATAACGTTATAGTTTCCCTTATGCTAATTCTTATGACAATGACTAAATGTGAGTAATTCATTGAGTCTGCTCAAAATTCCTTTCATGTCATTATTTGTAATAGTGAGATAGTGGATGATTGTGTTATGATTCCTCTTATATCAATTTCTTTGATACTAAACATAAATGGTTTGTAGAATTTGCTCTAGATTCCGCTCAGTCAGTCTTTGTGGCCGTGACTAGGTTTGATAACTTAATGATTGTTTTCGTAAATTTCCTGATGTCTGTTCTTGTGACAGTGACTAAATTTGAATAATTCATTGATTCTGCTAAAGTTCCACATTTGTCAGTTTTGTAACAGTGGCTAAATATAAATGATTTAATGATTGTGCTAAAGATTTTCGTTATAAAAATTCTTGTGACAGTGACTAAATTTGAATAATTCATTGATTCTGCTAAAGTTTCACTTTTGTCAGACTTGTAACAGTGGCTAAATATAAATGATTTAATGATTGTGTTAAAGATTGTCGTTATAACAATTCTTGTGACAGTGACTAAATTTGCACAACTCATTGACTCTGCTAAAGTTCAAAGTTTGTCAGTCTTGTAACAGTGACTAATATAAATGATTTTCGTTATAACAGTTATTGTGAGCGACTAAATATAAATGATTTTTAACTGTGCTCAAGTGTCATCTTTTATCAAACTTTGCAATAGTGATTTTTTTATATTTATGCTAAAGATTCCTTTAATGTTAATTATTATCGCAATAAATAAGTAAGATAAATTAAAATTTCTGAACTGTGATTATAATTCTTCATTGTCAATCTTTGTTAATAATAACTTCACATTAATGATTCAAGGACTGTACTCGAAATTTGTCTTATGCCAATCGTAATACTGACTATAAAAGAATGATTAATGAATGCATTTAAGTTTCCTCTCATGTTCATCTTTGTGGTTGTAACTACATATGGATTATTCCAAGAGATTTTGCTGTATATTCTCTTTTATTATTTTGTATAACATGAATGTTTCTTTGCTTTTCTCTTGATTGCTCTTACATCAAAGTTTGCACAGTAACTAGATAGGAATGATTTCGTATCTTTATTCCTTATATATTAATCCTTGTGACAATTACTTCACATTATTGATAAAATCTTTAGCTCAACATTTCTCTTGCCTTTGAACAACGGCTAAACATGGTTGATACGTTGATTGTACTGATTTCTCTTATTTAAATACTTATAGCAGTGGCTGGACATTAATGAGTCCTTGGTTTTCTCTTTATTCCTCTTTTGTCAATCTTTGTGACAGTGAATATATACGAATGATTTCTTGACTGTTGTGAAGATTCCTCTAAGCCAATTTCTGTGACAATGAATAGACGTAAAAGACTCATTAGTCGTTCTTTATATGATCTTTCTTTATGTCAATTCTAGTTACAATGACTATAAATGACTATATATTCTTTGAATGTAGAATTCATTGCTCCAGATTTTTCTTACGTCAGTGCTTATATATTAAAAATTTCTTTAATATCAGTCTTTTTAATAGTGAGAAAATATGAATGGTACTTTGATTGGGCTTAAAAGTCCTCTTATGTAAAGCCATGTGACAGTGACTAGGTATGAAAAAAGATAGACTGACGTTTCAGTTTGAATCAAATGTTTAACTGAATCCGTTTGTTTGTATGTTGTTCTTGTAATAGCAACAGTGCAAAGAATCTATGACCTAATAAAAACGTATAAAATAACCGTTGTAGAAAAAGTAAAATAATAATAATAATAATAATAGTAATAAATCAAAGTGTTTTTAAAAATTCCTTTCATAAGATTTTAACCAAGTTTTAATTATATATGGAAAATTATAAGTCAGTGCACCAAATGTGAAAAAATAAAATAATTATATGAAAAATAAGTCTTGAAAAAACCTACGATCTTTAGGTTTTCTATTACTTTTCTATTACTCTTATATATATTTATACTACTTTATATTACTTTTATATTACAAAATTACTCTTGTCTATTAATTTTTCTTACTTTTTTTTAATAACTCCCAGAAAAAATTCTTTTACTTCAAATTTTTTACGATTCGAGTAATGACTCTTCATATCTGACCTAAATTTCAGCAAAATCTAATAAAACACTTTTGAGAACTAGGCCAATTTGTTCATTTTTTCAGCATTTTCTAAATCGAATTTCCTTGAATCCTCATTTTTGTCTGTGTACGTCTGGACTAAACCTGAACAACATTTTGTCAATACCGTTTAAAAAATTCTAATTTGACAGTTTTGACGAAAAAAGCGCTTCAAATCTCCCTTTTGAGGGGGAATATAAAACATTATTACAATACACACTAAATCTACATGCTTTTTTGAGAATATATCATAAAACACACACACACACACACACACACACACACACACACACACACACTCACTCACACACACAAACAAACAAACACACACACACACACACATACAAACACACACACACAAACACACACAAACACGCACACACGCACAAACACACACACACAAACACACACGCGCGCGCACACACGCACGCACACATACACACACACACACACAAACAAACACACAAACACACACACACGCACAAACAAACATACAAACACACACACACACACACACACACACA
>CM040182.1:53998667-54011167 GCA_022606455.1 Callitettix versicolor | reverse complement strand
TGTAACACCAATATTTGGCATATTGTATACCGTTGTTTAATCTGGAAGTCGCATCAAGTTGTGTGTGGCCTGCGAAGAGAAAGTTCTATCAATAGTCTACGAAGCTCAGACGTTGGTTAATTGGACGATAAAACTACGACATAAGCGTAGGCCTATTGGCTTACTCGAGCCTATCGTAGGCCAATTCTTCATGTGTACAACTACGTTACGAAAGAGCCAAATAAATGAGGACATTTTTGGTTTCTCTATGTATTGAAAGAAAAATTATCTGTTTTAGTTCAAACAATCTACAATTTTATTCTGAGCTTCTTGAAATTTTGCACATTTGACCTTCAAAACATTAAAGTTAACATTCTTTATATATTCCTCTTCTTTTCTGCTAGGATTAATATGTTCAGTATAATGATCTGCCTTCCCTAGCTTCGTCAATTCTACTTTCGTTGACGCGTTTAGGAGAACCTCCATCTTCAAAAACTATATCTTAGATATATCTAGATAGATATAGTTTTTGAAGATGGAGGTTATCCGAAACGCGTCAACGAAAGTAGAATTGACGAAGCTAGGGAAGGCAGATCATTATACTGAACATAGCAATTAAAGTTAACTGTTTAAAAAAGAATTTTTAAAACTGTCCACGACAATCTTTCGCATTCAAAGCATAATTTTGCTTATTCTTCATGAAATATAGCACTCATGAGTTTAAAAAATAGAAGGGAAATGATACGTTTCAATTGTTCAGGCAACGTTGTTTATTTTAGGTAGTAACTATATAAAAGTAATTTTTGTAAAGCAACTGACTAGCTGAAACGATATCAGTTAATTTTCAAAAATATTTATTATCTTAACCCTTTTTGAAATGCTTATTTTACCATAAAATGAGATTTAAAATATAAAAAAATTGCATTTCATTATTTGAAAATCTAATTGATCCATTGTAATCAGTGATAAAATCTCTAAAAATTAGACATTTTTTATAATTTTTAATAAGAAAATGAACCTTAACCGGTCTCACACTAGTTCTTATTTTCAATTGAATTTAAAAATTATAGCGCTTATTTGCACAGGTTTTAAATCTGATTATAACTTTTCAGAAACGAAAAAGAAAAAATGTTTTGATTTTTTTTTCAAGATTTGAAACGATCGCAACTTTTAAAAGGTCGAACGGATTTTTTTTGGAATCGAATTTCTATCAATTTTGCTTTTTACGCCAAATATGAATCAAATCGGACCAAAATTGCTAAAGCTATAATGCGAATTTATATATAACATTTTTTAAAACCTCTAAAAAGTTGTTTTTGGGAGTAAGGATTTGGGTTTACTTCCATGGTCTCGGGTAAGGGTTTTTATCTTGAAGGCCACTCCAATGGAAATTAATATGTAATAAGGGTTGGCCTGATTTCAGTTGTACAGGAGGCTGCAAGGATTTCCGCAAAGAACTAGTAAAGAACTAGTAAATACTCTACTATATATTTCTGAAATACTTAACAAATAACTTAAGGTTGTTCCTTCATTTCTTTACATGTCTAGTAACGAACGCGGAAGACTGGCGCGGTATAGTTTCAACTTTGAGTACTTTGGAAGACAAACCCGGATTTTGTCAAGTTATAAAGAATTTTCTTGAAAAACCTGTAATTTGTTACTTCCTATGATATTTTTTGGCAATAAAATGTTTTTTTCATTCACAATATTATGTTCTGAATTAAAACAAATAATTTTCCAAAAGAGAGACAGTATTCAAAAAAAAATTAATCCGGAGTTTAATCAAATAATGGTAATTACCTGTTGTTTTCCACATCACACACACGCTCGCGCGCGCACTCACACACACACACGCGCGCGCGCACACTCACACACGCGCACACTCGCGTGCGCGCACACACACACACACCGAGACACACACGCGCACACACATACACACGCACGCATGCACACGCGCACACACACACACACACACACACACACACACACTGAGACACACACACGCACGCACGTACACGCACACGCACGCACACACGCGCGCGCACACACGCACACAAACGCGCGCGCACACACACACGCGCGCGCGCGCGCACACACGCGCGCACGCACACACACACACACATACACGCACGCGCGCGCGCACACACACAAATATGATTCACATATATATATATATATATATATATATATATATATATATATATATATATATATATATATATATATATAATTTTGGAATCATAATATCAATCATTCCCTGTGGCCTTCTGTTACCAGGTACCGGTCACCGACCTCTAAATTAACATTCCCTTAGCAATCATTTCAATTACATTTGGAGTGTTCAGTCTTAAACAAATCATAACGCTAAGTTCAAACAATATAATTACCAAACACGTTGTAATTACTCACAATTAATTACAATAATCACTTCAGTTGTTTGTATTTCTCGCAGTAAAACACGTAATATTTCAATATTAACAATTAAAACACAATTAATTACGATTTATTTGTTATTATTTACGTTAATCGTACACAATGGCACAAGCATAACCTTTGTTGAAACAGTATTATCGTAGAAAAAGCTGTAGTGCGATATCAAATCATAACAATACGTCTGCTGCATTTTAGACAATGTTTTAAAATAACATTACTTAACGTAGACTTTATGTAAGTTGTAAATTTAATTGTTCGAAATTGCTTGATGCTCTCGTTTAAAATCCCCTTTATTAGTCTAAGTAAAAGATATTTAAGGATAATAATAGTGTCCTGCGAGCTGTCGATTGAAAATTTAATCTGACTTCGGTGCTCTGCAGAGCTACTGGACTACTGGGCAACTTGGCAGTCCATTACACAACAGCAACTTGCGTAACCTTCAATAATTCACGGTACATAATTGATCTATAAGTTTTGTAATCTATTCAGAATTGAAAATGATCTAAAAGACTTCTTCCACTTCAGGAAAGTGAGTTAGAATTGTTATTCCTTTGACTTACCACATTTTGCAAAGATGTTTTGATAATTCTTGTGATGATGTAAACATTGCGCTGTTTTCTAAGACATCTTCCACTTCAGGAAAGTGAGTTAGAATTGTTATTCCTTTGACTTACCACATTTTGCAAAGATGTTTTACTAATTCTTGTGATGATGCGCTGTTTTCTAAAAGATATCTTCCACTTCAGGAAAGTGAGTTAGAATTGTTATTCCTTTGACTTACCACATTTTGCAAAGATGTTTTGATAATTCTTGTGATGATGTAAACATTGCGCTGTTTTCTAAGACATCTTCCACTTCAGGAAAGTGAGTTAGAATTGTTATTCCTTTGACTTACCACATTTTGCAAAGATGTTTTACTAATTCTTGTGATGATGTAAACATTGCGCTGTTTTCTAAGACATCTTCCACTTCAGGAAAGTGAGTTAGAATTGTTATTCCTTTGACTTACCACATTTTGCAAAGATGTTTTGATAATTCTTGTGATGATGTAAACATTGCGCTGTTTTCTAAGACATCTTCCACTTCAGGAAAGTGAGTTAGAATTGTTATTCCTTTGACTTACAACATTTTGCAAAGATGTTTTACTAATTCTTGTGATGATGCGCTGTTTTCTAAAAGATATCTTCCACTTCAGGAAAGTGAGTTAGAATTGTTATTCCTTTGACTTACCACATTTTGCAAAGATGTTTTGATAATTCTTGTGATGATGTAAACATTGCGCTGTTTTCTAAAAGATATCTTCCACTTCAAGAAAGTGAGTTAGAATTGTTATTCCTTTGACTTACCACATTTTGCAAAGATGTCTTGGCGATTCTTGTGATGATGTAAACATTGCGCTGTTTATTTTAAATGGTTTAAAGTTTATCAAATTTGAAAAATTACAGATGTTTAGATCCATTTAACAATTAACAGATTTAACTTATACTGGACATTTAAATTTCTTCAAAAAATGATATTAAAAACATATTTCTTTCTAAATTTAGATACCGTATTTTGTTTTCCGTGGTACGTGTGTCCAATAAAACTTTGGGAACCATTATATAATGTTCTTACTTTATTACTTGCCATGGGATTACAATTAGCACACTCCGCAGGGAGGGTGCGGACTAGCTGCACCTATTGAGAGGATTTAGACGTCCCTCGCGGTACCCGAGTATAACACACTTACACTAACGACGTTAACACTTTACACTCACACTTACATTTAGAGAGGCGATAATAGCCTCAATGTGCTTTTTCGCCTTAAAAAAATACAATTAGCACAGCTTCTTCACCAGCAATTCAGTAAGTTACTTCAAAACTACTCATTCTTGATGTTCTTGGTTTGTTGACAATTACGATAACTAAGTTTTACCTCTTTAACTTTCAATAAATTGATGACAAATATAAATGTTTCCACAAACCTCCAAACTTTCTTGTCTTTTAGCATTAATATTTGAATTAATGATTGAATGATTTCCCAGAGTAATTATTGCAGTGCAACTTTCGTAGATCTATTGTGCTCCCTTATTTTTATTCCTGAGATGCTCAGTTCATCGTCGTCTCTAGCCATGGTCTTGTCATAAAGTCTAGAATTTGGAAAGGATTTGAAGATCGGCAAATCTTTCCTTCTAATTACTGATTACTCAGTTTTTTATTGATGTCCAGATGCTTGCTCTGCTAATTTATTTATTATTTTTTCCTCTTGATCTTTATCACGGTGGTTGGGTTTGAAGTAGCCAGATTTTTGCTGTGTGGTGAAATCATGTTCATTCTATTTAACATTCTTCTCATGTTATTTCCATGAGTAGCTAGGAAAATGAGGTCAGTCTATACTGAACCCTATATGCATGTGTAATGCTAAGGTACAAAGGGAGGTCGTCAAGTATCTCAGGGCTCCGTTTGATACAGACCAGTGTCATTCATTTCATTAACACAGGTTCCTTTAGTGTGTGTGTGTGTGTGTGTGTGTGTGTGTGTGTGTGTGTGTGTGTGTGTGTGTGTCTGTGTGAATGCGCGCGCGTGTGCGTGAGTTTGCGTGTGTGAGTGTGTGTATGTGTGTGTGTATGTGTGTGTGTGTGTGTGTGTGTGTGTGTGTGTGTGTGTGTGTGTGTGTGTGTGTGTGTGTGTGCGCGTGCGTGAGTTTGTGTGTGTGAGTGTGTGTATGTGTGTATGTGGGTGGGTGTGTGTGCGCGCGCGCGCGTGTGTGTACGAGTGTGTGTATGGGTATGTGTTTGTGTGTGTGTGTGTGTGTGTGTGTGTGTGTGTGTGTGTGTGTGTGTGTGTGTGTGTGTGTGAGTGTGTGTATGTGTGTATGTGGGTGGGTGGGTGTGTGTGCGAGTGTGTGTATGTGTATGTGTATGTGTTTGTGTGCGCGCGCGTGTGTGCGAGAGTGTGTATGTGTATGTGTTCGTGTGTGTGTGTGTGTGTGTGTGTGTGTGTGTGTGTGTGTGTGTGTGTGTGTGTGTGTGTGTGTGTGTGTGTGTGTGTGTGTGTGTGTGTGTGTGTGTGAGTGTGTGCGCGCGTGTGTGAGTGTGTGTATGTGTGTATGTGTGTATGTGTGTGTGTGTGTGTGTGTGTGTGTGTGTGTGTGTGTGTGTGTGTGTGTGTGTGTGTGTGTGTGTGTGTGTGTGTGTGTGCGTGTGTGTAAAAGTGTGTGTATGTGTGTGTGTATATATATGTGTTTGTGTGTGTGAGCGTGAGCAGATGAGTGAGAACAATATGAGCTAGAGGTAAGGTGGGATCGCTAAGCCCATCAGCTGCTCACCTCAGCTGCCTCCGCCAGGAAACCACTATTTTATTCGCAATCTCTTACTTCATTTAACTTTTCAGCCTGTCTACCCGATTTACATATGCCAGAAACAAATTATATGTGGAGAACATTATTCTCTTCGAAGCCACAACTGTTGAAAAATTTTTTTTTTAATCTGTGAAGTTACTGCTTGACGCATTCATCACTAACATAATACGTCAATCTATTATGAACAGGGTTCGGTTGTCGATTTGCTAAGGCACCGGTCATTGTGCTACGTCTCTGAACTGCTCATCTAAAGGTTATGGGTTCGACATGCACTTGCTGCCGTTGCTTTACCTTTACCGTTAATTCTAATCTCTAGTCATCAATAGTTTAACTGGCATAAAGCACAGACTTACAAAAAAAGCTGTTTTGCAACAGTGATCAATGGTCGAGCATATTATTTTGAATTAATTGTAAATAACTGCTAATTCTTTAAAATATAAAGCCATTACTGCTTACTCTATCCTCACGGCTTAATGGCCTACACTAACGTAGTTCGTAATATTGTTTTGCTTTAGAAAACAGACCTTACATTAATTTATACATGCTAATGTAACTTACTATTAAGTCAGAGCGAGTTACACAAATATATCACGATTAACTTTAATTCTCAGTGATTCTATAAAATTTTGCGTGTATAACAAAAATAAAAATAAAACATTTTATTATAAATATTTTACAAATCTTCTAAAAACGTGTAGTGAAGCACGGTTATTCAACTATTGTCTCGCAATTATTGACGGTAATACCGGAACCAATTAATGATCCTCCAGTCCATTATATCCCCTCTTCGTTTCATTGACCTTTTCAATCAACATTCAATATCAAAATTCGAGACTTCATAAAAGGCCTCAGCTTTTCTAAAGTGCTTAAATGATATACCATTAAATTTAAGTACCAATTATACCAACTTTGTATTCGGTTGGTATACAGTCGGGTGCCGGGTGTTGGGTATCCGGAATGAATCATGCATTTCAATCAATATATCGCTACTTTAAATAAAATTGTGCTCAAACTTGCAGACGTGCACGAGGACATACATATCTTTTAATATAAGCTATAATATTTATAATACATATAGTGTATTATATAATACGTACGGTATTTATGATACAAAAGTGTGGGAGGGTTGTAGATTGAAATCTCAGGGAATCTTTCTATAGCTATTAATAATATCGCTTGAGGTTTAGTTCCTAGTTTTTGTAATCTTCTAGAGGATGAATGACTTAGTAGAGAAAGTAAACGTTGAGCACTACTACTGGATTAAGTAAAAGATTAATTATTGAATATTTCTGTTTATGGTGATTTCCTTCGTGACTCAAAAACTTTTCTGGATAAATATGTAAAAGTCAACAGTAGGATTCAAATAGATGCCAGTGGCGTAACTACACTGTAGACACTCCCCAGGGGGAGAAATCTGCAGTACAGTTCTGTTAAACATAATACACATGGCTTTTATACATTATCAGGGGCCCAGCGGTTTACAAAAATATTATGCATAGATAATCTACATTGTCAGAATCCTAGGGGAAGATATATACAGAAGGATTGCTTTCAAAATACTACGCATGGTGTGTCTAAAGTTTCCGAAGCACAAGGACACCTGGAGTAATAACCCGTTAAAAGTACTAGGACTGGCGTATATACATTACCCAGAGCTCAGGGGAAGACACCTGCAGTAAGATCTCGTTAAAAGTACTATGACTGGTGTATATACATTACCCAGAGCTCAGGGGAAGACATCTGGAGTAAGATCCCGTTAAAAGTACTAGGGACTGGCGTATATACATTACCCAGAGCTCAAGGGAAGACATCTGCAGTAAGATCCCGTTAAAAGTACTAGGACTGGCGTATATACATTACCCAGAGCTCAGGGGAAGACACCTGCAGTAAGATCTCGTTAAAAGTACTATGACTGGTGTATATACATTACCCAGAGCTCAGGGGAAGACATCTGGAGTAAGATTCCGTTAAAAGTACTAGGGACTGGCGTATATACATTACCCAGAGCTCAAGGGAAGACATCTGCAGTAAGATCCCGTTAAAAGTACTAGGACTGGCGTATATACATTACCCAGAGCTCAGGGGAAGAAACCATGAGTAAGATCCCGTTAAAAGTACTATGACTGGTGTATATACATTACCCAGAGCTCAGGGGAAGACATCTGGAGTAAGATCACGTTAAAAGTACTAGGGACTGGCGTATACATTACCCAGAGCTCAAGGGAAGACATCTGCAGTAAGATCCCGTTAAAACTGTTCAGTTTAGGGAAGAAACCTCTAGAGTATGGTCCCTTTTAACGTTATTTTGCGTGGAATATCTAAACTGTTCAGTTTAGGGAAGAAACCTCTAGATTATGGTCCCTTTTAACGTTATTGCGTATGAAATATGTAAACTGTTCAGTTTAGGGAAAACCTCTAGAGTACGGTCCCTTTTAACGTTATTGCGTATGAAATATGTAAACTGTTCAGTTTAGGGAAAACCTCTAGAGTACGGTCCCTTTTAACGTTATTGCGTATGAAATATGTAAACTGTTCAGTTTAGGGAAAACCTCTAGAGTAGGGTCCCTTTTAACGTTATTGCGAGTGGAATATGTAAACTGTCCGGTTTAGGGAAGAAACCTCTAGTATGTCATTTAACGTTATTGCGCCTCGAATATGTAAACTGTTCGGTTTAGGGAAGAAACCTCTAGAGTATGGTCCCTTTTAACGCTATTGTGTGTGGAATATGTAAACTGTCCGGTTTAGGGAAGAAACCTCTAGTATGTCATTTAACGTTATTGTGTGTGGAATATGTAAACTGTCAGGTTTAGGGAAGAAACCTCTAGTATGTCATTTAACGTTATTGTGCGTGGAATATGTAAACTGTCAGGTTTAGGGAAAAAACCTCTAGTATGTCATTTAACGTTATTATGCGTGGAATATCTAAACTGTTCAGTTTAGGGAAGAAACCTCTAGAGTATGGTCCCTTTTAACGTTATTACGTATGAAATATGTAAACTGTTCAATTTAAGGAAAAACCTCTAGATTAAGGTCCCTTTTAACGCTATTGTGTGTGGAATATGTAAACTGTCCGGTTTAGGGAAGAAACATCTAGTATGTCATTTAACGTTATTGCGCCTCGAATATGTAAACTGTCCGGTTTAGGGAAAACCTCTAGATTATGGTCCCTTTTAACGTTATTGCGCGTGGAATATGTAAACTGTCCGGTTTAGGGAAAACCTCTAGATTATGGTCCCTTTTAACGTTATTGCGCGTGGAATATGTAAACTGTCCGGTTTAGGAAGAAACCTCTAGTATGTCATTTAACGTTATTGCGCCTCGAATATGTAAACTGTCCGGTTTAGGGAAAACCTCTAGATTATGGTCCCTTTTAACGTTATTGCGCGTGGAATATGTAAACTGTCCGTTTTAGGGAAGAAACCTCTAGAGTATGGTCCCTTTTAACGTAATTGCGCGTGGAATATGTAAACTGTCCGGTTTAGGAAGAAACCTCTAGTATGTCATTTATCGTTATTTAGCCTCGAATATGTAAACTGTCCGGTTTAGGGAAGAAACCTTTAGAGTATGGTCCCTTTTAACGCTATTGTGTGTGGAATATGTAAACTGTCCGGTTTAGGAAGTAACCTCTAGTATGTCATTTAACGTTATTGCGCGTGAAATATGTAAACTGTCCGGTTTAGGGAAGAAACCTCTAGAGTATGGTCCCTTTTAACGCTATTGTGTGTGGAATATGTAAACTGTCCGGTTTAGGGAAGAAACCTCTAGTATGTCATTTAACGTTATTGCGCGTGAAATATGTAAACTGTCCGGTTTAGGGAAGAAACCTCTAGAGTATGGTCCTTTTAACGCTATTGTGTGTGGAATATGTAAACTGTCCGGTTTAGGGAAGAAACCTCTAGTATGTCATTTAACGTTATTGCGCGTGAAATATGTAAACTGTCCGGTTTAGGGAAGAAACCTCTAGAGTATGGTCCCTTTTAACGCTATTGTGTGTGGAATATGTAAACTGTCCGGTTTAGGGAAGAAACCTCTAGTATGTCATTTAACGTTATTGCGCGTGAAATATGTAAACTGTCCGGTTTAGGAAGAAACCTCTAGTATGTCATTTAACGTTATTGCGCGTGAAGTATGTAAACTGTCCGGTTTAGGGAAGAAACCTCTAGAGTATGGTCCTTTTTAACGCTATTGTGTGTGGAATATTTAAACTGTCCGGTTTAGGGAAGAAACCTCTAGAGTATGGTCCTTTTTAACGTTATTGCGCGTGAAATATGTAAACTGTCCGGTTTAGGGAAGAAACCTCTAGAGTATGGTCCTTTTTAACGCTATTGTGTGTGGAATATTTAAACTGTCCGGTTTAGGGAAGAAACCTCTAGAGTATGGTCCTTTTTAACGTTATTGCGCGTGAAATATGTAAACTGTCCGGTTTAGGGAAGAAACCTCTAGAGTATGGTCCCTTTTAACGCTATTGTGTGTGGAATATGTAAACTGTCCGGTTTAGGGAAGAAACCTCTAGAGTATGGTCCTTTTTAACGCTATTGTGTGTGGAATATGTAAACTGTCCGGTTTAGGGAAGAAACCTCTAGTATGTCATTTAACGTTATTGCGCGTGAAATATGTAAACTGTCCGGTTTAGGGAAGAAACCTCTAGAGTATGGTCCTTTTTAACGCTATTGTGTGTGGAATATGTAAACTGTCCGGTTTAGGAAGAAACCTCTAGTATGGCACTTTTAACATTATTGCCTGTGGAATATTTAAACTGTCCGGTTTGGGCAAGAAACAATGTTATATCTTTATATGAAAAAATATGGGGCGGTTTGTATCATATCTTTAAAAATACTGTGCAAAACCTATCAATACTATCGGGGCTTAAGGAAAAACCTGCAGTATGGTACCCTTAATAACTTCATATACAATCCTTCATTAATTATTATTCTTAATTTCACTTGTAAATTAATAAAAATTACACATTGCTCGTATACCCTATATATTCTATATTTGCCGTACATTACCTTAATCGCGTGCTTTGTCTACCATTTAGTGGAACATGCAGAATTAATTCCAAGCTATTCACAGAGTCTAATTTAATATAAACACCATTTTAAATTTAACGAAATTAATATTTCTATTCATTTTTTTAGAGTAGAAATTTTGCATATTTTTTATCTCTCAGGTAATTATATGGTTACTGAAAGGAAACCATATACAGCTTTATAAGATAACCATATTCACTATAAGATAAAAATCTTAAGAATACTCTAGATAGAGTTCTACTTTGCTCTTAGTAGTAAAGGGACTGGTAGACATACTTAGTAAATCTGTGTTAAGTGCGCGATGTAAATAACAGGTAACCAAAACAATCAAGTTGAATAGGTAGAATAATAAAGCTTTAACTTCTGAACAGGGCAATATAACACGCATATTTAGGTTACTTAATTATCAGATACATGTGTAGTATCTGTGTGCACTATAAGGAGTGCAGGAGTAGAGGGGAGGGGAAGCCCAGCATCTTACCTCCTTACCTCCAGTTCCAAGGTGCCAAGGTGCTCAGGATGTGTTCTTGACATCAAGTGTTTCATGGCTCCCTTTTAATAATTTCGTTTTTTTAATGTTTAAACTGAAATAACAGTACTTGAACTGTCGAGACTCATTTAAATCTTTGTTACTTTCTCATTATACAAACAACATATATGAGGTATGCTAATCGTAACGAAAAACTGATTTTGAGATTTTTATCAATTTATGTTTTTGAAGACCTTTAGTCCACAAAAGTAGATTTTTCCTCTGTGTGTGTGTGTGTGTGTGTGTGTGTGTGTGCGCGCGCGCGCCTGTGTTTGTGTGTGTGCGTGTGCGTATTGTGTGTGTGTGTGTGTTTGTGTTTGTGTGGGTGTGTGTGTTTGTGTGTGTGTGTGTGTGTGCGCGCGCGTGCGTGTGTGCGTGTGCGCGCTCGCTCACGTGCGTGTGTGCGTGTGCGCGCTCGCTCACGTGCGTGTGTGCGTGCGTGCGTGCGTGTGTGATAGATTATTTTTGGCATGTAGGCGTAGTTGTAGAATTAAAGTTTTAAGGATATAGGGCTACCAAATAACACATTTATTCTAGTAAACTACTTACGGACTATATTTCAGTAAAATTTCATTGAAATTGACAAAGCTGATTTCGCGATCAGACCAATTCATTACTCAGCAAAATTCGTTAAACGATTTCTAAATTTGTAGTCATTATAAATATTTCAAAAATGATTTTTTTTTTGAAATGGCATTTTTAAAGTGACTCTGGCGACAGCCAGGGTTAATTTTCGTGTTTTTAATGTGAATTATGAAATCTAAAGTGGTAACTTATGCAAATTTACCTTCACCATCCCTTATTTAGTAATCGATGATCTTATTAAACTCCATTTTGTAGATTATTATTTAATATGCTTTAAAAAGTTATACGATAAAGTTTCCTTTTAAGTTAAAAATTTGGTAACCTTTTACCGTCTCCCATAATTTTGAAATTTAGGAATATGAACTTCCGAAGACTATTTGTGTCCCAAGAGGTTTCAGTATTGAATCTTTAAATCGAAAAAAATGTTGTTTGAAAAAAATTGAACTTTCCCATCACTCTGTAGATATTTAGTACGATTGTTGTTGTTTTCTTAATAAGTGTTGTTTTGTTTTGGTTATTTTAAATCCTCGATGTGTTTATATCTAATTTAATTAATACGTTTAATAATGTTATTTAACAAATTAAATAATTTTATTTTTAATTA
>CM040182.1:53816167-53993667 GCA_022606455.1 Callitettix versicolor | reverse complement strand
TAAGTGTACATATTAAGCATTTAAATTTCACAAAAATACGAAGAAACCGTTATAAAATAACGGTAAGATAAAAAAAACAGTTTAGAAAATTTTTACTCGGTTTTCGTACAGGGAATATTTGTAACGATTTCTATCTGTAACGGAGCCGCCTCGGTAGCTCTCTCTCCTAGCTCTCTCTCTCTCTCTCTCTCTCTCTCTCTCTCTCTCTCTCTATCTCTCTCTCTATATATATATATATATATATATATATATATATATATATATATAAGCCGCCTCGGTGGCCTAGTGGATAGCGTACTGGGCTTTCACCCCGAGGACCCGGGTTCGATTCCCGGCCAGGGCTTGGCATTTTCATACGCTATAAATCATCCCATCGTCTGCATTAACCCAAGTGTGCACAATAGTCCGACGTTAAACGCAAAAAAAAAACTATCTGTAACTATTTTTTAACATTAATACGTAAATGAGGAAAACTTGAGTATTATTTTATTGCAGTATTTTAAAATAAAAATGGATAAAGAAATGAATTAAGCAAAGACAGGTGTGTGCACAACTAGAAAGCAAAGATAACAGCAAGATCAGCGTGGAATCCCCGTTACTTTGCCGCTACCAGTCTATCCTTACGGAGGAAAGTATCATATTTACGCCATACCCAAGTCCTTGGTAATTATTACTTAGAGTTGTTCAATATTCAAATCCACCGACCTTAAGGGAAAGAGTTTGGGTAATTTTCGCGTAATAATCTAGAACAAGGCCACTAAGAATTAGTCTTAAAATAATTGCCCGGAGAAAGCAGATCGAGGGCGGGGCACATTTACTGTACACATTGGTGTACACTGTACGCACATTTGTATAGGCCATAAGAAACACTGTATACATACACCAATAGGTCATATATTGTAAACGCATACACGTACACATAACACTGTTGTATTCTCCCTCTCTCTCTCTCTCTCTCTCTCTCTCTCTCTCTCTCTCTCTCTCTCTCTCTCTCTCTCTCTCTCTATATATATATATATATATATATATATATATATTTTTTTTTTTTTTTTTTTTTTTTTTTTATAGCGTATGAAAATGCCAAGCCCTCGCCGGTAATCGAACCCGGGTCCTCGGGGTGAAAGCCTAGTACGCTATCCACTAGGCTACTGAGGTGGCTTTATATATATATATATATATATATATATATATATATATATATATACATATATATATATATATATATATATATATATATATATATATATAATAGAGCTTTGATTAACCGTCAAGTTAATTGTGTTAATTCTATTATCTGACAGCCTAATTTTTAAACAGCCTTTCATAGTAAATAATTTGTAATAAATCATAAAAGTAACTTCTTGACAAAACAAAACACTGTAACTGGATATGACTCACTCATAGCGTAAGCGGGCAACTGACACTAATTCCTATCCTAAACAAACACTGATAACCGAAAAGTAAACCATTCTATCATCTAGCGTAATGACATAAATACCCTTCAAATAGTGTCAACAAATTCCGAAAGATGCATGAATTGAAAGGTAAACACTCTAATACCATTTCGCTATTTACGATAATACCATTCAGCGTATAAGTCGATCATCTAACAGTCACGTGAATACTCTAAGAGGCACGCGGTGTTCTTGTATATGTTACGTAAAAAGACTAAGTACGGATAATTATATACCTATGTACAGTTAGTTTTGACCTGTAGCTTTTTACTTTGTTTTAGTAATAATTTTATTGAAATTCTTAATGTAATCGTCTTTTTCCCGCTAGAAATGTAATGTTTTAGAGTACAACTCTGTATTTCCTACTTTCAAACATTTTGTATTTGTTGACGCGTTTCGGAATACTTCCATTTTCAAAACTTTTTATAGTACTCAAAATTACAGTAAAAAGTTTGAAAAGCCAAATGTTCCGAAACTCGTCAACAAATATAAAGCAAGGAAAGGCAGAGATATGTATTCTAAAAAATTAAAAATGATTTTATTGTTGGCATATAGCTTCGTTGTGTTCTGTTTACTAAAGTTTATTTTAGGAAAAATTGTAATTAACTCTAAATTGAACTTGTTATTATTTTTTAAGACATGTTTTAGAATAAAATAAATGATTCAATGTGTTATTTAATTATGAAATTAGCTGTTTGGAACCCAATACTTGATTTTAATATTCAGGTAATGATATACATAAACGTAATATATATAGGAATATCGTTGTATTTCTATTTTGGAATTAATTACATGACTTCGAGGTACTACAGGACAGACACACAGATTACAGACCCTGCACCATGTAGGCCCTACACTACAGTTGGGTAGTTCACGAACGAACGGGTCAAAATGAACTAATCTTTTAGCTGAACTACTCCGCGAACTATTTCGTGCTGAAATATTGAAGTTCATTTAGTTCTATTTGCACATGCAATCTTACCATCAATCATTAAATCGGGTGGTGTAATTGTTCTACTGATATCAATTTTACCGTTTTATTTATTCCAATATTACAAAGTAAAAAAATTGTAGAATTACATTTTATCTATTAGTCAAGTAATATTTTGGTTTATATTATCCATAATGATTCTATTCACACGGATTGGTGCCCAAACAGTACAAAACCATTTATTAATATCGGGATATTAATAATATGAATTTACTTTACATACTTCTTCATCGATTTAATTACAATAGAAATATGAGATAAACTCATTACATAGTTAATTAACTTAAAAGTATATATTTTGAAAATATATTACAAGGGAATACATTTTCTACTTACTTTATTTACAAATACAAGTAAATGAAGTATTTACTTTACTTTATATACAAATAAAATAAATGAAAAACAATCAAAATTATTGATTAGTAATTGTACACTTTTAAACCTAAAAAAAAAATAATTTAAAAAAAAACAGGTGAATAATTCTTTCAGCATATATGGATAAGCTTATCATGAGGATATCGGGGTAAAGTTTCACGAACACAAATGAAAAACAAAAAAAAAATCTAACGATAAAAGTGAATAAGAATTAAAGTTACAATAAAATAAAAGAATAAAAAGAAAAACAATAAAATAAAGAACTATTATAAAAATAATTCTGCAATAAACAATTAAAAGCAAAATCTCTTGAACTATATTCAACATTAAATTCAGAAAAAAGCTCAAATTCCTTCTCAGTATAATCATAAGGATATCAATTAGATTCATTTAAACATGAAGAAATTAAACCTACAAGTTACACATACACACACACACACATATATATATATATATATATTTTTTTTTTTTTTTTTTTGTGTTTAACGTCCGACTATTGTGCACACTTGGGCTAATGCAGACGATGGGATGATTTATAGCGTATTAAAATGCCAAGTCCTGGCCGGGAATCGAACCCGGGTCCTCGGGGTGAAAGCACAGTACGCTATCAACTAGGCCACTAAGGCGGCTATAAATATATATAGCCTATATATATAAACAGGGCTCAATTTGAGGCGGAATGGCATTCCGATAGGCTACATCTCTTTAGAAAAAAAAGTTACGATAATTATAAAATTTTATTTAATTACATATTACTCTGTTGTTAGTGGGTGTTTCTGGCCTATTACTTGTTACACTTCCCGTAAGAGAATCATTCTCAGGTCGTAACGATCGATTATTATGTGAGACAAGAATATCTTATCGTGCGTTACTGTTGAGTACTGCAAACTGCGACTACTTCTGTAACCTGTAGTGTGGCTGACGGGACACAACCTAAATTTTTATCCTACCGGTAGCTCCCCTTCGCCTCACAAAAAATTAAAAAAAAAACTCTAAAAGTCTATTGAAACAAGACTGTTCAGTGAAGACCTTCGAGCTTGCTAACACCATGAAAGTAATGGGTGAAACAAAACGGGCTACAAAATGTCCCAAATACAATACAAGTAAGGAAACTAGCCTCCAAGTTCAAATTCAATGAAGAGCAACTGATTCTGAGAGTATCTGAACTCCAGAATGTTCCCGGGAAGCATCACCTTGTTTAAACAATCAATCAATTCCATAACCATATCGAGTGAACGTGTAAGAGGTTTATTACAGATTAACCTCATTATCAAACCATTGAAATCATCACTGAATATTGCAACAGTTTCTGGCCTGTTGTTTGTAAAGATTAATGGACCTCTTATTCGGCTCTTTAACTCAGTTAACTCTGGCTTGTATCTGGACACTGTTCAGAATTAGCGTCAATAGAAAAGAAGTATAATGGGTTTTTTTGTTATTTTAAGGCGAAAAGCACATTGAGGCTATTATCGCTTCATTAATTGTAAGTGTGAGTGCAAAGTGTTTAAGTCGTAAGTGTAGAGTTGTAAGTGTAAGTGTGTGTTAGACTCGGGTACCGCGAGGGACGTCTAAATCCTCTCAATAGGTGCAGCTAGTTTGCACCCCCTGCGGGGAAGTATAATGGAAACAGGTTGAAGTTTTAGACAATATTTTAGGATGGGCAGACAACTTAAACAATTATGAAACTGCTTTGTTACTGTTTTTATTACCTTACTAGAGCACATTTGTATACTTTTGAAAAATAACATCTGGAATTAAATAAAATGTTCAAGTTTCTGTATAACTAAAGAGTTGTTTCCTACCAATTATTTGAATAACCACTACACCCTGGAAGGTTACAGTTCCGTCACTTACAAACACACACACACACACACACACACACACACACACACACACACACACACACACACACACCTCACACCACACACAGGTTCCACAATGTAAAAATACACAAAAGTCCTATGCATTACAAATACTTTGTACAAATTACAAATTTGCCCTTGACTCATACTTTTTACATATACTTGTATACTCTACACTATCACATACATGAAAGTCTACACTGTGCACACACACACACACACACACACACACACACACACACACACACACAAATAATGTGTACACATATACAATGTCCTACAGTAACAACAGAATAGATATAAACACGTTATAACCTCTACACTCATAAGCCTAACCATATAAATTGTTGATTGACTTTATCAGAATGTGGTTTTGAAAGGGCCTCAGTATTAGTCTGCACTGACTGTCCTGGTGTTATACTCACACTGAGCGATGCCTCGATGGTACGTGTTGGAAACATAAATGAGCCCTCAACATTAAACGTTATTTTAGTGCAATTTTAGCTGAAAACAATTATAAGTAGTTCAAAACAGTAGACTCACATAATTAATTAATTGCCTTTCTAACGCTTGAAAAAATCTTCCGCCAATCTAAACGGTCAAATACGCAATATTTTTGTTTTATTATATACATTACAACTGAAGATTTACTCATTTAGTAATTTAGTTTTATTATGAAAAACACTTTAAGACACATAACCCATTGGTATCTAAATCAATACACAAGCACTAGGTGATAGTGGTTTACTTTCGATTATCAATGTTTGCTTGGGATAGCAATTAGTGTCAGCTGTAGAGATGGGTAAGAAAACTCCAAACTGTTAAAACAAACTGTTATTCTATTTACGAAAAACAAACTGCTTTGCCAAACGGAAACTAGCAGTTTGAATTGGACTGATCGTGATTTGTTAAACAAGGAACAACAGTTTGGACTTCCCTAACACCTACGTTCTATTCGAACGTTGCCGCAAGCGCTAAAACATTTTTCTTGATATTTTCCTGTTAAACTGTTTTTCTGTTAAACAGTACAAACACCTTTTCTTTAACTTGCTATTTGCTATACTTTTTCCCTCTATTTCTTGTTGCAACGTAGTGAAGTAAGAACTGTTTGGGAGTTGTCAAACTTTATCTCTCTCTATTTTGTTGCGAGTTGTTTGAAAGTTTTAAATGTAAAATTTGTTGTTCAAACATTTTTTAAACTGTAAAAACAGCCATAATTGTGATTTATATTAGTTTTTCTCCGTAGTTTACTTTGTGTTTAGAAATTTAAAAATATTTAGTGGACAATTTTGAAAGTTTTCTTTTACTTTTTTTATGTTTTTAGAATTAAGTGCATAGTTTTTAATTATTTATTGGATGTTTGGACTTTTTAAAATTCACAATATCTACTCTTGTATATATCTTGAATAATTTTAGGTTGTTTTAGGTTAATAACCTATCATTAACCTGTAATAACCTAATGTTAATAACCTATAATTTTGTAACTATATAGAGACAATTTTATTTAAACATATTTGGCCTATGTTCTTATTACTATATTTTACTTATTAACGTTTCTTTTTTCAGTGTTGAAAAATGAAAACCTACTTTCTCCCAAATAAAAATATGACAGTAACATCTCACATAACCTAATTTTAATACATAACCTAATTTGTAAATACATAACCTAATTTTATTTAAACGTATTTTTTATATTTATTATCAATATTTTTAATCAACTAAAAATATTCTAAATTGTTTGCATTTCAGTAAATATGCAAAGGCTATTTAATTTTTAAGTAAAAAAAATAATACTTCTATTAGAAATTCATTGCATTTTGTAAATATAAAATGGCATACATATATATTACGTTTTGAGAATGTAATTTAATTATTACTACATTTAATTATTTTTTTTCTAAATGTTTTACACCCAAAAACAGTTAAGGACATGGTGGTAATGGGAATGAAAAAGTAGTCTTAGAAAACTGAACGTTTGTGCTTATGTTTTAGCTGCTAATGCAACTTCGAGTTTCATTTTTCTAAACCTGTTTTTTAAAACTGTTTTTCCAAACAGTTATTTTTTCCAACAAAGATTTCGTTGATATTTTTTAAAAATTGCAGAAGTGCCCATCCCTAGACAGCTGCCCGCTTATGCTAGCTTACTTTACTAAAGTCATGTGTTTTGTTTTGTCAAGAAGTTACTTTTATGATTTATTACAAATTATTTACTATGAATGGCTATTTTAAAATGTCAGATAATAGAATTAACACATTTAACCTGACGGTTAGTCAAAGCTTTAATATATATATATACTAGCATTACCCGTCGCGGCTTCGCCCACGAAACTTACTTTTTCAGTAATGTAATAATTTAAAAACATTAAAAAATATATTAATAAAAGCGTGACTATCTAAGCTTATGTTTATTTTACAGTGAATATGAAAAAATATTATAACCTGAATATGTTGTTTTATTGTCTTCAAACGTGTTCCATTCGAATTTAAGAAAATCTGATCAAAAAATATTTTTCTCCAGTACCAAAATTTATACCTCTTCTATATTTTTGTCCTTTTGGGGATGAAAATGCTGAATTACGTGTATCATAAATTGTGTTTTAGAATATTTAGTTTACTTTTAAGAAAAGCCGATAAAAAATATTTTTCTACAATGAAAACACTCTTTTTCTCTAATTATACCTCTTTTTTACATTTTTATTCTTTTACGGAATTAATTGGGAAAAATGTTGAAATATGTGTTTCATTATTTGTGTTTCGTAGCATATTTCTAGAATATACGATCCAAAATAAATATTTTTTCAATGCAAAATTATATACACCTTTTTTACATTTTCTACCCACTTTCAATTTCTGTAGGGGATGGGTTTTGGGAAATTGTGAAAAATATATTTCATTACTCATATTTAATAGTGACAATATTACGTTTTAAGGTCAGACGTAAAACATATTTTTTTAATAAAATTTGTTGTAATTAATTTTTACCTGTTTAGGGGTTGAATACTGGAAAATCGTTTTTCAGTGCACCCCTACATGTGGTGTTAACCCTGAAAATTTAAAATATTTAGCTATTATAGTCTTGGCTATACGTTGATTATTAAAATTGGACTTGGTAAGTAGTTTAATGGCGTTAAAATCAAATTTTTGCAAAATCCTCTCTTAGTACATCTCAACTTTGTTATAAAAACGTACTCTGAAAATTTCAAGACTCTAGCTATAATAGTCTTGGCTGTAGGTTAAATTAAATTTGGACAGGGTAAGTAGTTTAAAGGCGTTAAAATAAAATTTTTGTAAAACTCCTTTCTTAGTGCACGCCTATATAGCACCCTGAAAATTTCAAGTTGCTAGCTAAAATAGTTTTGGCTCTGCATTGATTATGAATCAGTCAGTCAGGACTTCTTCTTTATATATATATATATATATATATATATATATATATATATATATATATATATAGAGAGAGAGAGAGAGAGAGAGAGAGAGAGAGAGAGAGAGACTATCCAGTGTAGAGTCTGCGTGTTTGTAACCCGTATGTAAAAAAACTGAAGAAGTAACACACAAACTCCAGGAGCCTCTAACGTCGTGAGTAATTGGACAAAAAAATGTCGTATTCAACTAAATGAAACAAAATCATAGCATGTAAATTTCACCAATCTGAAGATTAAGCAACATTTGCCTGTAATAATCAATTCAGTTCCGATCCCACATGCAAACACCGCTAAGTACTTGGGAATAACTCTAGATGTTACTCAGGTGGAAAGAACATATTAAAAAGAAGAAACAAGAATTAAATATCAAGTTAGGAAAAATGTATTGGTTGCTGGGGAGAAATTCCCAGTTATAAATTCATAACAAATTGTTTTTATATCGGCAGGTCTTGAAACCGGTTTTGGACATGTGATTCAACTTTGGGGATGTGCAAAGAAGACCAATATTAATATTTTACAGACATTCCAGAACAAAGTGCTTCGCTGCATAGTTAATGCTCCGTGGTATGTGAGGAGTGATAACCTGCACAGAGATCTCAAAGTGGAACTAGTCAAAGAAGAAGTGAAGAAGCACGCAGTGAGGCATTGACGACGCATCTCTAGACATTTACATCCTGAGATGTGCACTTTGCTGGAAACTGGTACGGGAGGTAGACGATTGTGCAGAACAAAATCACTGGACTTAATTGTTAATTGAAATACGTAATATTTAAGAAAATGTTTACTGGACCAGCTTTATTGGAAATTTGATGCTCTTTTGATAGGACCAGCCGGTATTACAGGAAAAACCAGCAACTACGTTCCTCATCGTTAAAACAAAGGCCGCTGTCTCGAAACGAAAGTGAATGAAAACAAACCTTACACATAAGTCGTTCTGGCATTATACGAGGTGTGTTCAGAAAGTAATGACAATTTTTATTTTCTGAAGAAAATATTTATTTATTCTTCTACATTGATGTTGTCTTTAAAATAGTCACCATTGGAGATTATGCACTTGTGCCAGCGCTTCTTCCAATCCTCGAAACACTTCTCAAACTCGATCTTTGAGATAGCATTTAATTCTTTCAGCGATGCGCTTTTAATGTCATCTACGGCTGTAAAACGACATTTAAGTTTCTCTTCATTTTCGGAAATAGAAAAAAGTCACACGGAACCATGTCTGGCGAATATGGAGGCAGGGGCATCGTTACAGTATTGTTTTTGGCTAAAAATTCACGAACAACAATGAAGTGTGAGCTGGTGCATTATCGTGATGCAAAAGCCATGAATTGTTTTCCCACAGATCCGGGCGTTTTTTTCGGATTGCTTCACGCAAACGGCGTTGAACTTGTAGATAGTACTCCTTGTTGACCGTTTCACCTAGTGGCAGGAATTCATGATGCACTATGCCATTAATATCGAAAAACACAGTGAGCATAACCTTCACGTTCGGCCGCAAATGTCGAGCCTTTTTCGGTCGAGCCAGAATGCCTCCACTGGGATGATTGAGCCTTAGTTTCGACGTCATATCCGTAAACCCATGTTTCGTCACCTGTTATAATACGTTTCAGTAATTCTGCATCGTCGTTGACTTCATTTAGTGACTCCTGAGCAACTTTCATTCGCAGCTGTTTTTGTTCAAAATTCAACAATTTTGGAACGAATTTTTCTGTCACGCGTTTCATACACAAAACACTTGAAACAATGTCATGACATGATCCAATCGATATGCCAACATCATCAGCCACCTCTCTAATTGTGATTTGGCTATTGTTCATAACCATTTCTTTCACTTTTTTCCGTCTGCATTAGCCCAAGTGTGCACAATAGTCGGACGTTAAAAAAAAAAAAAAAAAAAAAAAAAAATCTTTCACTTTTTCCACGTTTTCATCAGTTGTTGATGTGCTGGGGCGTCCAGGGCGTTCGTCATCTTCAACGTCTTCACGGCCTTCTTGGAAACGCTTATACCACTCGTAAACTCTTGCTATATTGATAGCAGACTCACCATAAGCCTTTGTTAACATTTCACACACTTTATTACACTTTATTCCATTTTTACGCAAAATTTGATACAAATTCTTTGATCCATTTCTTTTAACAAACGAAAATCGCCGAGCTCGTAAAAACACATCTAACCTTAGTGGCTGTCACAGACAAAGTCAACTCGCCTAACCCAAAAAACGCCTGGAAGTAAATGCGAACGTTAAAATGTGTCATGTTTTATACAGGTGACACATTAAAGAAAGAAATTTGATCCACGTTCTCAAAACTTATTGTATTCTTCTTTATACACAAATGATAGCAAAAGTCCAATTAAAAAAAAATAACATGAATCCTTAAGAAACAATTTTGAAAACAGATCATCGGTGCTGATTAAATTAGTCGTATCGAGGTGTCGAATGCCTTATCAAGAGTATTCTGCCAAGGGTTAATGGGCGTGTCTGGACCCGACCTTTCGTCTTAACTTTAACGTGTTAACATCGCCCATCGGCAATTATTTCATGCATGAATCAGATTCAGAACGAGTTTTGTCAATACAAAGGTTAACAACAAAGATTCACATTTAGCAAGACAAGGTCTTTATCGTGTTAAGTAATCATATAATTAGGAAAACGTCAGTTTTAAATGAAACGTATCGGATGAACTTGACTCGTGCTTTTCAAAGCTTTTAAGCTCATTAAAAAGTGGCATTGGACAGATTCTGACCCAACATTTTGTAACACGCTCTGACGTCACAGCTGAAGGTTCTTTTCTAATGAGCGAAGCGAGTTTTCAGTTTTATCGGGATTTATCGATTTTTTCATTTTTATTATGCAGTAATTCACCGATTTTCTTTATATTTTTGATACGTTTATTTTGTTATAAATATTTGTCTATAAGTTTACCTTATTGTTTCAGTTTATTCGAACATTTGCCATCATTTGTGTATATAAAGCGATACAATACGTTCCGAGAACTCTCGTTCTCAAGCACCTAACTTAAAACCTAAACATGGGACAAAAACACAAGGCTAGAAGCCTAAGCCAGTTTTAAAATACTAATACGCTAAGATAAAAACATTCGGAGCAAATAGATGTGAGTGGTGGAAGCGGAATTAAAACTAAATAAGACTTACATGTGTGTGTGTGTGTGTGTGTGTCCATATATATATATATATATATATATATATATATATATATATATATATATATATATATATATATATATATATATATATATATATATATATATATATATATATATATATACATACATATATATGGAGGAATAAAAGTGGCAGCAGAGCACAACTCAGGAGGATCATGGGGCTCATAACAGGGCACTGTGGTCTGAGGGTGCACATGAACAGGATAGGTGTATACCACGGAGAAACCGTGTGTAGATTGTGCAGAAAGGAGGAGGAAACTGTAGGTCACATAATTTGATTGTGAGGCTCTTGCTAGTAGAAGACTAGGGGTTTTTGGTTTCCAAGACCCTAGGGATCTTCAGCAGAGTGAGCTAGTCAGTGGGTTGTTGGAACTTATTAGGGGCACCAATCTGCTGAACTAGGTAAGTTGCACAATGGGTCAGTCGATCGCAGTGCCTGGGGTTGAACTATTCCCTTCTTCTACAATATAATCTTACATGTGTATATACAGTAGAAGATACTCGACGCACCACTTAGCCAATAAAGCAAAGACGAATTAAAAAGTGGGCAGAAGGCTGCCTATCCAGAGACAAAAACAGTAAAATAAAAAAATGTAAAACATACTCTTTTACGTCCATAAAATGTGTTTTTTTTTTAATTTTAAGGCGAAAAGCACATTGAGGCTATTATCGCCTCCCTAAATGTAAGTGTGGGTGTAAAGTGTTAAAGTCGTAAGTGTAGTATTTGTAAGTGTAAGTGTGTGTTAGACTCGGGTACCGCGAGGGACGTCTAAATCCTCTCAATAGGTGCAGTTAGTCTGTATCCCCTGCGGGGTCCATAAAATGGAAGTACAATATATTCGTAGCTTAGTTGAAAAGAGTCAAGGAGGCATCTGAGGTGTCCGAAAACCGTCACATTATCCCGATCTGTACTTTGTAGATGAAATTTTGTCCGTATGTACAGGTTTACCTCTGCGCATTTTGTAAAGTCTATACTGAGAGGTGCTTTCTCGACTCTAGAATTGATCAAAACTTGTTTGAGAAACTATTGTGGTGCTTAACTACTCTTGCTTTGCTATATGTTGCTTGCTATTTGTAGATATGCATGATGTTGACAAAGTTTTGTTTTTAACAAGAGATCAACCTTGTACGAAGCTAATATGCTTACCTCTTTCTGCATACATATTTTCATAATGTTATTTTTAAAATAAAAGTATTTATAATTAGGAATTTAAAGCTAAAAAAACGCAACTTTTAACAATTTACATAATACTATTACAAAAATAGGCTATGTAGTAGTTCTTTTTCAATACTTTATCTTTTAATTTGCTTCTATATTAATAAGCGCTTATGTAATTTGTGTTAAAGTTATGTAAATGAAGCCAAGTTTGCAAAGTTCTAAAGAAATTAAAAGATTTTTTTCTAAAATAAAGTAAATTTTTATGCTTATTTTATATCAGTTCTAAGTCTGGAAACAGCTTAACAGTGCTACTTCTTAAGGAATGATTTCACAACTTTCATCCTCCAAGAGGGCTCTCCTGTAAGTTCAATCATCCAAACAACAGCCTTCACACACAAAATTGCATTAAACCGTCAGTGTAATAAGGTCATATTACAATCGCCGAGTGCTGGGCCGAGACTTTTTGCTCGGCCGAGTAATTCACAATGTAATTAGTACAGGCAGTACTCGCCCTAGTAAAGGAAGAGTAATTCACAGTGTAATTAGTACAGACAGTACTCGCCCTAGTAAAGGCCATGTAATTCACAGTGTAATTATTACAGGCAGTACTCGCCCTTGTAAAGGCCGAGTAATTCACAATGTAATTAGTACAGGCCGTACTCGCCCTAGTAAAGGCCGAGTAATTCACAATGTAATTAGTACAGGACGTACTCGCCCTAGTAAAGGCCGAGTAATTCACAATGTAATTAGTACAGGTAGTACTCGCCCTAGTAAAGGAAGAGTAATTCACAATTAATTAGTACAGGCAGTACTCGCCTAAGTAAAGGCCGAGTAATTCACAGTCTAATTAGTACAGACAGTACTCGCCCTAGTAAAGGCCATGTAATTCACAGTGTAATTATTACAGGCAGTACTCGCCCTAGTAAAGGCCGAGTAATTCACAATGTAATTAGTACAGGCCGTACTCGCCCTAGTAAAGGCCGAGTAATTCACAATGTAACTAGTACAGACATTACTCGCCCTAGTAAAGGCCGAATAATAGGGGATGAAAGACAATGGATAGAACCGTGTTTTATTCCCTCGGCCGAATATGTTACCCTCCTACAATCTTACTCTCCTCGTTATAGTACGCGTCTTTTACTCAGTTTTCTTTGTACTTCTACTCGTCTTTCACTCACTTTTTCTCGTTATTCTACTCGTATTTCACTCACTTTTCCTCGTTATTCTACTCGTCTTTCACTCACTTTTCCTCGTTATTCTACTCGTCTTTCACTCACTTTTCCTCGTTATTCTAATCGGTTTTCACTCACTTTTCCTCGTTATTCTACTCGTTTTTCACTCACTTTTCCTCGTTATTCTACCCATCTTTCACTCACTTTTCCTCATTATTCTACTCGGCTTTCACTCACTTTTCCCCGTTATTCTACCCATCTTTCACTCACTTTTCCTCGTTATTCTACTCGTCTTTCACTCACTTTTCCTCGTTATTCTACTCGTCTTTCACTCACTTTTCCTCGTTATTCTAATCGGTTTTCACTCACTTTTCCTCGTTATTCTACTCGTCTTTCACTCACTTTTCCTCGTTATTCTACCCATTTTTCACTCACTTTTCCTTGTTATTCTACTCATCTTTGACTCACTTTTCCTCGTTATTCTACTCGTCTTTCACTCACTTTTCCTCGTTATTCTACTCGTCTTTCACTCGGTTTGTGTAATCAATTTGTTCAGTGAAGTGTCTGTTGTATAGTTACGTTTATTAATTCATTTTATGATTTTATTCTCTATTTGTTTTCGTTAGTTCAAAAAAAATCTTGAAGTGGTAAAATAAATCTTTTAAGATTCGATAACATAAAATCCAAGAATGTTTGTTGGCTGGCTACGAGAAATTTCATAACTGTCGGCTACATATCAGCTATGAGCCGCCTCGGTGGCCTAGTTGATAGCGTACTGGGCTTTCACCCCGAGGACCCGGGTTCGATTCCCGGCCAGGGCTTGGCATTTATCATCCCATCGTCGCTGGCAGACGCTATATATCATCCCATCGTCTGCATTAGCCCAAGTGTGCACGATAGTCAGACGTTAAACATATACATATATCGACTACATATCAGAAGTTGGTGGAAGCCATGAAGTTAGCGGATTTTGGTGTGCCAGAGGTAAACAAATTAAATAAATACGTGAACCTAACTTATGTATTGCTGTAGTTAGAGTAAAAATCATTTGTTTTATATTAAATCGTAACGATCAGCTGATTTCATTAAACAACGGAGAGACTATAGTAAGTTTCAGGTTATGTTATTAAAAACTAGAAATATTGACGAAAATTATTGTAGACGTTTATATTAATTTTGAATGTATTATAAATGGTTACAACGTGCACGTGTTCTTCAACTAAGGAAAAATACCGAAACCAAAGCAACACAACATTTCATGTAATAGGTGTGTACTATTTTCGAAAAGGAGGAAAAATAAAGACAGAAATAGAGAGACGAAACTCGTTTGCTTGTTCGTTCCATATTTCCGTTACATTCTTCCGTTCGGCATAATTTTTTTTTATGCACTCCTCTCGCCAAAGCTTTGCTTAAAAAAAATAACCGATTATAAAATTCGGGCACTGAAATAAATTCACTTTACGAATCGGATGTGATCTGTTTCAAATTCTCTTAAACGCGTTTTGCTGTTCCTCCAATAACATAACGTTCCTGTTCGCACTATTATGACCGGTTCTGCTACCATTTGCTCTATTAAGGCAGGTATGATGTAATTAGAATGATGTTTAAAAACTCTTTTCAAATCATTTTGCTCCGCCACGAAAGCATTGCACGATTTCAAAACGGACTGACTCTATTGTACCTTTTCCGCTGTGATCATATCACTTGACATACCAAGGTAGTGAGTGACTCGTTCCAGTACTCGGCAGATATAATACGGCTTATATATATATATAACCTATACGCCATTCAAGAAAGAAAGAAATACTTACACTGTATTTGTGCCGTCTAAGCAACGTACAAAATACATTTACATCGAAATTAGAAATAATGTTATGTTAATTTAAAATTTAAATACTTCCCACCTTAAAACACGTTTCTTCTTCTCTTGCATACATTTATTTTTATGTCCTGTTTATTCCTTTTCATTAAACATACCGTATGTGTTTGACAATTCCCAGAATTACGTTAACCATGATCATTTTTCTTGATAAAAAGCGATCTTGCCCAACCGAAGGAGAAGTGACACCGAGATTGCTGAGTGTTAGACTACACTGATTAACTGATTTGATTGAGGTCGCGCATATCGCAAAGTTTGAATGAAAGGTCGAGTCACTTTCTCTGTTACTTAACCTTGAAATTCCGAGAAGCGAGACGGCAGTCCGTTTCATTGTGGCCTACTGGAGTATTCTGTAATAGCGGACTATTGCGAGTGAGAGTTTTATGCCCACTGAAGCATTCTAAAAAAGCAGATTATCGAGAGTGAGAGTTATAGACCTACGTGGTTATTCTATAACTTCTATTAAGAGTGAGAGGTGTAGGTCTAATAGTTATCCGTAACAGGAGACTACTCAGAATAAGAGAGAGATCTACTGTAGTATTCTGTAATAGCAGACTATTGAGAGTACAAGTTGTAGGATTCCCGAAGTATTTTGAAAGAACAGAATATTGAGAGTGAGATTTGTAGTCCTATTCAAGTATTATGTAAAAGCAGACAATTGAGAGTCAGAGTTATAGGCTTAGTGGAGTATTCTGTAATAGAAAACAACTGAGAGTGAGATTTAGGCCTAGTGTATTTAAACTTAAAAAAGGAGTCTACTGAGAATGAAAGTTGTAGGCCTACTGGAATATTCTGTAATAACAGGCTTTTGAGAGAAAGAGAGAGAGAGAGAGAGATAAAGAGAGAGAGAGAGAGAGAGAGAAGAGACAGATAGACAGACAGAGGGAGAGAGAGGGAAGGGGAGGGTGAGAGGGAGAGAGAGTGAGTATTCTGTAACAGCAGAGGATTGAAAGAGTTGTAGATCTACTAGAGTATTTTGTAATCGCAGAATAATGAAAGTGGAAGCTGTATGGAATATATAGAATGACCAGCTTTTTAAACCATTGTTAATGCAAATGCATTTGTCTTCATTGCAGCCTCTTTGATTGATCGCAGTTAAAGAATGCAAAACAACCTTAAAAAATATGTTAAAGTAGGTAGGCTTCCTACAATGGTATAGTGCATTGTGTAATACTTGCCTGAAAATTTTAAATAAACTGATATCAATATTTGCAATACTGTAGGCCTATAAACAATGCTGTTTTTTTATTGGAACGTGTTTTGCCTAAAGAGGCATTTTGCCTGAACGTTTTTAAAATTCCAGTACTATCACGACGTATTATCCATGTTTAATAAGTACATCGATATATGAGTATGGAAAACAAAAGGAACTGAACACATTGGTGGCGAGTAGTAAGCAATAACGCTATGGTGAATGTATGCGCTGAAGAAGACAATCTAATAAAGAACATGGCCACCTGATTTCTGGCTATTAGCAAGCATTGAAGAATTGTTAAAGGTATAAGGTTACAGAAATCAAAAGACCCCTGGAGATTGGAAATACCAGATGCTATCAAGTAGCAAACACTAAAGAGAATACGCTTAGATTGTAATTTGAACGACCTCTACATTCATGTTATGGAGGTCTTGAAAGCGAACAAGCCTTGTATGGGGTCAAACTGCAGCATTTATATTAATTCATTAAAATAAGATAATAAAAAGATAAAATTACGATTGCTAACATTAAAAAATGCTGTCTGTCGCGTATATTTTTATAGGCACTTCATCAAAATTAGGACAATAAATGCTAGCTTTCAATGTTAGTGTTGGGTATATAACGTAGCTCCAATGCAGTAGACGATTTCAAAAGATTGCTGCATATGTTAACACGTTGTGCTAATATTTGAAAAATATTGTAACTCCAATTTATAACATATTTCCGTATGAATTTGTTTTTGTTTTAATAAGAAACATTAAATGTTCGCCTGTAATGCTCGTTATACGAGGGTTGTCCGTAAAATAAGGTTCTCAATAATTTTTCACAATGAAAAACATGTTTATTTGCATTGAATAATACATTTTTGGAAAGCTTACACTTTTTTCCATTTTTCGACATAATCGCTGTCGAGATCGATGCATTTTTGCATACGGTGAACAATTTTTTGTATGCCTGAGTCGGGTAAATCTCCCGCCGCGCCGCGAAGTTAGCTTAAAACTTTTTCTTTCAGCCTCTCTCTGGTACTGAAATGCGTCCCACCTTCGTGTTTCTTCAAATTAGGGAAGAAATGGTAGTCACTTGGGGCTAAGTCCGGGCTGTAGGACGGATGTGTTACAATGTCCAATCCAAATTGGTTGATGAGACCGGTTGTTACACGGCGGTGTGCGGACGAGCGTTGTCCTGATTGATAGAAACAAACTCTATTCGTGAGCATGCCTCTCCTCTTGTTTTGAATCGCGCTGCGAAGGTTTTTTAACGTCTCACAGTAACTATCATCATTGATTGTTGTGCCGATATCCATGAATTTGCACAACAATAACCCCTTCCTGTCCAAAAACACGCTCGCCATGACTTTGTCGGCAGACAGTTTTTGTTTGAACTTCCGCGGCTTCGGCGACTCTGGATGTTTCCACTGACGTGATTGTTCTTTCGTTTCCGGTGTCGTATAGTGTACCCAGGTCTCGTCGCCAGTACCTAGGACAATGGAGTCCTAGAATTTCTGGCCATCGGTTTCGTAGGCCTGAAGAAATTCGCGGGCAACATGAATCCGTTGCCGTTTGTGGTCTGCTGTAAATTGTCTTGGGACCCACTTTGCACACAAATTTTGCTATACCCTAAATGGTTCGTCAAAAGTTTATCAATGCAAGTCTTTCTGACATCAGCGATCATCTCGGAGCACTCCCAAACAGTTGTCACCCTTGCTTCTTCCACTTACGCAATCATTTCGTCCGAAACAGATGGACGTCCAGAACTCTGTTCGTCATGAAAGTCCGTCTTTGAATTCTCTGCACTATTTTCGCACGTGTTGTATGCTCATACATTTTTCTCCGTAGACTTCACACAGTTGGATATGAATGTTCATCGGCGCAGTGCTTTTTGCACACAAAAAACGAATCACAGCGCGTAATTCGCACCTGGCGGGAGACAGAAGAGACAATTCCATTATTAACGGCTACCAAGCCAAGACTGAGCGTCGCAGAGCGCTCGCGGAGTGGGGATTGGGAGCGGAGGAACCAAGCTGCAAGCCAAGGTCACCTACTCCCGCGTAACAACGTTCACAACGACTATAGCGCCTTGGGAACCTTACTTTACGGACAACCCTCGTAGAACAATGACGTATCTTCGCTGCTGTTTTATACATTTTTGTAAAATATCGGTCAAATTAAAGGAAATAAATTAATATTAGTATAAAAAAAGATAAAATTGTGATTACTCACATTACAAAGATTGCGTCGTACTTCACAAACATTATTACTTAATATTTTCCAGTTTTTTACGCGTCCGTCATTTTTATTCGTATAATAACACTTTTTTAAGAGAGTTAATGGTTCGCGTAATTGAAATAGCCACTGAGAAGGTTAATCAATGGCAGATCAGGTTACAGGTAATTGTGAATACTGTGGATAAATATTATCCCTGAGCAGCCTTTCTAATTTCTAGGGAAACAAAGTAGATCCAGTGAATCCAGTGTAGTTGACGTTTCAGTAGGTACTTGATACAATTAATCACGAGCATTAGCAATGTTAGTGCTACAACAATAACATAGCTCTAGTGTCGTTAACATTTCTGTAGGTAGTTACACATTCTGTAACGCATTAAACATGACATGAGCGGGTTGTGCTATGAATTTCCTGTTCGTAACGCACAGTGTGGTAAATGTCTATATTACCGTGACCACAGATATAAGAAAATTTTATTTTTTCTAAATATACATTCCCGTGAATATAATGGTGTTGTAAAAATTTACGTCGCAATAATTTTTAAAATTTCGAATTTTCCTATGCTCCTATGTTACTATGAAATGTTTGATATCTTCCAGTACTCTTCAAGCAGTATCCGTCAGTTACGCGCTAGCCACATTTGTAGAGATATAAGAATCAAAATTGTACGGCAAGTTTTCCCACTTTTAGCGGTGAGGAACAACGTAGAAACTAAATGTAATGTAATTCTTTTTATATTCTTCTTCTTTTCTGCTAGGATTATTATCACTATGTTCAGTATAATGATCTGCCTTCCCTAGCTTCGTCAATTCTACTTTCGTTGACGCGTTTCGGAAAACCTCCATCTTCAAAAACTATATCTATACTGGTCACCAATATTATGGCCCGTCCTATTTATAATTTTCTATCTCCACCTCGTACTCCTCCTCTATTCAACACGTGTACATTAAACCTGACGTGCTCGCTTCTGATTGGTTCTTCAAAATCATACGTTTTGCTCGTTTCTAATTGGCTCCTTTCAAACTTTCTCTTCAACTGTCGTCGCTCCTGTTAATTTTTGAAAATTTTGAGATTTTTAAACTTAATATCTGCTTGCGACGATATCTGTTCATTTATTATGTTTTATCCCTTTAACTTAGATTTAAAAATTTCCAAGTTCTCTAAAATGTTCATACGTCTTCCTTTTTCTGCCACATGTAGTACCTTCATTGAGTTTTCTATTTCTCGAGGTATGTGTTCCTCTTTTATTAAATGTGGCGCATAATTTGAATCATTTTTGCCGTATTTGAATGATCTTACATGTTCTTTAAACCTAGTTCTAAATTTTCGTCCCTTTTGTCCTATGTATACTGCCTCGCATCCACGCTGTATTCTGTATACCACATTCTTATTATATTTGTCCTTTTCTTCTATATTCATTGTCAGTTTGTTACTTATTGTATTATTTGTAGCCATTGCTTTGTCTATATCATATTTTCTAACAAAATTCTTAAATTTATATGCCTCTTTCCCCGTATATGTTAATTTAGCCTATTTTCGTTTTTTTCCTTCTCTTTTATCGCTGTTTTCTTCCTCTCTCTTTCTTTTAATTCTTCGTAATAAATTTCTTATAATTTTTAAATCATAATAGTTGTTCACTGCTATTTGGAAAATTGTATTCAATTCTTCTTTGTATCAATCAGAAGCGAGCACGTCAGGTTTAATGTACACGTATTGAATAGAGGAGGGGTACGAGGTGGAGATAGAAAATTATAAATAGGACGGGCCATAATATTGGTGACCAGTATAGATATAGTTTTTGAAGATGGAGGTTCTCCGAAACGCGTCAACGAAAGTAGAATTGACGAAGCTAGGGAAGGCAGATCATTATACTGGACATAGTAAATGTAATGTAGTTTACATTTTACGTGTAAATGTTTTTGCAGTCTCACCGAGCAAATATATTTTTTATAGTTTTTAAAATTTTACATTCTCTTTAAAATGTTACATAACACTTGGTAGTTAATATATCTTTTACTGTGCTAAAAAATGTTTTCTAGAACCTTACCATATTTTAGGTATCTCGACATAGATGCTTAGCATATTGTTTTAGGCATCATAATTGTTACCAGATCCATACATAAGCATTTCCATTCACCAGATATCATCGTACAAGAAATCAAAACCATTTTTCAAAAACTAACAAACCATAATATTCTAAGAAATTTTTGAAAAGAAAATCACAAAATTGCAATGGATCAATGAACAATGTTATATTGTCGCACATATCAAAAAGAACATTTGTTAAGCCGCCTCGGTGGCCTAGTGGATAGCGTACAGGGCTTTCACCTCGAGGACCCGCGTTCGATACCCGGCCACGGCTTGGCATTTTCGTACGGTGTAAGTCATCCCATCGTCTACATCAGCCCAAGTGTGCACAATAGTCGGACGTTAAACCAAAAAAGAACATTTGTTATCAGAAAAACTTTAAAATTTAGTGTCCTTGAAGCACTAATATCATACAATGAGGGTTATCTGACAAAACGTAATGGAACATTTAGGACTAAAAGTGGGATATAACATAGTAAAAGCTATGAAACACCTCGATACAAACCGTGTAAGAAAACTAAATTGGAGCTTGAAGAATTAGACATGCTAGAACAGTTATAAAAAATAGCTACAGGATCTGAACCAATAGGATGAAGACTCTAGACTAGTTATAGTTATTTTAACACTAGGCTATTAAAATAAAAGTTGTGCAATTTAATAAAATATATTTGTTTTGGGGGGGGGGTTTCGAAAACAACTATTTTTTTAAGTTAAGATGTCAGATATCTCAAAAACCGTTAAACATATCTTTATTTTTTATTATCTTTATCTTTCTTTTAACTCAATTGCATAGAAAACTAGTTGCGCACAGGGATTCCAAGATGTTTGTACTGTAAAAAAAAATTAAAAAACTTTTCGTAACGATTTTTTTAGAAAAAAATACACGAAAATTTGAAAAAATACTACACATATTTTTTTTAAACAATGAAACTAGGCAAAGAGTTCCCTTGAAAAATAAAAAAAAAAAAGAATTATTGGTCTATCTTAAATAGTTCTTGAGATATATACATATAGTTAACATTGAGATTAAATAGCAGACTGCCTTTAATTGGAAAACATATACAGAAAGTCTAAAATACTATGTTTAACCAAAAAACAGTACAAACGTAGTTCTTTCAATAAGAAAATATTGGAAAATGATGTACGAATTTCAAAAATTCACCATTTTATTGTAAAAGAAGAATTAGGCAATTTGACGTTTTATGTAAATTTTATGGTTTTTAAGCTCCTAAATTTAAAAAAAACACCATATGTTTAAATTTAGTAGCATTAAGACTCTTAATCAAAAAACATTTGTTATTTAAATAATTTTATTTGTGAACAGTAATCTAGTTTCGCCGAGTACTGGCTGCTGCTACTTGGACTTTACTATGTTTTGCCTTTGTGTTGCAATTATTGTAATTTAACTAACGGTTAGGCTTGGTTCGGCAACTCCAAGCACAGCGGATAAGAATCAGCAGAGCGCCATTGACCCAGAAGTAGGCCTACACCTTGGAAGAAAGTGTGGCCTTCTGCTGCCTTAGCCGAGTCTCGGATACTCGGATACTTAGATAACCCTTACGTAACTAACCACCAGCAGCAGAAAGAAAGTTATCGTAACGCGGTGAGTCCCTCACTGCTTCGCTGCCAATATGAGCTTACATCAGCTCACGTAAAGTGTTGCTTCACAGGAAAGTAGGCAGGGGACGTAATCAAGTGTCAGGCGTGGCGTGTGCCAATCCACGGCTTCACAAATACAAAATTAATTTTCTTCCTTATAAGTTACAAGGTGTAGCCAATAGGAGGTATATGTCTGGAAATATGCATTTAGTTTATATTAGATAAATAATAGGCAAACAGAATAGATAAATAATAGGCAAACTGTTTATCTATTAACAGTTTATAATAGATAAATAATAGGCAAACGCTTGAAATTCTACTTATTTCACTTTTCTCTCATCACTAGAAGCAAAAAAGAGTGAAAGAGAAAGGGTTTAGAAGAGCTTGTAACGATGCTTTTTCACATTTATGTTTATTAGCCTACTGTACTAATAATGAACTACATTTAACTAACATTTAAATACTATACTTTCTTTACATGCTATTTCTACTTTCTCAGATTACGGAGCAAACACAAATGGATGATGGCAATCGTGGAAAAAAGTTGATTTCTGAATTTCATAAATCTATTCGTGTTAAGGTCATCAGAGTCCAAAACACTGGTCTTTACTTGAATATTGTGTGTGTGTGTGTGTGTGTGTGTGTGTGTGTGTGCGCGCGCGCGTGCGTGCGCATGCGCGTGTGTGCGTGCGCGCGCGCGTGTGTGAATGTGTGCCTGCGAGCGTGCGCGCGTGTGTATGTGCGTGCGCGTGTGCTGTGTGTAAGTCTGTGAGCGTGTGTATGTGTGAGTGTGTGAATGCGCGCGTGTGTGTATGTGGGTGCGCGCGCGCGCGTGTGTGTGTGTGCGCGCGCGCGCGTTTGCGAACACCTAAAGCTGGTTTGTTTGAAACGCATTTCCTGCCGTTGCTTTACCTTTACCGTTAATTCTGATCTCTAGTCATCAGTAGTTTAACTGGCATAAAGAACAGACTTTACGAAACAAAACCTGTTTTGTAACAGTGATCAATAGTCAAACGTATTATTTTGAATTATATGTAATTAACTGCTAATTCTTTAAAATATAAAGCCATTACTGCTTACTCTATCCTCACGGGTTAATGGCCTACACTAACTTAGTTCGTAATATTGTTTTGCTTTAGAAAACTGACCTTACATTAATTTATACATACTAATGTAACTTACTATTAAGTCAGAGCGAATTACACAAATATATCACGATTAACTTAAATTCTCAGTGTGTGTGTGTGTGTGTGTGTGTGTGTGTGTGTGTGTGTGTGTGTGTGTGTGTGTGTGTGTGTGTGTGTGTGTGTGTGTGTGTGTGTGTGTGTGTGTGTGTGTGTGTGTGTGTGTGTGTGTGTGTGAGTGTGTGTATGTGTGTGTGTGTCAGTGTGTCAGTGTGTGTGTGTGTGTGTGTGTGTGTGTGTGTGTGTGTGTGTGTGTGTGTGTGTGTGTGTGTGTGTGTGTGTGTGTGTGAGTGTATTTGTGTGTGTGTGTATTTGTGTGTGTGTGTGTGTGTGTGTGTGTGTGTGTGTGTGTGTGTGTGTGTGTGTGTGTGTGTGTGTGTGTGTGTGTGTGTGTGTGTGTGTGAACATCGTTGGATATTAAACTATTTGACCGATTTTGATGAAATGTAAGATACAGATTACTACGTTTGACAATATTTTGAGACCATTTTTTTAATTTCTCGACAGAAAGATTCCTTGAAGTTGAGGAAGACAACAAATATTAATTCTTCATTCCTTCTTTCTTATAATTCCGGCCAAGTAAATTGAGTTAGGAAATGATATGGTAAAACGTTAAAACACAATAAAGCAAATATTTTACGTCACAAAAAAGTTGATTAAACAACTTTCAAGTTACGGGTAAGACATTGTATGTAATATAAAAAATTCGATCTAAAGAAGCATGGCTTGTACTTCAAATAGATCATAAAACTGTCAATGATGTTACAAACAAGCTCTTATTTCTATTGGGGGCAGTAGCCGTTCAACGGTCAAGAAGAAGGTTGGCAAATCTGCCGTTGAATTTTCAAATCCTTGCTATTACACATCCACTTAACTGTTTTCGAAGTGTTTTCTTTTGTTCTTAATTTGCTTTTGACGATTTCATGGACTTAGCGCACACTGTGTGAGTATGAGGTGGAAGGATCGCCTGGGAACACTTCGTAAATATAAGGGTTGTTTCACTTTAATGAAAATAAAAAGATTTACTTTAAAGCATCATCACGTTTTTGTTAACATCGTAGTTGCTAATTGCGAATGTTATGTTTATTATTGTTATGTGGTGTTTAGTAGTTGTTTACTCTTTCACTACACGAAATGGTCTACAAAGAAAGTTACAATGGCGGTTAAACAAATAGACCGATGTCGTTAAAATTTGGCGTCTTTAGTTTTCTCATATCTTCATTTAGACAACGTTTCACTCAAAAACCTTGTAAAATTAACAAAAAACACGTTCTCTCAAACAAGAAGTGTAGACGGAAGTGAATTTAACTCTCATTTATATTTTCCTACAAAACAGTGTGAATTTTAAAGATAGAAATATTTCATTATTGTAACATAGCCACCGGACCACATATTTAAGTAGGCCCCTAATTAGGATTATGACGTATTTTTCCCGTCAGTGGTCTATCCACTCACCTCGTATAGGCTACCGCGGTTTCGAAACTCTATCGTTTCATCTTCAGGCCGTGATACAAAATGTTAAATCCCTCTGTCGAGGTCGTCACAAAGTCAAACAAAAAATTAAAAACATACATCACAAACACTGAGCACAACTACACGATTAAAATATGTACGATGAAATTCGGCTTGGCCAAGCGACACTGTAAGTCCGGAATGTAACGACGTACGAGTCGCGCGTGTCGCTTGGCCAAGCCGAATTTCATTGCACATATTTTAATCGTGTAATTGTGCTCAGTGTTTGTGATGTATGTTTTTAATGTTTTGTTTGAATTTGTGACGACCTCGACAGAGGGATTTAACATTTGTCACAAAATCAACAAAAAAAAAAACAAATTTGTATCACGGCCTGAAGATGAAACGATGGAGTTTCGAAACCGCGGTAGCCTTTACGAGGTGAGTGAATAGACCACAGACGGGGAAAATAGGTCATAATCCTAATTACTTATAAAAATATTGGTGCCAAGTTCGCAGCATCCTTTTCACACACTCTAAGAGAGTTATAAATATAATTCTACAATTATTTCGTTTTCTAGTTTTGTCCTTCGTACTTGTAGAAAGACTAGAACAGACGAAAAACAAATTCTTTGCTATTCTTTCGTTTCAAGAAGTTAACATTAAATAATGACTTCTTATAATTTGTTTTAAACTGTTCCGAGGACGTTTTGAACAAGTATTAATATGTAGCAAACCTATGCCGATTTTCTAGATATTGTGAATATTTATTTACATTATATATAAGTTCAAAATCTATTTCGCCATCTTGCAGATCGAACTTTGTTCAAGCATTTGTAAGTAAAAACAAAGGATTTAAAACGAAGAGTTATTTCAAAATTATAAACTGTTTAGCAGTTCCGACGAAATCGTACCGAGCTGTATTTGTTTTTCTATATACTGTGGTATTTATGTTTTACCTAATCTAATTATTTTACGAGTATTAATGAGATGTGGTTGGACACACAATTCTAATGCAAAAAAAACTACGTTACTCTCTGGTAATATTGTTCAGTGTTAAAATTAATTTTAATTATTTAATATTAATATTTTAATAATATTCTAAAATAATCGTCACATGAACTATTAAATAATAAAACATTTGTTTTCAGGCGGCCTGTATATTTCGTTTTTTATGACTACATATACTTTTCACATTATATAGCAAATGTGTTTGGGTTCCTAAAACTACGCATATGCGGGCTCACCTTTAAGTTCATAGATTTTTAGGTTAACTTAAAATTCCGTCATATAGATTCATTATTATTATTACTCTAGTATATACATTAAATAATATTTAACATATGTTTCCAGGTTATCTAAAACTTACGCTATATGGATTCACCATTAAAGCTAGCATGCGCAGTTCATATATCTGTAGGTTACATTAAAATTCCGCCATACCGATTCATTGTTATTACTGTAGCGTATACATTAAATAATATTTAACATATGTTTCCAGGTTATCTAAAACTTACACTATGTAGATTCACCATTAAAGCTAGCACGCGCAGTTCATATATTTGTAGGTTACATTAAAATTCCGGCATACCGATTCATTATTATTACTATAGCGTATACATTAAATAATATTTAATATATGTTTCCAGGTTACCTAAAACTTACGCTATGCGGATTCACTATTAAAACTAGCACGCGCAGTTCATATATTTGTAGATTACATTAAAATTCCGTCATACCGATTCATTATTATTACTGTAGCGTATACATTAAATAATATTAACATATGTTTCCAGGTTACCTGAAACTTACGCTATGCGGATTCATCATGATGACTCTAGCATACACAATTCACAAAGTAGATCCTTTAGAAGTGATAAAAACGAAGGTAAGTAGCAATTTTTATCACTAGTTTATGTAACTCGACAGAACAGACAGGAAAATATAAGTGCAGTAGTACAAGAAAATCATGCTATCTTTTCAATATTGGAATACACGAGATGGGTTCAGAAAGTAACGAGAAATTTTTAATTTCGCGGGCTTGGAGAGTCCGATTGTCAAACATTTTTTTTTATTATGTTGGTGTACATGCCCTTACAGTATGATAAAACTTTCAGCTGTTTTCATTGTTGACTTTGTCTGTGACAGCCACTAAGTTTAGACGTGTTTTTATGAGCTCGGCGATTTTCGTTTGTTAAAAGAAATGGATCAAAGAATTTGTACCAAATTTTGCGTAAAAAATGGAATAAAGTGTAACAAAGTGTGTGAAATGTTAAAAAAGGCCTATGGTGAGTCTGCTATGAGTAAAGCAAGAGTTTACGAGTGGTATAACCCTTTCCAAGAAGGCCGTGAAGACGTTGAAGATGACGAACGCCTTGGACGCCCCAGCACATCAACAACTGATGAAAACGTGGAAAAAGTGAAAGAAATGGTTATGAACAATCGCCAAATCACAATTAGAGAGGTCGCTGATGATGTTGACGTATCGATTGGATCATGTCATGACATTGTTTCCAGTGTTTTGTGTATGATACGCGTGGCAGCAAAATTCGTTCCAAAATTGTTGAATTTTGAACAAAAACAGCGGAGAATGGAAGTTACTCAGGAGTCGCTAAATGAAGTCAACGACGATGCAGAATTACTGAAGCGTATTATAACAGGTGACGAAACATGGGTTTACGGATATGACGTCGAAACTAAGGCTCAATCATCCCAGTGGAGGCATTCCGGTTCGCCAAGACCGAAAAAGGCGCGACAAGTGCGGTCGAACGTGAAGGTTATGCTTACTGTGTTCTTCGATATTAATGGCATAGTGCATCATGAATTCCTGCCACCAGGTGAAACGGTCAATAAGGAGTACTACCTACAAGTTCAACGCCGTTTGCGTGAAGCAATCTGAAAAAAACGCCCGGATCAGTGGAAAAACAATTCATGGCTTTTGCACCAAGATAATGCACCAGCTCACACTTCATTGCTTGTTCGTGAATTTTTGGCCAAAAACAGTACTATAACGATGCCCCAGCCTACATATTCGCCAGACATGGCTCCGTGTGACTTTTTCCTATTTCCAAAAATAAAGAGAAACTTAAAGAGCCGTCGTTTTACAGCCGTAGATGTTATTAAAAGCTGAAAGAACTAAAGGCTATCTCAAAGATCGAGTTTGAGAAGTGTTTCGAGGATTGGAAGAAGCGCTGGCACAAGTGCATAATCTCCAATGGTGACTATTTTGAAGGCGACAACATCAATGTAGAAGAATAAATAAATATTTTGTTCAAAAAATTAAAATTCTCGTATATCATGTATAAGAACTAGAAGTGCAGGAGGATACTAACGTCACAAAAACGTAGGTGCTCCAGCCATTGACAATATAAAAATGTAGGTGCTCCAGCCATTGACAACACAAAAACGTAGGTGCTCCAGCCATTGACAACATAAAAATGTAGGTGCTCCAGCCATTGACAACATAAAAATGTAGGTGCTCCAGCCATTGACAACATAAAAATGTAGGTGCTCCAGCCATTGACAACACAAAAACGTAGGTGCTCCAGCCATTGACAACATAAAAATGTAGGTGCTCCAGCCTTTGACAACATAAAAATGTAGGTGCTCCAGCCATTGACAACATAAAAATGTAGGTGCTCCAGCCATTGACAACATAAAAATGTAGGTGCTCCAGCCATTGACAACACAAAAACGTAGGTGCTCCAGCCATTGACAACATAAAAATGTAGGTGCTCCAGCCATTGACAACACAAAAACGTAGGTGCTCCAGCCATTGACAACATAAAAATGTAGGTGCTCCAGCCTTTGACAACATAAAAATGTAGGTGCTCCAGCCATTGACAACATAAAAATGTAGGTGCTCCAGCCATTGACAACACAAAAACGTAGGTGCTCCAGCCATTGACAACATAAAAATGTAGGTGCTCCAGCCATTGACAACACAAAAACGTAGGTGCTCCAGCCATTGACAACATAAAAATGTAGGTGCTCCAGCCATTGACAACATAAAAATGTAGGTGCTCCAGCCATTGACAACATAAAAATGTAGGTGCTCCAGCCATTGACAACATAAAAATGTAGGTGCTCCAGCCATTGACAACATAAAAATGTAGGTGCTCCAGGCATTGACAACATAAAAATGTAGGTGCTCCAGCCATTGACAACATAAAAATGTAGGTGCTCCAGCCATTGACAACATAAAAAACGAAGAAAATTAAAGATTGAGCCATAATTTAAGAAACCATATTTGAGTTATAATAAAAATACAATAAGACAGATACTGAGTAGATTGTTAGTGCTAGTTATAATAGAAAATTTGAAATAAGATTGAATTAAGATTTTCGAATCTTTAGTTAGGGTACTCCCATACATACTACCTTTACTTTAGGTGCATTTAATTTAAATCATGGCATCCGGCATCTTAACAAATAAATATTTTGTAAATATTATTGAAAGTAATAACTACTTTCAAGTATTTATTATTTTACTTAAACGTAAGTTTGTACAACTCTTTTTATCCGAAATAGTTAGGGGCTAAACTATTCCCCAGTTTATAAGCCTATAACAGTTGTAAAATAAAGATGCTATGAACAATATACAGTATTTATTTGTTTTCTAATTTCTCTGTTTTTAAAGCTCGCAAACAAACTTTCTGTACGTTGATTGCTTTCGTTTCAGTACATGAGTATAGAAGAAGGATCATATTTATTCAAAGTTTGGCAGAAACCTCCAGTGAAACTATATATAAGAGTCTTCATATTCAATGTGACGAATGCGAAGGAATTTCTGTCCAATGAGGATAAGAGAATTCAAGTTAAGGAAGTTGGTCCTTATGTTTACAGGTATGGTAAAGTTTATAATTTTTTTTTAAATAAATGATAAAATACGTCATATTTTTTTGCCGGCAAAAAACCGATGTGGTTATCATTGCCGATACTCAAAATAAAAATATAAAAGAACGAATAAAATAAAAAACAAAAATGTAAGTTTAATAAGAAAACAAACTACAATAACAAATAAATAAAACAAAACAAAATAACAGATATAGATATATGACTAAAACTAGTTAACAATAATATATCTAAAAAACAACAACATACACACAAATTATTGTAGGGCTGTAAATGGGCAGACAAATAAAAGAAAAATGACCTACTTAAAACTAAATAACAAAATAAAAACAACTTAAAATTAAATTAATAAAACAGTAAATATATATAATCTTTACAGGGCTGTAAAGGACCCCTACCACAAACAATAACAAAAATAAATTAAATTTTATTTACAAAATTCAGACGATGAAGGAAGTCTAGGACCCGGTCAACGACCGAGGCACTATCTCCCAACATCATATGCAAACAATTGCTCGGTCCACACATAACACGCAAATTTTGGAAACCATCACAATATAAGTATAACATATAACAACATCAACTCGCCGACGTCTTGTTGGTAACTAAGTAAGGCTAAAAACAATTTATTTTGAAACCAAATTTTTTCGAGCACTTTTTCCAGCATACGCACTACACTTTAACATTTTTATTAAGCACACTACACTTTTTGTTGCATGTATCATACACACTTTTTTAATTCTTTTTACTAAACGTTCTACAATTATTTTTTTTATTTCGAGGTGCCTTTTCATTCACAGCGATTGCTGTTTTGTTCCTCGATTCTAAGTCAATTCCTAGTTCACATCGATTTAAACTACTGCCTTTGTAAACAAATAACAAGATTACAATTTTTTTTTTATAAAAAAAACTTTGGTTAATCTAAGCTAATATTGTTTTGTATGGAATGTAGATTAGTGTTATTTTTTTACAGTTTAGTGATAAAAATAGGTTTTATATAAAATTAAACTATTATTTCACGCAAAGAAATCAACTTTTGTAGGGCTAACCTGATTCCATGCATTTAATAACTTCTTTAAAAAATTCCTACCGCGAATTGAACTTTGTTATTATTATATCAAAGAAAACATATATTTTCAAATGAAGAAAATTTTTGGATATCGTGGGTCATCTGTATTTCATTAGTATCAGTAGCGAGCAGATTAGTATCACAATCTTAGTTAATAGTCTACATTAGTGGTAACAGATACCAGAGAAGAGTATATAAATTTACTATCAGATATTATTCTCTACTGATCACTGATACTAGTAGCGAGTACTTTATAATTTTCTTAGATAATGTTGTATTTTTTTTTCTTATTTTAAGGCGAAAAGCACATTGAGGCTATTATCGACTCCCTAAATGTAAGTGTAAAGTGTTAAAGTCGTAAGTGTATTGCTGATAGTGTAATTGTGTGTTAGACTCAGGTACCGCGACGGACGTCTAAATCCTCTCAATAGGTGCAGCTAGTCTGCACCCCCTGCGGGGAGATAAGGTTGAAGGTTATTGGTAATAGATATCAGTTAGAAACGTAGGTAAGTATTAACGTAGCTAATACTATAATAACTGATAACAGATGTCAGTAGTGAGTGGAGAAGTAGTTCCGGTAAGGAATAACAGTGACTGATATCAGATTAGTTAATGTAATAGCTTAGTGTTAGCAGATAAAGTGAAACTTCCCTTAACGGAAACTTCTATCAATGAATACAGAATCTAGTACATGTAGTATGGGGCAACTTTGTCTCAGCCCCCAAAATTGCAGATTTTGGAGGCCAAGACAAAGTTGCCTCATGCACTTAAATGTATATCTTTATGTCTTCTAAACACTTCATAAGTTCGGTTTTTCTCCATAAATAAACAAGTAAATTATTGGTCACGACAACATTTGACCAATCCTGTATATTAATGTAACTTACTGTTCAATTATAGAACCGATGATGACGGGCGGGAAGAGGTGCGTTACTTGTTTGCAAATATAACTTTCACAAGTTGACTCTGTAGTCATAATTTCCCAAACAGGTCAAGCGTTAGGGTAGGATTTGGAGAGGGAGAGAAAGAAAGCAGACAGCGAGAGAGAAACAGAGAATGCCACCCCTATATCTGTCTCTCTCAGAGCTGCAAGTTCAGAAAAACATGCAGCGCTGCCTATCGGCGGATGATCCAAGTAGCGTTGACGGTCGAATAAAATAGGTTGACTTTTTCAGGCAAGAAATGTTCTTATATATTCTGTATTCACTGCTTTTATGTAGCAGACTATTCTTCAGAACGGGCACATTTGTATTCCCTGAGCGAGATGAAGAAATTCTGAATAGACGAACTTCTAAATAGCGGAAATTCTCAAAATAGTACACGGACTTCTTAATACGGGACAGCAGAGCATAATAGGTAATCTTTTTCGTGGACATTGTTGATGTATGGAAGCAAACAAATCTGTACTGTTCGTTCTTTTCCTTGTAGATCACTACCTGGAAACAACGTGTTTGGAAAGAACGGATGGGAATGAAATGATGCTATGTTGCATATATGAGTAGCAAGGAAGTGGCGGGAGAACAGTGTTTGTATATCTTTTTATTGACATTTATCAAGAAATAAGGCAAACTATGAATGCGTCGCTTTACAACAAGCATAATCGCTTCAAAGGTCTATTACTAATTATCTGTAGCAAATAGTAAATACGTAGTTTAAACACGTATCTAAACTACGATATGCGTTTTCTGCGTAGTTTCAACATAATTCATTTGACGACTCCAGCGGGGAGAAACAAATTAGATGACAAATTAACACGGGACCAATCGCGTAAGTCCGATTGTTAGCCTTTATTTATGCTCGAGATCAATCAAAACGTTTTTCTCACTTATCCTTCTATGCACTGCACTTTGTTTAAACTGTCTATCACTGTGTTCAGTATAATGATCTGCTAGCTTCGTCAATTCTACTTTCGTTGACGCGTTTCGGAGAACTTCCATCTTCAAAAACTATATCTATACTGGTCCAACTATCTGAACGGAATTGCGTACTTTCCAGGATAAGTTGATATGTAGTGATCTACAGATGCATGGCGTGGAACAGTCGGACACACGGTCCGTTATGCCGAGGTAGGACCTGTGTACTGCATTGTAGATTCGTAATCAATTTATCTTAAAGATCTGTGTTCGTTTAAATTATTAACATGAAAAAGAAACCGGTTCCAATGTTTTAAAAAAATCTTTTGCAATATCATCACAAAGTGACTAACAGTTTGCCGTAAGTAATAAGCTAAGCTCAAACTATTCCTCCCAATAGTGGTCATTTCTCAATAACAGACATATTATATATGTTACGAGCAGTGTCCGTTGTTGGGAAGTTTCAATGTATTAGTAAACAATAATAGCATAGCCAATATCGGTAACAATTTCAATACTGAGTATAAATAATTGAATAACCCTAACTTATATTATTGGCTATTGAAAACAGATACCAGTATTGCAAGTAATAGCCTTGCCAGTACTAAAGACTACTGCTAATAGATTCCAATAGCGAGTTGATACGCTTTGGCTTAGCTGACAATAAAGACTTAGTAGCTAATATCAGTCATTACGAACACCATAATCGCCAACGCTGTAGCCATGTTCGAGCCACGGTCTCCTGTAGAAATATTCACAGCTTTTCTCTGTCCTTAATACCGATCCGCTAATTCGCTGCGTCCTCGGCCTAGTGGCTTTTCTCTTAGCCACTACTTTGTAATTCGTAAGTATTTTTGGGAAGCGGCTTCATCAATCGTCTTCTTCGGAACATACTGGGCTTTCACCCCCAAGACCCGGGTTCGATTCCCGGGCAGGGCTTGACATTTTCATACGCTATAAATCATCCCATCGTCTGCATTAGCCCAAGTGTGCACAATAGTCGGACGTTAAACACAAAAAAAAATCTTCTGAACATACTAATTTGTGTTTTAAAATCTCGTGAATGTTCCAATCTTTTTTCGTCATGCGGTCCGGTTTTTCTCATTTCTGTAGATGGGGTGGGCCGTTAACTTTTAAGCCTCCAACCTTGACTATCAGGACGTGTTATTTCGGACTGTTTTTCTCCTTTACCATAGTATCCCAGTACTACAAGTAAATAGATACTATCCTACCCAATAGCATAGGCTACTGAAATTAATATCAGTAATATGTAGGTAAACATAAGTCTAATTTTAGAATAGTACTTTAGAGTACCAACTGGTTTTATTAGCGAGTAGATACTAATACTTACCGATCACATTAGTAGGGCCTAGTCCAAATAAATGCTATTCGACTCTGGTAGCGAATAGATAAATATTAGGCTGACCAGTAATAACTATATATAGCCAATAGTAGTATAGGCTACTGATAACAGATACCAGTAGCGTGTAGGAATTCATACAATAATGTTTATTTACATTTGTATAACCTAAAGCAACAATCAACCTTCACATGTCACAATAATCTATGTCCAGTAATTAAACTTTTCATTAAATATTAATATTTATTGTGACGTTTAAATCTACAATGGAATTAATTAAAAACAAGTTAAACCTAACCAATTAGACCAAGGCCGATTATTTTGAATAAATTTCTGACAACGTAAGATAGAATAATAATTGTAGCCTAGCTTTAACGATTTTAAATGCTTCGTATAATATACAATTTAATGCTTCCTGTTAGGTGTTTGTTAATTCTGATTTAAATTATAATATGAGATGTTATTTACATGATGTTGTTTTGTTGAGAAATTTCTTAAATGTTATTTTAAAGACTAGACTAGTGGGAATTTGTGTGTCGTAGTGTGACGAGTTTTCAGGAGTAACCAGCCTGCACTTAACTAACGTCTGCACTTGCACTACTTTACAATTATTGTTGTAAATAAAATAAACGCAATAGTAATTAATTGCAATATATTCTCCACTTCGTTGCTTCAATGTAAGATAATTTACAAATTTAATTCGACATAATACACAATCGTGGAAACCGCAATTATTCCGCATGCCTACATTTAAGCAAGGCACATGGAACAATTTACTTAAACACTAGGTACAATGTAATCAAACAAATTTTGTGTTTCGTGATTTAAAAACATTAATTTTTATTGTAACTTTTTCATTATTTCCGTATTTGTAACAAATGCACAGGGTTTTCACAACTCATAACAAATCCTCATCTCATTTTTTATTCTTGGGCCGCCTCGGTGGTCTAGTGGATACTGGTCTAGTTCGCTAACTAGGCTTTCACCCCGAGGACCCGGGTTCGATTCCCGGCGAGAGCTTGGCATTTTCATACGCTATAAATTATGAAAATTATCGTCTGCATTAGCCCAAGTGTGCACAATAGTCGGACGTTAACCTCAAAAAAAAAAAAATTATTCTTGATGGAAGAATGATTTCATCTTAAAAAATGGAGTTTAAATAAAAACATATACAGTGGTATTGTTCAACGGTACAATGGCCATTTAGACAAACGTATAATAGAAGGCTGGTTGTCACTATAACCAGTCAAGTTTAAAAGGGGCTTTTATTTTTAGCATCAAGAAAAAGGGACTCCTTCTGGGAAAGATTGTTTAGCAGTGTAGTTATTCAGTTAGGCCTTTTTAAGATCTTACAATAAACTATTACGTTTTATTTTATATACTACATTATACAGGTAAACACTTTACTCTCGCAGTGGAGCAAATAGGTTTTTTATTTATTATTATTTTTTTTTGAAAGAGTGGCTGAAGATTTCTAGTAGGATCTTCTAGAAAGTTTAGATCCCTTCAACTCCACTGCGGTACTCATTTTCAACGGTACAGGACCTACGTTTAAGCAAGGCATATGGAATAATTTACTTAAATACAATGTACAATGTAATCAAACAAATTGTGTGTTTCGTGATTAAAAAGCAATAATTTTTATTGTAACTTTGTCATTATTTCCGACTAAATTTATTTGTAACAAAGGCACAGATTTTTCACAACTCATAACAAATCCTCATCTCATTGTTTATTCTTGAGGGAAGAATGATTCCATCTTAAAAAATGGAGTTTAAATAAAAACATATACAGTGGTATTGTTCAACGGTACAATGAACAATTAGACAAACGTATAAAAGAAGGCCGGTTGTCACTATAACCAGTCAAGTTTAAAGGGGGCTTTTATTTTTAGCATCAAGAAAAAGGGACTCCTTCTGGGAAAGTTTGTTTAGCAGTGTAGTTATTCAGTTAGGCCTTTTTAAGATCTTTCCTTCTGGGAAAGTTTGTTTAGCAGTGTAGTTATTCAGTTAGGCCTTTTTAAGATCTTTCCTTCTGGGAAAGTTTGTTTAGCAGTGTAGTTATTCAGTTAGGCCTTTTTAAGATCTTTCCTTCTGGGAAAGTTTGTTTAGCAGTGTAGTTATTCAGTTAGGCCTTTTTAAGATCTTTCCTTCTGGGAAAGTTTGTTTAGCAGTGTAGTTATTCAGTTAGGCCTTTTTAAGATCTTTCCTTCTGGGAAAGTTTGTTTAGCAGTGTAGTTATTCAGTTAGGCCTTTTAAGATCTTTCCTTCTGGGAAAGTTTGTTTAGCAGTGTAGTTATTCAGTTAGGCCTTTTAAGATCTTTCCTTCTGGGAAAGTTTGTTTAGCAGTGTAGTTATTCAGTTAGGCCTTTTAAGATCTTTCCTTCTGGGAAAGTTTGTTTAGCAGTGTAGTTATTCAGTTAGGCCTTTTTAAGATCTTTCCTTCTGGGAAAGTTTGTTTAGCAGTGTAGTTATTCAGTTAGGCCTTTTTAAGATCTTACAATAAACTATTACGTTTTATTTTATATACTATCTCCTTCCTTACATTTTACAGGTAAACACTTTATTCTCGCAGTAAACAGTTTTTTTTTTTTTAAAGGGTGGCTGAAGATTTCTAGTAGGATCTTCTAGAAAGTTTAGATCCCTTCAACTGATTATTTTAAGTAGGCTACAGTAATTCTTTTCAAAAGATATATTTTATGATTATGTTTCGGGCATATGTAGTGTTTGTAAAACACGAAAAATATCATTTAGTTCATTCAATAAATACTAAAAAAAAAAACAACAGGTATATGCAATCACAAAACGGATTATGTGGGTGTTGAGCCTTTTTTGCTTTGTAAGTTCTACCTTCTACTTTTGTTTTGACGTCTGAGGAACACATTGCATCGCTCAGCACACCCGACTAGCCTAAATACAACACAGATTCTTAGGTTGTGGTAATATTTATTACAATCCGTCCTAAATATTCAGAAAGAAATACACAATAAAAATTCTTCAAGAAACATATATTTAAAACATTTACCAACTATGGATAATAACTTCTATTTTAACCTACATTACATAAGTATATTTCTTGTACAGGTTTATTTAGTGTAATACACCTACGGATTATACATAAACACTTTAACATATTTAATGTACATGTTAAGTTACACTACACATAGCCGCCTCGGTGGCCTAGTTGATAGCGTACTGGGCTTTCAACCCGAGGACCCGGGTTCGATTCCCGGCCAGAGCTTGGCATTTTCATACGCTATAAATCATCCCATCGTCTGGATTTAAATATAACGTTTGATTACAACCACAAAGACAGCTGCACCAAGAAGAAACAAAAATCAAACGGTCAATCACGTGTTCTAAAGCCAAAACTGAGAATCCGAAGGCACCTTGTCTCTCCTTGTAAATTACTATTGACTTAAAGTTGAAATTTAAAGTTGAGTAAACTATATATTAAAGAGAATGGATCCTCTGTTTTCCATATCATCGCATCCGTGCCGGTCATCCTGTACAGCTTATAGCGTACAATTTAGGATCTTCTTTTGAAAGATACATGGCCGCCTCGGTGGCCTAGGTGATAGCGTAATGGGCTTTCACCCTGAGGACTCGGGTTCGATTCTCGGCCAGGGCTTGGCATTTTCATGCGCTATCATCCCATCGTCTGCATTAGCCCAAGTGTGCACAATATCGAAATTTATTTGTAATTTTTCCTTCTGTGATGTTCTTTGTTTTTTTCAAACAATATAAATTATAAGCTTTGAATATTCATTGAAGTATGAATGAAAACATTATTATTTTTTTTTTATGATGAAAAGCACACTGAGGCTATTCTCGTCTCCCTAAATGTAAGTGTGAGTGTAAAGTGTTAAAGTCATAAGTGTAGTGTTGTATGTGTAAGTGCGTTAGATTCGGGTACCGCGAGGGACGTCTAAATCCTCTCAATCGGTACAGCTAGTCTGCACCCCTGCGGGGAGTATGAAAACAATTATTGTGCTAACTTTGACGGTTTTTTTAGAAAAAGAAATATATTTTAAAGCTACGTTTGTGTCTTGTAAATGATGTCCAAAAACAATACGTTCTAGGTATATGTTATAAATCGATCAAATTATATTAATAGTTAGCGCTTAGTTACAAAGTAAAGTGAATTAGTTCCACAATACATTAAAAGATGACAGAGCAAGTTAGTCAGGGCTTTGGTTGTACTGGAAATAGGCCAGTTAGTTCTGCATCGCACTTAATAATGAAAATGTGTGTAGTCAGCACTATATTAACACTACAAGTAAACTAGTGAGTATTGTAATACATTCATTGAATAAAGAGTGAATTAATCATTGCCTTAGTCAAATTGTGAATTGTCTAGGTAGTAAAAAACACAATTTATTTAGTGTAAGCCAATGAGTGTTTAGCCCTTTAGTCAAATCACTAGTGTCTACTGTTTTCTGGTTTACATTTAATGATAAAATAGTGACTTAATGAACATTTTAATTCATTGCAAATAGTTTTGTGATTAATGAAACTCATTTATTTAATGATAAGAAAATGAGTAGTTAACACTTTTGAAATTTCAATGAAGTATTCAGAAGTGTAACAAATGATATTGGAACAATGAGTTAGTTTGCACTTTAAACACCTTGCAAGCATTTTATTGAGTACTAGAACACATTTAATAATAAGAGAATGAGTCAGCAAGTGATCTAGTCTTTGTTAAATAGCATACAAGTATGTACTGAAGTACGTTTAGTGTTAGCAAGTAAATTAATAACGTGTTGCACAGGATTAAGTGCAGCTCAGTTCCCTCCATCTCAATTTTTCATATTTGCACATGTTCAATTTTACCAATTCCTCAGCTTTAGTGTTATTGAAATAGTATACAAGTGAGTACTGAAACACCCACTCCCTTATTGGTGAGAGTTAGTTCAGTCAGGGTTAGAGATTGCAGAAATTATAAATCTATGAGTTAATTTAATTGTGTTTTACTACAAGATTTGTTTATGTTTACAGTGAACAACTCGAAAACACAAACATAAAATTTAATAGCAACCACACTGTCAGCTTCATACCACAGAGAAATTTGCTCTTCGAACCAGAAATGTCAATTGGAAATCCTGTTCACGACAAAATCATAATTCCTAACATTCCTTTGTTGGTAAGATGTGTTTTTATATTTTAAATTTCCGGAATATGTTTCATTAAAAATATGGAAACAAATGAACGCCGTGAATGGTGGTGGTGTTTTTAACGAAAGATTTACTTTATTCTACAAACTTATCATTTTCAGTTTCAAAATAATAATTATTTTGCTTAAAAAAAACAACTTTTTGGAATATTTATTGTATTTTTTTTTATTATTGAAAGTATGTTCAGTAAACGTGAACATATTTAACTTGTGGAAAGATTTTTTCATAAATTTAACACATTACTTTAATCTTTTTTGAGCCATACTGCAAAATTTGATATATTTTAGACAATTATATATAACAATTTTTTTTTAATTTCAAGATATTGAGAAATATATAAATTTTTAATAAAATTAATACAACTGAAGTTAAAATCTAACACAAAACGTTTTTTTTTAAATAAACAGCATATTTCATTATATTGTTAAAACATTCAACATAATTTTATTAATTTTTCTAGGGTATAAGTTCAATGCTGCACAATTCTTCAATGGCCTTGAACCTTGCTCTGACCACCCTTGTGAGCTATTTAGACACACAACCGTTCAAGGATGTAACTGTTCATGAATTTTTGTGGGGCTATGACGAACCACTAGTCAAGTTTGCAAGCACAATATTACCAAACTGGATTAATTTCCCAAAGTTTGGTCTTTTGGACAGGGTATGTGAGATAATACTTCGTCCAGTAATTTTCATTTCTGCAGTTGACATGTTTTAGTGGTAGTTTTCTTTTAATTTCAAATATCTCTTCACTTCACAAGTTTACTAAGTTTTCATTAAAAATAGGTCAGTATAAATCTATTGTTGAATTTGAAGAACCTTTATGATGATCTATTACGGTATTTAAGTTCTAAAAAGCTATTCATGTAGGGTTTCATTTATTCCAAACATGGTTCTCTAATCTATATTGAACACTGTTAAAATAAAAAGGAGCTCTTGACTTATTTTAAAAAACTCATGAATTTGTTCTGTGAACAAAAACAGAAGTACATAACATCATGTTGAGTTTAGTTTATCAGCTATATTTTGTTCATACTAATTTATTATTATGGAGAACTACCTGCCAACCCTGTTCTTCCATCAGATATTTTAAAAAATAGAAAGGATATATCTACAGCTAAAAAGTGGTTGAACCCCATAACAATTATTTAGCTAATTTTATAAATGCAGAAGACTAATACTTATAGAATGTAGGTAGGATACAAAACTAGATGTATTTTTGAGTTAAATATGGTTTACTGTGTTTTGAAGGTCAATAAATCAATAAAAAAAACAGAAAGGCAGTATCTACAACCATTTTAGCATATTTGATTTTCTCATAACATTGACTATCAGAAAAACTTTATGATAAAAAGCCAAACATCTATGGCGAACTCTGCAATGTAAAACAATATGTTTGCTCAGTACTGCATTTTTCTGTAATTTTGATCAGTAAACCCATAAATTTAAAGTCAGTTGCTTCTTTTGGTATTAACATTCAGGTGGTTTCATATTTCGTTTTTGTAAAAGTACCTGAACATTTAAATGTTGTTTCGTATGAAAAGAACAAAAAGATAGTCGAAAGAAAGAAAACCTGATTTCTCAAACTCAAAATCCTCATGTAAAAACCAAAGATTTTGTGATGTGTTTACAAAAAGGTAAAATTAAAGTCCGCTTAGTGTTAATACAGGACTTCTTTTTGTGAAAGGATTAAGCCTCAAAAGGAAATATTAACCAGCCTGGTAGGGTTAAACAGAAAACATTTTTTTTGTATTTACAACAATTTATTTTAATTGTAAAATTATTCATTTCATATACACAAATATATTTCCATATACACATACTTAAAGAATCACTTAGGACAGACAAAGAGAGTATGGGCAGACACTTTTTACAAAAATTCTTCTAATAACGAACGGAAAACAGAAAAAGCTTCTAGAATTTTCTTGAAATACAAAAGGTAATAAATTTCATTTACATAAAAGCCTATATTTACAAAAATATTATTTGTACATAATCATATTTATTGTGATTAGATTAAAAAGAATGTTCATTATCTCTTTGGCTTTTCTTTATCACTTTATTATTTTTTTTAAAGGAAGTGTTTCCATATATATATATATATATTAGTTTTGCCTCGAAGTAGATTAAATTTGTTTTTTAAAACTTAAAATTAAAAGTTTTAAACATATTCTTTGAGCCTGTAGTTTTTGGTCATTGTAAAAATTAATTAAAAAAATCCTAATAAATTAAAAAAAAACTACTAATTTAATAATGAATATTAATTTAATAATATTAAATAATAAAACATGGGCTAGTAGTTTTAATTCTATAATATATTAAAACATTGCATAAAAAATAATGACAATTAATTGTTTGTTTCTTTAATGCTGTCGCTATGTCATACACAGGATAATACAAGTAATTATACACAAATACAAGTAATTAAAAAAAAATATTGTCCAATATACCTATTACAAACTAAAAGATTTTGAAGAAATAATGTTTACTATTTCTTTTTTTTAAAATCATTATATTTAATGTATTTATTCATTTTCCTTTTTCATTATGTGGATCTGTTGTTGAAATATAAGTTTAAAAAACAATTAAAATTGTCATTAAATTAATATTATTTATCATTCTTCTAGTTATAAAAATTTATTGTGTATTGTCAATATTTAGTTATAAATTCTATATGGTATGGTAGCTAAAACGTGAATGTTAAAAACAGAGTTAATGTTCTACAGCAGAATTTGTAGAGGCCTATTTGGCAGTAGCTTTTTTTAGCTAGCAACTTGGTTGGGTAATACATCCAACATGATGTATCATAATCATAATTTTCCAAAAAAAAACTTTGAGCCATAGACCTTATACAAGACTCATATATATATATATATATATATATATATATATATATATATATATATATATATATATATATTATAAAATTTATTCTTTAACTCCAAAATATCTTTAAGTAGTTCTGAAAAAGAAATATTAAAGAAAGTCATTCAATGTATACTTTATAATTGTACAAATTTAACAACCAATTATACTGATACTATCCAAAAGAATCACTATTTATCACTGAACTTTAGCAACACAATATGTCTGATGGCTTCTTACTGATACACAAAACATGGGGAAATAATCCAATTAAGATAAATTATTTGTCAATGTTAAACAGGCCTATATTTTCAGCCTTAAAAGAATGAATTACACATCAAAGTCCTTGAACTGTTTCCTTTGGAATGTTGTCAGACCCTGAAAGGGAATACAAAATTTGTAGATGATTACTTAGAATAGGCTCGTTGATATTATTAGTTAATGAATTAGGAGATTAGTGAAAGAGATTCAATTGTTTCTTCCAATGTTGAATAGTTTGATCTTATATATTTTCTTTTTTTAATGTTATTGATATAGAAGAAGTTACTACTTTTCAAATTGATATTATTTTGTTATTTTTGTAAGTCAGAAACATAATTAATTATCATTTCTGAAGTTTTTTTGTTGTTTCAAACAGAAAAGTGTAGCAAAAGTAGCAGTTTGAAACTGAATCAAGTCCAGTATTATTTATTAAGATTTAATATGCATTTTAACATGTGATTGGAAAAATTATTATTTAACATTTTACGAGTTCATTTTGATTTTTAGTCAAGAAATAATTGATTGCAGACAAATTTCTGTATATTCATCAGTTCAAATTTATTTGATCATGATTAAAAAAAAGAAATAACTGAAAAGATTTTTTGTTGCAATAATGGATGCCGTTGGTCTTCTCACTTCTTATACTTTATTTTTTTATAATTTAAATCAACAGTTTTTCCTTAAAAAAAAAACAGAAAATAAAACTTAATCCAAATTGAATTTTTATGGTGAGACCACTTTTCAAAAAACTGCTATGCTCAGTTGTTGAGAGCATCAAATATATTCCCTTACTATTCTACTAATAAAAACTAATATTTTTAGGAAAAAATAATGAAAATACATTTTCTTTTTCATACTGTTCTAGAATATTAACAAACAAGATAAAGAACTCAAATAAATACTATTATCTTCTTTTCTTTATTTGTTTTACCCAACTTTGGGGTACACCAAATCAATCACTTTTTAATGTTCTATGCCTTCCTCGTAGCCCAGTATTACTTCATTCGTTGTGATCTTGCTTTTCTTTCTTCGTCAGAGATTTGGATCATTCGCTTGGATTTGACTTTGCTTTGGAACCGTTGTTTCTTGTCCTTGGTTATTGTTTGTTCTGTCCATGAGCATAGTGTCAGTGATTTGTAGTTCTGTTATGTCTTTCTCTGTTTCTCTAAACCAAAGTGGTTTGACTCTTTTATTGCGAAAGTAGTCAAATATGTTTTTGGTTAGTCTATTTTTGTCCATTCGGAGGATGTGCACATAAAAATCAATTCTCATTTTTCTTATTGTGTCTGATAGTGTTTCAGTTTTTCGGTAAAGAGTTTCATTACTGATGTGGAGTAATTGGTTGTTACGGAATTTGGGGCCTAAGATTTTTCGTAATATCTTTCTTTCTTTGATCTCCAGCCTTTCAAGTGGGCCCTGGGTTGCGAGAGATAATGTTTCAGCTGCGTAAGGCTTTTGGTTTAATTACCGTGTGATAATGCCTTACCTTTGTATTCCAGGAGAGGGACTTCTTGTTGTATGTGTCTTTGGTAAGTTGGAAGGCTAATTCAACATTATTTCTCCTAGATTCCATAGCTTTTTTATCTAGGGCGTTCCAGCTGATCCATTCCCCAAGGTATTTGAATTCTTTGACTATCTCAATGTATTGTTCTCCCATTTGAAGCTTTTTTGGTGGTTTTTGTATGTTTGTCAGTATTTTAGTCTTTTCAAATGAAACTTTGAGACCCATTTTTAACAAATACTATTATCATTATAAATACTTTTTCTAAAATTCTAAAAAAACACAGATTATTATTTTTGTAAAAAAAAATGTTTTTTATTGTTTTATTATTTAACTCAATCAACATTTTATTCATGTATAAAAGAATGTTTTCAAATATTCTTTGAGATTGTACTACAAACATCGCCTTTTGAATTTAAGAAAGTCTATTATGATAATGAATTGCAATACCTACTAAAAACAACTTTGAGAAAAATGTTAACTAAAAAATGTTGAATGAAAGAAATGAATTAATTGTGATATACTACTCTAATCTAACAATTAAATATTCAGTTATTAGATGAAGGTAATAACACTGTGACAATGCACATTCCTGATAGAAATAGTGAAATCATGGACAAGAAAACATATTCTATCGACCAGTTCAATGGGTCACCAGGATTACCTCAATGGGGCTACAGGCCAAATGGCAACAGGTAGGACTAATATAATTAATGAAAGTAATTTCAAATGGAAAGTTTTAAAAAACTGCAGATTTATAATATTTTGCCTAACCATAAGTTGTTATTACTGTTTATTCGGACATTTGCCATCATTTTTGTTCCTAAGTGCCTAACTTGAAACCTAAACATGCTAATTAAACATAAGCCTAGAGGTCTAGGTATACGATAAAAATACTTAAAAAACTAAGGGAGAATGATCTCTGAGTGGTAAAATTAGAAATAAAACTAAGTGCTCTCAAAATGCATAGTTTTATATACACAAATGATGGTAAAATCTGTAAAAACCATAATAATAACATAAATATTTTATCATTAAGTAACAATTCTAGACAGAAACAATAAGATATTACAGAATCATTACTAATAAACAGAGTTGTCTGTAGGAAGAATATCTGGGTTGTTTTATCTTCAGTGTGAGTTTGTAGGAATTATTAAATACTTTAATTTAATGTTCAATTTATGATACTTCTGAAAATTGATACTTTGAAAATTGAAAAATGATACTTGTTAGTTTGTTAACAAATTGATTACTTTATTAAAAAAAGTAAAAACCATTAAAATTTCTGTTACTTATTATGAAATGTTCAGTCTGCTTCATTTATATTACATTATATTTTCAGGACTACATGCAGTAACGTACAAGGAACAATTGAAGGTCTGATTTATCCACGGCATTTAACACCAAACGATTCTTTTTTTCTTTATCGAAAAGCTTTTTGTCGAACACTGCCATTGGTTTATGATAAAAGTGGATTTTCAGATAGAGGTATTCCAGTATACCTCTATAAAATGGCCGACAATGCATTTGAATCTGCTAAATTAAACCCAGACAACGCATGCTACTGTAAATCTCATGAAGAATCCTGTCTTCCATCAGGCCTGAGTGACCTTTCTCCATGTTATTATGGTAAATTCCTCAATGTATAAAAGGTTTTGTGACAAATGATAGGTGTAAGGCAGTATTTAAAATAGGTAACAGACCAAGGACAGTGGTGTAACCCTGTAACTTGAAATTAAGAGGCCTGTGTCGGCCTTCGTCATTAATCTGGGAGAGGATGACCATATTTCCCACTAAATTTTATGGACTCTGCTGACTGCATCCAAGTGTAAATTAAACCTCCAAACACAAAGCTTCATGACAATAAATGTCCTGTTAAAGCCTATATGCAGCTGCCTCATTTAAGTGGAAGGAGAAAATTTTAAAATAATAACAATATTAGAATACTTTTTGTATCTTATAATTTCTGAAAATCTATTTATACCATTACAATCAGAATTAAATTATTCTAAATAACCTTTTTCATTTATAAAATTCATTGAAAATATGAAGATAAACCTTGACTCCAGCCAATTTATTTCCTTAGATCAGATTATCTATTAGAGGTTATGGAGTTTTGTGGCTCTTGACACAATTGTCAAAGCCTATTGTTCAATTAAGCCTCCTAAGTACTAGTTCTGTAGACTGGTTCCCTCAATGAGTTTGAGCAGTCCATTTATGGATCATTCAGCAGGAAGTCCTTGTGGTCCTGGAAACCAAACACTTCACCTCCTGTTGGCAAGGACCTCACAATCATAGATTATAAAACCAGCAGTTTCCTTATCCATACCACTTTTCCTACACACAGTTTATTCGTGGTAAATTCCTACTCTGTACAAAGGCAATCTCAAACCATAGTGTCCTGTAATGAGGCCATAGTTCTCCTGACTTGCCATCTACACTGAGTCCTTACTTCCCACCTAGGCTCTTGTGGAAGCTATTATCAGTTTTCCTGACTGTTAGTCCTGTTGTTTTGGAGTATAGTTTCTCATCAGCTCTATGACTGTGGCAAAGTTTTTCCTTTGTCTCTGCTTCCATGTTACTCCAAATAGGTCTCAACCTCTTTGCGTTAAAAGAGCTCAAAAGAAAGGACTGTTAATGAAGTGGAAAGAATGATAAATTTAGGTTCTGATTCCTTTGAGGGGTTGGAGAGGAATCAGTAGCTTACGTATGGGCAAGATTTGCCAAATCCTGTAGCAGCCTATCCTCTACTGGATTTGTAATGGAATGCTGCCCGCTACCCAAAATTTATTTTCTTATTTTCAATGTATTTTAAATGGTAATTTTTTTAGATTAATGCTTATCTTGATGAAGAAATCATATTTTCAGAATGCTTTTAAGGTGAAAGATTATGATTTTTTTTAAAAGCTTTGGAATGAGTTCCATTTTAAAACATATTTCCCTGGAATGGTCCAAGCTACTACCAAAATTGATTTTTGTGCTACATTTAACTCAAATTGGACAAAAATTGTGAAAGTTAGATTGAAAACACTCATATTTATTGTCTTTAGGAGTAAACTTGAGAGGATTATTTTGTTTTACGATTCTGGGTATTACAATACTGGCTTATTGCAATAGATCCTTTCCAATTATATAGTGCAATAAAAATTTCAGTGAAAAGTCACTATTAAGACACTTTCAATATTTATTTAATTAAAGTACAGATTACATTGTTAAAAAAATTTCAGTTGTTTTTATATAACATTTGTTGTCTAATTAAGGTTTTTCAGTCTGGTTCTTAAATGTATAAAAATTGTTTACATTTTCAATTTTGAGTATCTTGTAAACCTAAAGGGCTTATGGCATTTTAGGCAACTCTATGGCTATGCTAAGATATCTAGAACAGGTTGTCAAGTAATAGGTTTTAGTTAAATGTAAGAAGTCAGCGCTCTTCAGTAATAATAATAATGTCATTTTTGCAATGAAGTTATGATCATTAGGTTCTTTCTTTCACCAACCCCATAAAAAAATAGACAAATAAGAAAAAATAAAAGTTTATATGAGCTTTTCGTAATACATTTTGGAAACAAAATAAATTACAATAATTGAAATCTAAAATAGAACACTAAATGTATAACGTCTATATACAAATTTTAAACTAATTAAAAATGAATATGTAATTAAATTAAACTTATTTAAAACTAAAAAAATATGATTTTATTGTGTTTAATATGTAAATGTATAAACAAATTCCTTTCCATATATACACCTAGAATAGGGATCATAGGTTAATTTGATTAAGAGTTTCATAAATGATAAGCTGATACCATAATAGATTTTTATTTCATATGACAATTTTATGTTTAAGTATTATCATCAACCTTCTATCTTGTATTCTTTGTACTTATATCTGAGACAAACATAAAAATATTTGCTAGAAGTCAACATCACTGGAGAACCATGTTTTCATTGAAGCATGTGATTCAATTGAAGAACACATTTTAAAAGAAGTTAAAAATGATAAAAAATAATTTTAAATGATTTAATTGTTTGTTTTTTGTGATATCTGCTTTTAAATCTTTGGTAACAGAAATTGTTCTGACACTTTTAATACGATACACTTTATTTATACGATAAAAATCGCGCCTGACATATTTTTTTATTATATATCAAACAATGAAACATTACCATTCAATTAAATTACAAATTTTAATGGAATTACTTGACTATTAATTATATAAAAATATTATATTACTTCTATATAATAAGACAAAAAGTTTAATGTTGGCCTGTATTGTATTTAGACAGTATAATAGAATGAACTATGTAAATTAATTAAATAAATTTAACAAAATCTAAAACAATTAATTTAAAATGTCCATTGGATATACCTACAACAAAGACATACAAATATTATAACAGTCTTGTTTGATTTATCATCTTTTAATCAGCTGGCAAATAGTATCAGTTGGACAGTTTTTATATAAAATATTTTTCATCAAAATTGGATTTTTGTTTTGTTATAATTAACAGAATTAATTCAATGTATAATAAGAAAATTTTATTTTAAATATGTAGGCCTATTAATCTCTTCATATCAAATAACATCAAATTATTCATAATTTCAAAAATACAAGAGAACAAAAAATAATTATTGAATTTATGTAACTTGTAGTCAAACGTTTTCAGTATTTCTTACTTAGAATCCAAATTACAATATTTAACATTCTTTTGCATTAAAATGATTTAAAAAAATTTTAAATAAATAAATAACAACTAAATAAACAATAAGATCAGTGATGACTCTTTTTTATAGCACCATCCACCTCTAACTTTGTAAACATTAATTTTGTTAATTACTTCTCATTATTTAAAAAAGAAACTGTAGTCACAGTATTTTCCCCAGACAAGCAAAACCGAACATATGTACTGTTTCATCAGAAAACAGTTACCAATCAGTAAGCCAAGTTTATTTTTCAAAAACACAGTCAGTTTATAACAAAGAACTCTGAATAAACTGTAGAGGAGAGACAAAAATTGGTCATTCAAAATATAAAAATTAATTTTCGTAATCTTCTTGTTAGAATAATGTAGCACTGATATGGGATTCAAGTGAACTACATTTAGTTTATATCCGGTTAATCATGCACTTGCATGAAAACTTTAGAGTACTTTGAAAATACACACACACTTCGCAACATGATTAATTTTGTTTTTCAATATAAAAGTTGTACATAATTTTCAAAATTCTTATCGACCTACAAGCATTGTGCGTATTGGTAGGGACACAATTTTTTTTAAGCTGCACTGAATTTGATTAACCTGCAATAATGAAGAATAATGTAGGCTATAATGTTTGCAGGACCAATTAACTGCATAGTAGTAGACTTGTCTACAACACCAAGGAATAAAGAAAAATATTTCTTTTACATTTTACAATTGTCTCAGGTATATTATACACAGTGACATATTCGAACATGGAAAGTATATAGTTAACACTAGAACCTATAAATGTACAGAAAAAAGTGAAGAGAACAAAATAACCACAGGACAAAGGAGCAAGAAATTGTCTTTCTTGCTGTCTGCAAGCACTAAAGCTGACAATATAGATCTATTTTAGATAATGTGTCATTTCTTCCTTGAAATTCCATTTTAACTTCTTTCTGCTCTCACAAAACGAATATACAGTTAACAATATAAGAAATATACACATATGTTCTAAATCTACAAACAGTATGAGTCATATCTGTTCACTGTCTTTTTTAATGCTGTGTGTCTAGAGTTACAATGTTTTTTATCCATTTGTCTTTGTTGTAGTTTTGCAAAGTTTTGAAAAAAATATTTTTCTAAACAAATTCTTTCTTTTTTTAAAATATATAAACTGCTGTTTATTTGTTTTTAAGGATTATTTAAGAAGATTTTTTTTTAAGTTGTAAGTAAGTATGAAATTGATAGCATAGGCCTAAATAACCTCAAACTGGATAGTGTAGTTTTTGCTCAACATTCAAAAAGTTAAAGTTAGTTTTAGTTGCTATTTACAGTAAATAAAATAACTGATCAAGTAAGCAAAATACATTAAAAGTTTTCTACAAGTAACTAAAGCATTTCCTGTCAGCTATTACTCACCAGTAGGTTGAGTTTCATTGTGCCTTCATCTTGTAAATTTCCTATAGCATAATATTTTAGGTTTTTAAGTCTTTTTTATCTTTTGTTCATTAGGTGAAAAAAATTTTGTTATAAATTATTATAAAATGGAAAGTTCAAAATATTTCTAAAAGCAATCAAATATATAAAATGAATTTAAAAAGTTAATATATCATTTGATTTAAAAACTAGTACACAAAAATATTTATAAAAGAAATTTGGTAAATTAATTTTATTGAACAACAAACTGTAGACAAAACAACACATACCAGTAGAGTTCTAAATATTTAAACTTAGTTTAATACTCTTATAGGTATTCCAGTTGCTATTTCACTTCCGCATTTCCTCAAAGCAGATCCAAATTTGCTGGATGGGGTTGCTGGTTTGAGTCCTGATAAAGAAAAGCATGGGACAACTCTTGCAGTGCAACCAGTAAGTTAAATAATACTAAGATAGGACAAGATTCATTACGTTACTTTTAAAATAATTAATAAAATCTCTGAAGTGAGTAAGAAGAGCTAGTCTTGTAAAATTATTAATAACTTTTGTGCTCTAAAGGGGCATTTTAGATGATGAGTCTAAAACACCAGATCTGCTGATCTCTGAATTGAAACATATCAAGGTCGTGAGTTAGAGATACTGTTATTCTTATTGTTTTACAATTACCATTAACACAGATCCTTCACCCTCATTGGTCTAACTGGTATAAGTAATTGACATTAAAAAGAAAAACAATTTGCGTTAATTTAAAACTGTTATGTTTATAATTGCCCAAGTGCATTTTAAAATAAAATTTTGGTATTCTAATTTGGAATACTTTGACTAATTTGGAAGTAAAGAATAAATTACATCAAAATAACATTATCCCCCTTCATAATTTGAATATATATGTATATATGCATTTTTTTGTGTGTTTAATTAGACATACGAGTTTAATTCGTAACATTGCTCGTATGTCAAATTGCTCGTATCTCAAAGCAATTTTCCCCATTGAAATTAATTGAAATGCCATTAATCCGTTCCAGCTCCCAAAACACCACCTCAGTTGTTTTTGAATAAGAAAACCTCAGCTGCCTTCACATCCGAACTTGCTGCCTCACCATGCCTGACGACGGAGTGAATGCCGGTCCTTTTCCTAAAGTTGTAAAACCAGCCCCGATTGGCTTTAAATGAGTTTTCCGATTCCTCGTTTGTGTAAGTGTGTGGGATCTGCTTCAGCAAATCACCGTAAATCGCTCGTGCTTTCTCACATATGATGCTTTGTGTTAAGGTTCCTCCTTGAAGCTGCTTCTCTGTCACCCACACCATCAGTAGTTTCTCCATCTTTTCATGGAGAGAGGTCCGGAGCTTAAAAATTATTGTAACGCCCTTAGCTGGCGTTATACCATTTATCAACTCCTTCTGTTTAAGCACAGTACATATCGTTGATGTGCTACGCCCGTACATCCTCGACAAGTCAATTACTCGCACACCTTGCTCATGTTTTCAATGATTTCACGCTTTAATTCAGTAGATATCATCTTCTTCTTCGGCTCCATGGTTATACAAATAAATGTGATAATGTTTTGTAAATGTAAAAAAGCAAAAAACGCGAACCCAACTTATCAAAAATGCTTTGAAAACGAGGGAAACAAGCACACAGACTGAGGTGGGAGAAACTGTTAGACGCTGCACACAACACCAACATGTGCCCCGCATGTGGGGTCGTGTGCAGTGGTGGTGTGCGATTCCTTGTATCTCAAATCTTGCTCTCATCTCAAAGCAAAATATAGCTCGCTCGGCGGCTCGTATCTCAAAACACTGGTATATTAGGGCACTCATATATCAAGGTACCACTGTATTATAAAAAAGGTGTTAAAAAACATTAATTGATGAACGTGCAAAAGTTAAAATTGTAAGTTAAACTGTTATATTATACTTAATGTAAACTTTTTTTTATAAAGGATAGGAAATGTTAAAAATAAACACTAGGTTGTATTAGAAAGATTAACAATATTAATTACTATGTTTTTTATATTTTACTTTACCTGATATTTAAAGTAGATTTGAAGATGCCAAATAATATAAAACAGCAATTTTCAAGAAATTGGAACGAATATTACAATAATTTTTAATTGTAATCAAACCCAATAAAAATAACATAATTAAAAGAATCAATATTATGAAATATAATACAATATTCACTATTAATTAGTATGCATTGTAGGACTTGGGACTTCCTGTTTATGTGAAAACTAGAGTTCAGTTGAATTTGGTTGTCAGGAAGACAAAGTTCAGTCCTCGAGTTAAACCTTTCAACAACTTGGTGATTCCAATTTTCTGGCTGGAGGTGGTAAGCTGTATATTCATTATAAATATTTATTTGATTGAGCCAATTTTATTTTAAAAAGTTTTCTGTGATTAAAAATGATCTATTTTTCATGGTTTTTATTTTATAGGATATTTGAAATGGAATATTCATTAATTGAATAAATGAAATACACTTGCTAAATAACTTTCAATAAGCTGAAGATTTATTTTACAGACTTCTTCGTAAATTCGTAGTCTATTATTATTCTTTAATTCATTGCCAAACACATGTATTCTATGTACTAAGTACACACTTTTTGAAGATGTAGTTTACCTTCTGCATCAACTTGAAGTATAACGTTCTTCTTCAATCATCAGTTTATTCATGTATATCAAGTATCAAATAGAAACATATTAAAGGTATATTTCGGACACATAAATTTATATTTCCTTTTATTGAAAAAAATGTTTAAATTTCATGAAAAATTCTTATAAGCTCACCAATTTTCCATTAGTAAAATTTTCTTATATCCCCAAATAATTTTAAGATATAATTTTATTTATAAAATAATTGAAACATTTTTTATGGTTAATAATTTTTTGATATTATCAAATATTTGTCGTTTTTCTTGTAAATTTCCAAAACAAATAATATGAAACAAAATTATTTAATCATCGGAAAATTTTTTAAAAATTCTTTTTCCTTTTAATCATAGCTAAAAAAAAATTACAATTTTTATCGATAAACTCATTAATTTTTTTCATAATATTAAAATATGTAATTGTTGTATTTCAGAAAATGACAGAGTTACCAGTCTCCATAAACAATCTTCTAGATTTACTCCTTTTTGTCGCTCCAACTCTTCAAAAATCTGTTATATGGTTTTTATTACTAAGTGGTTTTTCTCTCCTCTTGATTGCCAGCATTGGTTACGTATGGATCGGACAATTCTTTAACAACACAAGTCCTTTGATAAGCAAAAACATGAAGAAACATGATACAATAATGGGCGTGTCATTGGGTAGCAATCGATACTCGCAAGTGCAAATAATTCCTCTCAATAATGGCCACAGTATTTCTAGAGGAAGATGATAACTTGTTGAATTCGAATCACAAGTAATATTTTTGCACATTATGAATATGGCTCAGGGAAATGTCATACCTCCTTGCTGGAGATCAAGGAATAATATCACAATAAATTATAAAGTAGCCTAAATATAAATATGAATGCGTTTTTTACGGAAAATAATTTCATTTATACTTGTGTATCGAAATGAAGATACTTAGGTTCAGTTGATGTTTGTTTATAAATTTATCTGTCATTTCTTTCTTGATTCAATGTTAATTATTCGATCTAGTAATACTTAGTTTTTTTCTTGACGTAAATTTGTTTCATAATAAATTTAATAATCTAGTTAATTTATATATAAAAAAAAACTAGAAAGAGTGAAAGATAACAAAGTGAGAAGGAATATATGATCATGAAAGTCATTTGTTTTCTATAATTTTCATCTATGTTAATTATTATTGAATTCCTGTCTGTATTTATTCCATCTGCAGACACAATTCTGATGAGTTCATTTGATTCAGTTTTCCATTGTATTTATTTTTTTGTTATACATTGTATTAACATTGTTTTTTTATATAAAATATTAACAAAAATAAAACAGGCTAATTTCATATAATTTCCTTTCCTATAACTGTTTCCTTGCATTTTGATGATCTCAAACCATGTGTATACATGTTGCAGCTTTAATGATGATATCCTTGCTTTCAAAAATTTTAATAATTTTTTAAATGAAATTATTATCATAAAATACTTTTTAAAGTATGTAGTCTTATTAACTTTTGATTATTTTTCAAAATATCATGAAAAAAAGTTTCATTAATTTTGTACAACAAAATTTTTGAACCAAAATTATAAATGAAATAAAAATTAATTCAATTATTTAAAATAATAATGTGTAAATTCTTCTCAGAATGTATAAAAATTCAAGTCAAGCTTCATTTCTCTTCATCTTGATGTTCTGTTACTTCACTCCATCTTTTGTTGACTTCTTATGCATTGGACTTGTCGAAACAATTTATCAATAATTCATTTAACAGATTTAAAAATGTATAATAATTGTAGTTTTCAAAAGTTTGTTTCTCTTTGAAAGTTTATTCACATACTAATAGATTTACACAAAGTTAGTTACAGAAAACATAAAAGCCAGATTAGTCACAGTACAATAATCTCTTCAACACTTACAGTACATTATCTGAATGTAAGAGATAAGAGACTACAAACACAAAATATAAACATAAACACACTCTTAATTTCTAGAAAACAAATGTCTTAGGTTTATAGCACACCAATAAGAAGTAATAGCCAACAGCCAATTAATTGAATAGGTACATCAACATTCCTTTTTTATTTCATTATTCTTTTGGGTGAATTATAAAGGAAAATATATTTTACAGGTAGAATAGGCCTACCTTTATCCGAAACAATATAACTAATTTTTTGCCCGTACTCTAGAACAATATTTATTTAATAATTTACATTATATTTGTGCATAAGAACAATAATCAGTTAAGTAATGGAACAGTGTAATTAAAAATTGCCATGAGAGTTAATTGATTAAGAACCTTATAACTCTTTCATGTTAGTACTTGCACAGTATTCATTACTGAAATTTAATTGTCACAACAGAATTTTTACAAAGAAATAAAATTTAACAAATTACTTTATTTACATAAAGTAACAATTCAATAATAAAATAAATATTTATATCTTTATTATTTTTTTAATTGTACCAGAAATTGAAGACTATATTGGTGTATATATTAAGAATATAAGAATTAAGGATTAAGCATTAAGAATATAAATTTTTTTTAATTTTTGAAAATAATTTTTTCTTCACGAAAATAATTGTGTTTAAAAACTATTAATAATTAATTACAAAATTAAAATATAAATGAAAAGGTGTGTACAACTTTATACACACAATTAAAAAATAATTTATAAATTATTACTCATTTATCATTAATAAGTATATAAAATATCTATTTTAAAATTTTTTATCATGCTTTATCCCAAAAGAATATTTCTGTGACATGTAAGTCTGAATATACATGAGCACACATATTACACAATAGATTTAAATTTCTATTACACACCATAATTAAATTAATCGACATGCCTAAGCATAGGCTGCATAGCCTATATTTGGATTATATTGAATACGAAACAGAAAAATTAGTAAACTTAAGTGTTATGCAACATGCAATGACAAAAAAATAACATATACACAGTATCAGAGTACCACTTATATGTATGACATTTTGTTTGTTCATTTCTACTTTAATTCAAAACACTTAAATTACAAAATATCACTTAATCTCAATCTAAATTATCATTTTACTGATGAAAACCTAAACTGTTTTTTACATTTTAAGAAAAGGGCATTAAATTATTTGTATATTTTTTTTGATAAAAAAAAGCCAAGATGGTTGTCAAAGTGTAAAATTTAAAAAAAATACATTATAAATAACTTATAAAAATATATTGTAAGAAATAAAACCACTTAAGCCTATTTTTTATAAATATTCTCTAGTGAACGGTTAGATAATACATGAAATATTTCTCTATTCCAAATACAGCTACAAATTATACTAGTTACATATACAAAATTATTTATTTTTATCATGATAAAAGCTTCTTTCAGGTAGTCTACACAGTCAAACATCTTAAATCTAGTAACACCCATTATTTTTAACACTTAATTTATAGTTTGGGCAACTCTTCTACGTACATATAACTGTTGTTTTAATAACACAACCATCTTCTAGAGAAAAGTAATAAATTCAACTAATTTCATCATACAAGAATTGGAAATATATGTGGAAATATGTGGAGTTTGTTCGTATTTTGTTATTTGATTGCAGAAAATAATAATATATTTACTTTTTAATTCTGAAAACAACATATGTACTTTCCAATAGATTTTATTTTGCTAACCTACTTTATTGAAGTCTCTATAATATACATAGGTGAGTTTTAAATGTTCCTCAGTACTTATCACACATTACTTGATATATCACTTCCAAACCACTGCTGATTACCGAAGTACAATTTTTAATTTTGACAAAACTGATATTTGCGACAGGCATATGTGATCTTCCATGTTAGAATCACCTTTTATAACAATTTTGTAGACTGAACATGATGCTATGAACTGTTGAAAAATTTGTTTTAAATATACTGGCAGTTAAAAAAAGATGTAAAACCGGAAGAGTTTTACATTTTCCTGCCTACTTTTTTGTACCTTTCTTCAACTGTTGCTTCAAAACCACCATTAATATTTCAAGACACAATAGTACCACCAACCAATTTTTTACAAAGGAAATATTCTTAACAGCTATCTTGGGCTCTGTCAAATCCAAAACAATATTATTTTTCATACACAATTTTGGTTTTAGGCCTACTCTCTACAAACCTAATACCATGAACTTTTCTGCATAATTTTTAGATCATTTTTTTCACATTGAGCACAAACGATTATTATTTGTTTTCAAAATATTGGGAATTTCTATAAATGCCTTAAAAACTCAGTTATGCGAAGACATAGGCCTAACTAACAAAAACATTATTTGCACCTTGTACACCCAAGGAGCATTTTACTTTTTTTTAAATTACAATATTCATATTTGAAAAAATATGTTATGTGTAGTGGATCCAGAATTAGTGTTTTAACTCAGTGATCAACAGTAGTTTAGCATTGACATCAGAAAAAACTAAAAAAAAACTCATTATCAACATTTAAAATTCGACCTGATTAGTGGATTAAAAACTACTATTTCTTTAGAATGGATAAAAAAATTGTCTTATAGTAATAAATAAATAAACTATCACTAAATTGAACTCTGGGTAAAAAAGCCTGGAATTATGTAGCATATTGTAATATGCCCATTTTAAAAAATAATTCAGGTTATGATATCAGTAGACCTAATATCAGAAAAATATAAGAAATATAATAGGATGTATTTAAAACTTGCTATGTATACTTTTTATATATTGTAGAGGTTATTGTTTGATGGATAGACCTATAATACTGTTCAGTAAGAAATAATAAACTTCCCTCTTTATTATTAAAATATTTTTGAACTTGATGTAAGAAGTATAGACGAAAACAGTTTTTTCCTATTAATTGTATTATTCTTTATTCTTCTTCAGCAACATTGAACACCAATGTTTAAAATATAACTTAAATACCACATTTCTTGTGTAGCACTTAAAATTTTGTTTAGTTCTGTAAATTTTTCAATTAAATTTTGTACCAAAAGTGTTTAATGAACACTTAATCAAATAACAAAACATCGGTTTTAAAACCTAACGTCTATTAATTTTTCCTAACATGGGTAAGTTTAGTAAACTGGTAATAGTTCTTCAGCAGGAAGTAAAAAAAGAGCTAGATCACAGCTTAAGGGCTAAGGGAATAAGTTGAAGAGTAACTTATTGTGAAAGTATAATTTTTCTTCAGCAGGAAGTAAAAAAAGAGCTAGATCACAGCTTAAGGGCTAAGGGAATAAGTTGAAGAGTAACTTATTGTGAAAGTATATCAAGTTGGTAATTCAGTTCTAATGGAATATATTATTGATATAACTGTTAAACAATGAAGTTCTTGGTAATAGTTAACAAAATGTATTGATCGATTTTTGTAAAACATAGGAAACTAATTATTAAGAATTAAATTTTATATTTTGTAAATTGTGCTAAAATATATTTTTTTAAATTTTCAAATCAGTTGTGCAGTTCCTTACTTAAAATATAAATAATAAGAACACTGTTGCTTTAGAAGCATTTCTTCAAAATGCATACTTACGTACAATTTTTTATTAAAAAAAAAGAAGACTTTTTGTTAAATAGTGTTTGATTGTTTGTTAAACAATACTTTTTAACTGATAACTTAATAAGTAAGTCTATTGGTAAAACTCTTATTAAAATTAAACTGTTAAAGTTTTATTATAGGCCAGCAGTCACTAACATGTTGCCTCTGGGCCGAGCTTGGCCTGAGACAGGCTCTTTTTCTGGCCCACAAGTAAGAGTAGAAAGTAAAAATAAACCAAATGCTGCAAAAGTACTTTTAAAAAAGAAGAAAATATATTTCTCTAATGAATATTTCCTTTTCTCATAAATGAGGACGTAATCTGCTGTTTGTTCCTTATCTACAAATAACATCCACTTAAAGAATATTGAATATTCCATAAGTAAGCAATAATTTTAAAAACAAAACATATTGATTACTGGTGCGTGCAGTGATATATCTTATTACAGTAAGTAGCTTTGAAGGTAGCGTTACCTACAACATCATACAAACTAGGAATAATTACATTAAAAATTTTAAATTTTTCAAGTCATGAAAAGGTAGGACTCAAGTCTAAGCACTTAAATGGTAGCTACAATTTTATTACTTCAAGTAAAAAGATGTTCCAAGACATTTTATATATCCTGTATATGTGGATATTTACTTCATTCATGCCCACTTACCTTTTGTAATCTAGCACATATACTGAAAAGGTTAGGAAAATTAAAAAAAATATAATAAAATAAAAAGTGAAAACTAAAAATAAATATTTTCTTTATAGGATCCATACCCGCAAACAGTTAGGTCAGGCGCAAATTGAGGCATAGCTAATGCAGGTGAGGGAGTGTGATTCACCACAGAATTCTGTGAAACAAACCATTGAACCTGTACACATTGAGATGCAGTGTGAGATCACTCAGTTCGTGTGTCACATACGCACTCAACAAGCCAAATTTTCATTAGTGATTCTGAGCTGCTACAGTAATTTATAATTGCAAATCACAATATTACTAATTAATTACAAAATTATTAAAACATTTATTTATTTATATGAATTAAATAGAAGTATTTTAATTATGGAAGAAAAATTAATTGAATCTGTACAAGTACGAAAATTTGTCGTTAGTTCTAAAGAGCCTTATGGCATTAGTACTAAATGTTTTCTTAAGTAAATGTTTTCCTTTAACAATTTAAATGCACTTCCTTAAATTGTTGGTAATAATTTAGTAAATAATAGTTAACAATTTTTTTCACTAAACTCTTGAGTTTAAGCGAATTCACCATGAGTTTTTTTATGTTGGCACTTTTTTCTTCATTCCTCTTTAACAAAATTAGGTATTATCGTTCTCAAACTCATAATCAGAATTTCATTCAGATTTTAAATCCAGACACTCAATTGCAAATTCCTTTTTTTCCTAACAACTTAACCACCTGGCAACACATGTTAGCAAAACTGAGTATCAGCTTATGCTGTTGGACTCTAGCAGGTACAGCTGTGCCACCGTAGTCACGATAACCTGTGACATCACATCTCACCTCACATATTCAAATTGCACCTGACCTTTGTTTATTAAATTTGACCTAATCAGTTAATTTAACGAAATTAATCAGAACACTGTAAACGAATAAAATATGATATGATGACAAATACACTATATCTACTATTACCATATTCAGTAGAACATTTAATATACACATTCTTTAATTACTGTATTCAATATTTATTTCATTAAAGTAAATATTATTGGTATGAAATTATTTTCAAAATTTAAAATTGATTATAGATAAAAAAAATCTGAAAAATAGCTTTCATACATTACTATAAATTGTTTTATTTTAATGAAGGAAATATACAAAAGTTCTTTATAAATTATTATACAATTAAATCATTAAATGGAACACAACTATGATACAAAACCAATATTTCGCTATGAAAAAACTTTCTTTTTTTTAAAGAAACTCTACACCATTAAATACATCAAATTATACCTGTAGAACTATGCTAAATATCTAACTAATTGTAGATCTTTTACTTACTTAGTTGGGCCAACACCTTTTATTATACTCATTTTAAAGGGATTTAAAACACAGTTTTAAAAATATTTAAAATTAAATTATTTAATAAAAAAATAATTCATGTTTTTTTTTGTAATATTTATATGTAATTTACAAATAAATTGGTCTATGTAAATAAAAGTGATATTAAAAAGGATGCTTTGGAAAAGAATAAAAAATTGTACAAGTATAGGCTATAAAATAAGTTATATGAAGAATCACAAACATGCTTATATTTCTCTTATAAATTTGTGTATGTTTGTTTTTATTAAATTCGTAAAGTTACATATTTACAATAAAAAATAAAACATAATGATGTTTTACCTATTAACTATTTTGGAATAATTTTTTGGTAGTATTGGAACAGCTCTTATAGAGTACCATAACCAATAAAATATCACACAAAATTATAGACTACAGAAGTGAATCAGTTTGTAAGTGTGTAGAAAGTAATAGGATTGTGGATGTATAAAAAAAAATGGCCTACTGTTTTGGTACAGTAAAAACATCTAAGCTATCTATTGACAAACTTTTACCATAATTTTAACATTCAACTATGGATTAATTATGGTGTCAAATTAAATATATTTTTTCATATTTCCTAACTGTTTAGGTCATATTTGAATGTCAGGTTCCAATGTCAGTCTATACATAAGGGTTATGTTCAGTTAAAAAATAACTTTTTTATATTTCACCATTAATATTAAAGCAGTTTGATCTAGATTCTACAAGTTAATCAGTGTAAAACAATACACAACCTTTAACTTGTACTCAAATCTGAATAATCTACAACATTTATTTTAATATGCCATCGAACATTGAATAAAACTATACTATTGATAAAATATTTATCTTATATTTATTTATCTCTATGCAAACAATTTAATAGATTTACAAATATATCATTTTATATATATATATATATATATATATATATATATATATATATTATTTTCTTTAAATCAGTGAAACTTGCACCAGCTCAAAGAGCAGATTTTTTTTTTTTTTTAAACAAGAGACAATGTTAATTTTGTTTAACCAGGTGTAAAAGTTTTATTCACATTTTAAATTATAATTTGTTTTTTTTATAACTAAACCAAATATTGAGGATTTACATAATAAAAAACATAATTTATTAAATTACCAGATAATATGTTTCTTCAATAACTATAGATGTAAATGTACGATTTGAGTGTAACCATCTACAAAATAAAATTTAAACGTGACTATACACAAATAAAATATAAATTATACATAATATAATAATGTAATAAGAAATTTACAAAATTATTGCTGTGATGTGTGTGTGTGCGCGCGCAAGTACATATAAGTTTTATATTTTTCTATAAAATTTCTTATCATAAAACCGTTAAATCCTCAAACTTAGTTAAGTTATAAATTTAAACTTTATAAACTTTATAACTTAATAGGCTTCAAAGCATGTGTTATGTATTTAATGTATATGTACATGTAGATGATAAAGAGATAAAGATGAACGCAATCTAATAGAAGAGAAGATTAAACAATACATTTTAAGAAGCAGGAATGCGTCGTGATTTGACTCAGGACCTTAGATAGAAGAAAAACAGATGCTACTAGATGCTTGACACTATTGTGTAGATTAGTAGACCTTGCTTAACAAGTTTCATTTCATTTGTTTCAATAATATTATCTGCTGACAAAAATGCAAACATTTTTAAAGGCATTTAGTTTAACAATTCTTAATATGTAATCATGTTTTAAATGAATCTGAAAAACAAATTTTAAATTTTCTGAAGGAAAAGTAAAAAAATGAAATTTGATTTTATTCCTACATAACAAAAATTATCGCACTTAAAAATTTAATACCAACTGTTGAGTAAACTATATTTTTTCTAATTTTTTTAAAACAGTTTTCACAATTAGTAGGTCACATTGCTAAGCTTACCTTAATTTAGTGTTTATTAAAAAATAGTGTCAGCTTATTACCCATGTGACCAAACTGTTTTCTAACTATGGTTTAGATTCTTAAAATGCAAAAGCCCTCTGAACATTGTGTCACATGTTTGTCCAAGTCTTAGCACAAGCTTCATTGTTAATATTTATATTTCATTGTTCAGTGTTTATATTTTTTGAAATAACTTTAAAATTTAGATTAATATTATGACAAACTGTAATATGTAAAATATATTGTTTGTAAACAATGCATTTTAAATACTCCTACATTAACATAAGAAAACCGAGTTCATGTTTTCATAATAATACAAGTATTTTTATACGCACAGAAAAGAAAAATTGAAATTTTCTAACATAATTTGTGATTATTTTAAAAATTGTTCGTCTAAATTTGGAGACAACATATTTTATTTTTTTAAATCATTACTTTTTCTTCTAAATTCAGGTTTTAATGACTGCTAAAGATGATTATTTCATCAATATTCACTTATGGAATTATTTAATAATTATTGTTGACAGATTGCAATCAGGACTGCTGAAATTTCAGAATACAGAAAAACAAGTTTCCTTAAACCCATTACCGTAAAGAACAACTAACTTAATATAGGGAAATTTATAAAAAACTAGTCATTTTACTTTATTTTGATGTATTTTCCAGTAACATTATTATTAAATCAGGAAAAAATTAACCGCTACCCAATCTGCAATTAGTGTTACTACATTAATATAAAGTGTTAATATATTATTGTTGGTTAAGTAGATTTAATGTTGTATTTCGCTGAAGACAGTAACTTTTTTTGTTTTAATAATTACTTAATGCATAAATATTCATATCATTATTGTTGTTTATTCAAACATTTCATCATTTGTTTGTATGAAAACAAGATGATGACCTTTCGAGAGTATAGACCAACTTTCCTTCTCAAGTATTTTATTTAAAAACATGAACTTAGCAACTAGGATGTAAGCCTAGATACATAGGCCTATGTAAACTAAAGATTAAGAGTAAATACTCAAAGCTGATACTTTGAGTAGTCAAAAAAAACATAGATTTTTAGCATAGGCCAAGGCATCTAACGCTTATGTACTACTTATTTAAGATTATGTTTTAAGTTAAGCACTTGAAATCGAAAATCGTTCATACTGTCAAAAGGTTTTATATTATTTCTATTGTTGTTATATATAGAAATAATAATAATAAAATGGTACCTATGTTACCAAAATTATTAATATGGGAACTAGTCATATAAATTGGTTTATGTTAATTTACTATAGTTGTTGCCATCAATTTATGATATTGGATATTTAACTTTAATAATTATTTATATATCCCAATTTACGCTCTAGTTATAAGTATTAGTTTAGTTATTATTTTGCATGAATTTATATGAATGCAGTGTGATGTAACAGATAGCCTGCACAGAAGACTCATTACATATTTAAAAATAATCTAGAAAATGTAAAAATATCATTACTTAAGTTAATAATCTGAGAGAGTTGTTAAAAAGTCATTTAGGGTAGCCTACTAATAAAACTAAACCAATCACATTACATGGTACTGAAAGAAAATTAAAAGAATTATTATAGTTTAACTTGTTAAAAAAATACAAATTAAATCTTGTAAAATATAGTGCTATGTAAAACATGCTAACTTTGTGCACAAACTATTAATTCTCTTTTAATATTTAGAACTTCAGGAGACTGAAATTTTACGAATATAACTATCTAATCATGCTATTTGAATAATTAATTACCACAGGTCACTTAATAAAAAATAGTTTGAAAATAATTAAAAAACTTAACGATTCAAGAAGTATGGTTATAAATATAATATATAGGATTATATAAAAATGTCTGCAAATTTAACAATTAAAAAATGTGAAATGTTAAAAATGGATGATCTCATAATGTGAAAACCAACAGATATAAAAGTTGTACCTGCTTTCACTAAAGAAATATACAAACATACCACTAAATGTCAGAATGTATGATTTTTAACTATTAAATAAATTTGTATAAAGCTTATTTGAATTGAAATAATACTCATAGGAAGTAAAGTTTTCAGTTACTTCAATGAAATGTATACTTTTAAAAAAAATAATGTATATAAAAAAATATAAAATTAGAATTTTGAAATAGGCTAATCAAGACACATATAATAAAATTATAGAATTAAAAATTTATCAAATGAAAAGATTAAAATTTCAACTATGGACAATAAATACTAAATATATTTTGAAAATTAAATCACCATATTAATTTTAAACGTGTTGACATTTAGCACATATACTTTGATGTTAACCCAAAGGATTTTCAATTTGCTACATCACCTTAGAATTATTTAAGTTTGGTAGCCTATTTTAGTGAAGTAAAAAATTTGCAAAAATAATCTGAAACTTGACACATACATGACAAAGGACTTTTGCATAGCACGAAAGCCAACAAAAAAACAATACAAAATCAACAAGAATAATGTAGTCGCATTTACAACTTTAGTTTGGCCCCTTTAATCAACAATTTTATAAAAACTAACTTCTACTCTTGTGAAAGTTCAAAGTTGGCTTATGAAAAGATAACAAGAATATGCTTTTATATATAAGAATCATTTCTGTAGCAAAATTCTGTAAGCCTGTAATCTTACATATTTAAAAATCGTTTTGTGTATATTTTTATGGATTGTGCTAGAAATGTTTCTTACATACTAAATATTTTTTTTAATCACAACTGTACCAAAATAAAAATTAATGAAATCACTTCTTGTAACAAGCTAGTCTCGTAATATATAGTCAACATATCTATAAAACAGGTAACAATGAATGAATCTGACTTTATAGCAAATATATATAACAATTTGTAAACTTTTTAACAATGTTTTCCTTACTTTAAATAGTAAGTATATTAATATCATTTTTCTATTTAAAATACTTTCTCAACATGGGGTACTGATTCAAACCGTTAATTAAAGGAATAGACTTCTGATGTTAGGTAGCATCGCAGCTGATTTATCAAAAAAAAGTGTTAAATAAGAGAGCATGTTGTTAGCAGTTCTAAATAAATTTATTCGATTAAGCCCGACATTCTCGTTGTCAGATGATCAAACAAAATGAAAACACTAATTGTATTCACTTGATCAAATATATAAATAAACATTTTTGTTAAATACAAAGTTGATGTACTCATCTTGGAAAGAAATGTGTTAATTTATACTCTTCAACTGTGGTAAAACATAAATAACTTTGTAGTGTACAAAGGTGTACCTAACATTGAATAAAATAAACTTTCAGATTACAATAAAAGTTACAGTACATGCTGTAAGACTTAGCCTACATTGACAACAATTAAACAACATAAAGATATCTCATATGTACACCAACATGGGTATACAGTATCAAGACATTTTCTTTAGAATACATTACATTTTTATATAGAAAGGAAACTATTTGTAGGGTGCATGTTGTTTTTAAAATATTTTCATCACTACAGAATGTTTATCTTTGTTCTTCTCTTTTAACATGCAACTCTGTATACATGGCAACAGTTTTACAGCTACAACAAACAAGTAGAATATGAATATCTTATAATGCTCCTTGTAAAAAAACTAGCTTACAAATTATAAATTAGAGCGTATGAATCAAATGACAATCTTGTCTTTAAAAAAAACACTTTTTTATGAAAATCTAATATAAAGTGGTAGCTAATAGCAATACTAAAAACCATTTCACAGAGCAGCTTAAATTAAAAATACTCTAAATAGAAATTTAGTAAATAAATAATTTCAAAATAAATTATACATTTTAGAATATTTAAAAAATCATTTTGATCTTTCTACAGCCATTTTATTTTACAAGGAATACTATAAGGTAATATCAATATTAGCCTATTATATTAGCAAGAAAATATACTTTTCTGCTCTATACGATGTTACAGAGTAGGCATACAGTCAACATTTATGATGTAGGAAGTATTATTACAATCAACATATAGGGTATTATGGTCAGGGAATGTAACACTATTTCTGGATGAAAAATCAAGATATTCTTGCATTTGGTTATTTCCACCTGGAAAATCATAACTTTTTAAGTATTAACATAAATAGGAAATTGAAAAGTTAGACGTAAAAATACATAAATCCTAAAATATTTTTTTTTTTCAAGAATATAAATTCATATTATACAGTATCAATAATACTGAACAATTATTGCTTTGTGATTTGAGAAAATATGGTTACAAAAAATTTGAGGAGCTACAACTGGAAGAAGTAAAAATTACACTGTCAATAAGGATAAATAGATTGCCTTGTGGTTTAAGTAATGTCATAAGGGCTTATAGGAAAGATGGAACATCACCCCATAGTCTGTTACTTGTTTTACTTTTAGGTTGGAATAAATGTTGAATTTGGCCTTTCTATATCTCCAATATGGTATTAAAACTTACAAAAATTCTTACAGAAATATAAACTTAATTAAAAAAATTTAGCAGTTGTAATAGATAATAATAAATGTCTACATTGTCCTTGTGAATATTATAAGGACAATATTGAATTGGTTGTTCAAAGAAAAAATACAGGTTGATAACCTTATCTATAATATTTTTTCCCATTTGCTCTGTCTTTTCATTATTATACATTAAAATACTGAATCATAAATTTAAATTTTATAATTTGTTTATTTATTAAAATAAGTAGCATCATTTAACAATTAGGATAAGTGATAATAACTTTATCAATATGTTTTTTTTAATTTTCTGCATGTTTTCATTATTATAAATTAATATAATGAATTTTCATTTTAAATTTAATAATTTGTTTACTTATTAAAGGAAGTAGCATCATTTATACAAGTAGAGTAAAAATAGCTTAAACTTAAATCTGAAGAAATTTATTTGTTAAATCATTTGATTTTTTTTTCTCTTAAAAATATCATGCTCATTTATTATTATTGTTTTTAAAAATAGTGGGGCCTCAACTTACCAGTTTAATTCGTTCTGGAAATCGTTTCGTCAGTTAAAAATTTCATAAGTTTTTTTACATTTTACATGTAAATTGCCTAATTCATTCCACCACTGCCAAACTCCCCCCCATACAATGAAAAAAAGTAAAAATTTATGTCAAATATGGAAGAAATATGCATTAATAAAATACAGATAAAACCTGAAATAAAAAGCTATTAATTACACATAATATATACTACTTTACATATACATTATACTAATATGAAATAATGTAATGTAATAAAATTTTTTAAGTCTAAAGTTCGGATACACAGCGAAGTTCATGGGAGGAGGCGGCGAAGGTTGTGGATATGGAGGAGGAGAGGTGATAATCGTAAAGAGCTGAGAGAGAGAGAGAGCGTAAATGCATGCATACACAGTGTATTACAAAATAAAATTTAACACAAAGAATTTAAGACTTTTAAATTTTTTTAACTTTTTAATTTTCTTACGATTTGTTTACACTTTTTAGAACTTAATTTTTAATTATCATCACTTTATTTTGCCTTTTTGGGTTCACTTTCACCCTCCCCAGTTACTTCTGACGTAAGTTTGGTAAAATAATGGTCCATCAACAATTGTTTTTTCCAACTTTTAAGAATGCTTCTGAAATGCATTAGGTAAATGTCATCAAAATGCGCAGCTGGCCTATTCGTGAACACATTTTCGGGGTGTTTTTTTTAGGCCGTTTCGTTAGTCGAGGCACGTTTTTTAATTTAAGGCAGAAAATTTCCGAAATCTTGTTTCATAAATGAAATTATCGTTAGTTAGGTCATTTGAAAGTTGAGGCCCAACTGTACTGTGCTTTAGACAATATTTTATGAACTTCACATCATCCATGAAATTTAGTTGCTCTTTATATTTGTTCCGAATAAAGCAGAGAAGTGCTTTATTCAGAACAAATATAACGAGCAACTAAATTTCACTTTCCATGTGTACAACAATGCTGGACTCTAATGCAAGTAAAGTCTTCAATTTTTGAAAATGTGATATTTAATATGACTAGTTTCAGAAGACAATTTTGTTTTTTATAAAACCATAACTGCAACACTGCAATGTGACTATCATTTTATAGTAGAGTTAATTAGCGTAATATAACTTTAAATATGTATAAAAATGTTCATATTGAAAAATAGCAACAATATATGATTAATGTTGATGATATATCGTTGTTAGTAGCTTTGGTCAAAACATTATTATTAGAAACTTCAATTATTCTGAGATGTAGTAAGTGATACTTTACTACCTGTATTAAAAAAAACTTTGTAGAGATAAAACTGGGATTTAAACTTCAGGAAAAAGGAGTTTCGATGGAATCAGCTGTGGTTGGGACGAGTGCTTCTGTATGAGGCATTCTCTTTAGTGATAGATAAATTGTTTCAAACCACTTTAGAAAAGGTGGTACCTTTGTTTGTTATTTCATCAATCTTTATAACAATCTTTGTTTGCTTTTTGAATAAACAAGTACAAATTCATAATGTTTAAATGAATGATTAAAATGTTTATTTTATTTAATTAATATTTCATAATTTAAAAGTAATTTGCATGTATATTTGTCATTTCTGTTGGCAGGTAATTAGAAGTTGATTGTATAAAAGTTTGTATTTCATAACCTAATTAGTTCAGTCAATAACTTAAATAAATCTAGCAACCAAACTGTACCGTACTGTTTCAGAACTTATAATTGGAATGATCAATAATTATGTAATTTCTACCTTGGATACCTGTTTCAATTTCAAACATGTATAGCTTAAAATGCAGTTTTATATTGCTTAGTCAGCTTCAGTTAGAATTATTAATAATGTAATTTTTGTTCTTTAAAGAAACTGTCAATTGTAGGCTATTTACTGTTTGTTACCTGAAGTCTTGCATCCTTACTCAGGCTTCAAACGATGCCACTGAACAATAGTTTGACGAGGTTTGGTAATCATATCTTGCCAATGTTTTGTTTCTGTAGCTCCCGATCCATTTTTACCTGTTTCACAAAATAAGCTTACTATCAACACCAATGCTTAATTAACATTACTATAACACAGATTGCAACTATTTGTTTCCACATATTTTATTAACTTAGAATAGAATATCATAAGAAATTTAAACAGTTCTGTTTTCGAACATGGTATGCTTCACATTCACTTATTATTTTTAAGTTTTTACCTGCTAGAAGAATGCGCCCTATTAATTCATTGCGTCCAATATTATCAAAGTCCATAACCATCACATCAAGAGAACATTCTCGAATCTTCTCCCAGGGCACATTGAAACTGAAATTCTCATTGAATACAGGGTTCAATGTGCATTTAAAAATTGGAGTTTTACGTTTCTCAATACGCTTGTCTCCAAACTGAAGCCATACTTTGACATATGGATCTGAACAAAAGATCATATCAAGTTAAAGTTTAATTTATTTCTAGTATGTATAGAATATTAAGTTTTATGACAGTTGGTTCTGTGTGGGGCATTAAACTTACAACAAATTATCTTCATTATTCTTACACATGTTTCCCCAAGGTGTTTAGAGCTTTTATTCCACATTTTACTATTTCTATTTTATGGATGCTGGGAGGGTCTAGACGCAGTGTTAAAAATCCGGCCATTCAGCAACATTAAATGAGACATTTAACTCGCTACACAAAAAACTTTAAAATTAAGTAAGTATGGCTTATTTCTAAGAAGTGTATATATAAGTGTGTGTGTGTTTTGTGTGTGTGTGTGTGTGTGTGTGTGTGTGTGTGTGTGTGTGTGTGTGTGTGTGTGTGTGTGTGTGTGTGTGAGTGTGTGTGTGCGAGCGTGCGCGTGCGTGTGTCATTGTTAAATATTAGAATATAATTATAGGTCATGATGTTGCTTTTCATTTTACCATATAATTCTTTTTTAATATTTTTATAAATATGTAAACACAGCCTACCATTTGATTAATTTGATGCTCCAAAACCCACTGACAGGGTAGGTTAATTACAGAAATAAATGTTACATTATTATAGTAGGCCTATTCTACCATTTCAAGGAAATACTACTGTGATAACACTTCATATATATATATATATATATATATATATATATATATATATATATATATATTATTAATATAATAAAATTATACTGCATTTATAATTTTATTTTTGCATTTTGGCCGAATTAAAACTGTTTTCAGAAAATAAATAAGGAATTTCATCAATACAAAAAATGTGATTTAGTCAACAAAGATATACATTTTTCCAAAGGCTCATATAACACATTAAGAGTAGGCTGCTCATAAACTTTGAAAGATTTACATACTGTAAAATAGGATACAAATTCTGTTGCTAAGTTAAAATATTACAGTTTGATTTTTCTTCATAAAATAATATTTTATTTTGTTATGTAGTCTAAAAGAAACTGATAAATTCTAGTTACACAACTATCTGATTCTTGTCAAAGTATATATTATAGACTAATGTTTTATATTTAAATTACAAAATTAAATATCTTCTGCGACAAAAGCCAATCTATTGCTTGCAGAAATACAAAATGTTAAACAGATGGACAGAAGTAGTTGGACAATATCTCCAAGCCAGTTTTAAAACTTCTGAATGATTTTTTTTTAAATTAAATATTTAGCTGGAAATTACACCTGATGTTATCTAGAGCATTTTTTAAACATTATTTTGGTATAGAAACAAAAAGAGTACTATTGTTAACTTATATCATTCTCACGCGTTTTTATTTTTCTTACAGACTAAGCTGTTCTGGTACTGCAAGTAATGTCTATAATGAAAAAAAAGCGAATTTAATTAATTTTAGTACTGAAGCAAAATTATATAACATGACTAATCTTACCAGACTTTCCATTGATGTCCTTAGCTTTCAGATTCCTTGCTTTTAGTAGAGTTAAAGTTAGGATACTGTTACTAGGATGATAGCAAAGTGAGGTCAGCAACTCTCCACACTTATCCTTTGCTGGAGGTTTCAAAGCTTTCCAGAAAGATGGTTTCTCTGATAAATCCACCTAAAACAGTTATTTAAATATGGCAAAGAGTTCAACTATTTTATTTTAGACATAACCTGAAATAATATTTCCTTAAGTTATAGACTAAGCAATGGAATAAAAATTATTTTCCTTGTAGGAAAGTTCACCTTGTTAGTTTAGATCAGTAAAATTAATATAGAATAAATATTCATTAATCACTTTTAACGTGCACATATAAAATGCATAGAAATTAAAAAAAGAACCCATATTGAAACTTTTCAAACTAGCTCACAAAAAGTATATTTTAACATAGATATTAATTTCAAATAATACAAGTCATGAAAACTAATATAATTAATTACTAAATTATTATAACTAAAGAGATGAACTATGTATATTTTTCCTTCATATATCTGCTATTTAAACATTTTCTTCTTTACTTGTTTCACCCAACTTTGGGGTACACTAAATCAATCACTTTTTAATGTTCTGTGCCTTCCTCGTAGCCCAGTATTGCTTCGTTCTTGTGATCTTGCTTTCCTTTCTTCGTCAGAGATTTGGATCGTTCGTTTGGATTTGACTTTGCCTTGGAACCGTTGCTTCTTGTCCTTGGTTATTGTTTTGGCTGTTCTGTCATTAGCATAGTGTCAGTGATTTGTAGTTCTGTTATGTCCTTCTCCGTTTCTCTAAACCAAAGTGGTTTGGCTCTTCTATTGCGAAAGTAGTCAAATATTTTTTTGGTTAATCTATTTTTGTCCATTCGGAGGATGTGCCCATAAAAATCAATTCTCCCTTTTCTTATTGTGTCTGATAGTGTTTCAGTTTTTTGGTAAAGAGTTTCATTACTGATGTGGAGTAATTGGTTGTTATGGAATTTGTGGCCTAAGATTTTTCGTAATATCTTTCTTTCTTTGATCTCCAGCCTTTCAAGTGGGCCCTTTATACATTTTATTATTAAATTATTTATAAAATTTAAATGGAATATAGAAAAAATAAACATTTTAAAATTGATGAATATTTTAACAATTTTTATAAAGAAATAGGCCAATCTGGATGTATTTACATCAAGTACATATTGCATTATTTTGTAAATATTTATTATCTTCTATACTTGTTCTACACTTGGTTATAATGCTTACTCCAGTAAGTTAACAGCAACTCTTATTAGGCCATAATTGTATGTGTTGTTATTCAGAACATGATTTCATTTGAATTTGAAATGAAGAACAACTTCAATTATATTCAACAAGGCATGTAGACGATCTAAATTAACTTACAACCTCTATTAACAATGAACAACGAGATTACAACAAAGAGCATATTTTTGAGTTTCTATGCAGCATAATAACAATGTGATCAATTAATACAATATTGTGCCTAAACATTTTAATGAGAACAGAATGGGCCTTCTATAAAACAATAAGCGTTAAGTAATTATTAACATATGGATAAGCATACTTTAAATTACTGCAGTGGATTTAATCTGAAAATATTAGTTGTTAATAATATTTTTTAATAGTTATAGTTTATTGTTGACTAACGTGCTGGATCTTATATAATGTTGGTGAATTTAAATGACGAAAAGAACAGTTAAATTAAATCTAAAGAATTAGTGAAATTTAATTAAAACTTTTTTTCTCTAAAAACGACATAGCAAGCCTACAAAAACCTTTGATTATTGATAATCTAGAGTTTATTTCTGAGTGACGGGCGCCCATTTCCCCTCTGGACTGTAAGGTTTAATGGCTGCAACTTATATAGGCCTGTAGCATGGCCAAGCTTATTTTAGATAATTTCAAACAGTTTCATTATTTTGTGAAACTTTTACAACAAATAGTGAAAAAACACACATTTTATTAACAGCACTGATATTTCCTTTAAAATTATAAAATTGTGAGTTCAATTCTTAAATTAGCGTAAAATATGTATGCATTTAACTTATTTTTACTCCATAAAAAATTAAAAGTTACAAAATACTTTTGTCTTTTTAGCGAGTTTTCATTGGAAAATGAACTTGTTGAAACGGCCATCACCGTAAACAGCCGGGTCCTTGAAATGAGCAAATGAATACCAAGGTCACTTAACAAGTTTTCGTTTGCAATTTTAGTCCTATTTGATTCGAACTTGGCAAGAAAATCGATTGTGGCAATAGTTTGGACAAGTTCGTTAACCAGCAAAATTCGTGCAACGTTTTCAAAATTACGGCCTTTCAGATTTATTAAATTTCTTACATTTTTGGTCTGTAATTATTTTAAAAGTCTGATTTTAACACCGTAATAAGTGTTAAAAACTGAATAAAAGTGACATTTTAAATATTCTAAATCTGATGAAATTAAGGAATTTAATTTGACGGAGGTCGTGTTCATTTCCTTATTTTCAATGCAACTGAAAGTTAAAATGCTAAACTTTATACATACATACATACATACATATATATATATATATATATATATATATATATATATATATATATATATATATATATATATATATATAGTCTATACGCGGATTTTAATGCAGGTTATGACAGTAAAATCGGAATTAAAAAGAAAATGGAAAGATAAAGAAAAATATGGAATTTGTTTCTAGCACTCAGTGAGACAGCTGTTTGCTTCCATTATTTAAAATTACCATTATTCTTACATTTTTAAACTATTTGACTACTGTTTAACAGAAAGAAATAGGCCTATTACGCGAATATTCTTTCAGGTTAACCAAATATAAAAATTAAAATGCTTACATTTTTATACAGACTGAACTAAGATCACTTGTACACATGACTGTTGCCAGCGTTAAATGTTTGCCCAGATAATTGCGACAAGCGTAGTTTTTCCGTTAGCGTGCTAAAGTGCTCAGTTTTCAAGAGCAAATAGAAATCCCGTATCTTGGACAAATACAAATTGTGATAGGATGACAGCAATTTGCTGCTGTCAGAACAGTGTTAAACTGTTCTTGAATACAGGAATGAACCCTGACATTATAAAAGTTGAAGAGAGATTGGACACAGTTTTTCCTGGTTAAAGGAGTTACTGTAATAAATACTTAAACAATGGTAATGAAGGAGCAAAATTGTAGGCATATAATGTACAATGTAGGCAATAATATACGACGGCAAGAGTTTTAAGCTTTTTTTGCTAATGTTTTTACAAACATCATAAATGGACGAAGTGCACGATTCCAGCTCACCGGATCATCGAGATAAGGTGTAGGTTCCGGATGAATTGAAGGGAATTATTTGGACAAAAAATTAGCAAAATTGTAAACTATTTTCTAAGAAAACCGAATTTTGGCAAAAAATTGGCTGAAACTAAAAACAATTTTATCTAATCAATATGATCGTATTCATTACCGTAGTATGTACTCGTATTTGTACAAAATATTAAAAATTAAACGTACGGTCAAGAAGTTTTTGTAAATTGTACACACTGATGCCTACAACGAAATACGGGAAATCTCCAGTATACTAGATTATTGTTACTCCAGAGCATAGGGACAATCTTGCAGCAGTTAACTACAGGATAACTTAAACAGTTACAGATTTGGTCACGACCTCGCAGCCGATAACACTAAAAGCCTTTAAAGTGTTATATATATATATATATATATATATATATATATATATATATATATATATATATGTACACTTTCAGCCCAATCGCCACTTTAGTTTACGTTTGAGAGCACACTGAACAAGATGGTTTTCGTGAAAGGATGATATCGTGACTTTACGGGTAAATTATTTATGATAATTGTTTTTGTATTGAATAATAATAAAAAATAATAAAACTTTCTCATATTTTGTAGAAACAGTTGACCAATAAATAATAAAAACTTAATATTATTTATTATAAACTAACAGTAGCCTACTCGCACGGCGCTGCCCGTGAAATTCAAATGTGGTCACTAGAATGTCCCATGCAGATTACGTCAGGTGTGATTTTAAGCTAAATGTTTAACCTAAAGAAACCTAACTTAAATTTTGAAAATACGGCTTCAAGGTGATGCCTTCTTATGTCTACTTACGTTTCAGATCTATACGTACCATGATTTCGCGATGTAAGTCATCGCATACACACAGCCTTTGTAAAAAGATATTGAATATCTTTTCGATAATATAAAATTATGAAAAATTAAAAGTTTTACTATGAAACGCAATTAGAATATTTTTTATTTTATTATTAAAAAACAACTACGACAAGATTCTCCTAACGTTGTTTCTTTACTATCTATTAACTTATAATATAAGTCACGTTCTGAACAAAGGGAAAACTTTAATTTGTTTTCAAATAAAAAAAAATCTAAAAGTATATTACCCTGTTTTTCAGTGTCAAATTTTCAAACATTTTCTGGAAAAGCATACACCTTTTTGCTGACACACCTCAGAACACATTCCACCCTTAAAGGCATTGCCCCGTCAGAGCCCCTCTAAAATCCATCCATGGATTGATCTGATGATAACAACGGTGGCTTGATTATGTATTTTTAATTTTGAACCAGAGCAAATATGATGAATAAATTAAGAAAGCATTTGAAAGTTTCAATAAGTTAATATAAATTGTTCATAATATTAAAAAAAACATCACTAAATCAATTACAGATCGAAATTAATATACGCTGCTTTATAACTGTTTCGTAATTTCTTATTTCTAGTTACCGTTTTTTTTACACAATAAATAAAATAATTATTAAGATCTATAAAAAGGAAAACATTCTCAGTTCTAAAGTTACTAAAATAAAGTCTTATTATATAATATATAGTAAACTAGGATGACCTGGCACAGAGGCAAGAAAACCTCCCCGATTGAATCATCTCTAGAGAATCGATCGTAGTCAAATACATGAAGGTGGAGCACACGACTCTGCAGTTTTTGGATCGGAAATCCTGAAAAAATCATAAATTAGAACCAATACTACACATTTAACATTATTCTGTAGTTATCTTCAGTGCTGCTGACTACATTACACAATTAGTACTACATTCCAAGTCATTAAATAAGTCATAAAATAATTCAGCAAGCTGTTTCTCCTACGTTGCTATTGTTAAATCAATTAATAAGTAAAATAAAAAATAAAATAAATTGAAAATGAAATCTCACATCGTATTATGTGTTTATTCTACGTTATTCTTAGAATCAATGTGCGAACCTCCTTATAAATTCGCGCTCGCGTACGTCCGTACGTTTGTCGGTAAAGCACCTCTTACTAGTAAACGACGTGACCGACCACTGTAACATGTGGCGATGTAGTGGGTGGTCGAAACAAGAAAACATTACAAGGGTTGACGAGAACAAATATTTATGCTTACTTGAGGGGAAAAATCATAAAGGTAAAAGTAGTTCTTGTTTTTACTTATGTAGTATGGGGTATCATTTTAAAAATAAAAATTAATGCTGATACTTCATGCTTAGTTATAGTTTTTTTACTTGGAGTTATAGAAAATCACTGGCTGTTTCATAAGTTTAAGTTTTTAATGCCCCCACTTTTACTTTCGGTATGTTAAATAAGAATAATCTCGAAAAATTTATCAACTTAGTTCGAATCAAACGGAAATTCATTTTTCATTATTTTCAAGTTTTACATACGAGGTGTGTTCAGAAAGTAAAGATAATTTTAATTTTTTGAACAAAATATTTATTTATTCTCCTACATTGATGTTGTCTCCTTCAAAATAGTCCCGATTGGAGATTATGCACTTGTGCCAGCGCTTCTTCTAATCCTCGAAACACTTCTCAAACTCGATCTTTGAGATAGCCTTTAGTTCTTTCAGCGATGCGCTTTTAATGTCATCTACGGCTGTAAAACGACGGCCCTTTAAGGTTCTCTTTATTTTTGGAAATAGAAAAAAGTCACACGGAGCCATGTCTGGCGAATATGGAGGCTGAAGCATCGTTACAGTACTGTTTTTGGCCAAAAATTCACGAACAAGCAAAAGTGTGACTGGTGCATTATCGTGGTGCAAAAGCCATGAATTGTTTTTCCACTGATCCGGGCGTTTTTTCGGATTGCTTCACCCAAACGGCGTTGAACTTGTAGGTAGTACTTCTTATTGACCGTTTCACCTGGTAGCAGGAATTCATGATGCACTATGCCATTAATATCGAAGAACACAGTGTGCATAACATTTACGTTCGACCGCACTTGTCGAGCTTTTTTCGGTCTTGGCGAGCCAGAATGCCTCCACTGGGATGATGGAGCCTTAGTTTCGACGTCATATCCGTAAACCCATGTTTCATCACCTGTTATAATACGTTTAAATAATTCTACATCGTCGTTGGCTTCATTTAGTGACTCCTGAGCAACTTCCATTCGCCGCTGTTTTTGTTCAAAATTCAACAATTTTTGAACGAATTTTGCTGCCACGCGTTTCATACACAAAACATTGGAAAGAATGTCATGACATGATCCAATCGATATGCCAACATCATCAGCGATCTCTCTAATTGTGATTCGGCGATTGTTAATAACCATCGCCAAGTGTGAGTGTAACCATAGCCATAACCAAGTGTGAGTGTAAAGTGTTAAAGTCATAAGTGTAGTGTTGTAAGTGTAAGTACTATAAATGTAGACTCGGGTACCGCAAGGGACGTCTAAATCCTATCAATAGGTGCAGCTAGTCTGCACACTTTGCTGGGTGATCATAATACAAACTAATAAAAACAAAATATGTTTTTGCTTTAATTTCATTAATATAAATTTCATATGTAAATAAAATACAATACATCGTACATTTTTCTGTCATACTCTAAATTGTTTTTTTTTAAACTCTGTTTTCAAGTAAAATGTTATGAATTTGACGACTGTTAGATTTTACCCTAAGAGGTAAAGTTTTAAAAGAACTGTAGTTCATTGAATACTGGAAGACAAAGAATATCCAAAAATCTAAGTGAATTGAGAAACATATTACTATTTTCAAGGGGCGAAAACCTAATTTTAAAATTATCTTTTAGAAACTCGCTTACTTACCATTTGTATTTAAAAATAATCGTGGTGTATCAGTCTGTACTTTCATATGTTTGTGTTTAGCCAATTTTATTGTACGTGTGTTTTTTTGATGATCAATTATTTTAATCAAATAAATTTACTTTTGAATTAAAAAATTATTAATTTTTGAATAATGAAAAATTATTAAGTCTCCTTCTTATTGTTCATGCTATATAGCAGACTAGTAGGACGAGAGCAAGGCGTCAACGGTTAAGGGAAAATATTACGGGCAGTAATTCGAATTTCAAACCACGATCTTGACGTGCCGAAGATCAGACACGCAGTAGACTGACTGGTGCTAACACCTCAAAAACGACGACCTTTCAATAGAAAGTTACGAGGATATTTTTTCATGGATTATTAGGCGTTTCGTACGAGCGCTTTAAAATAATTTAATTAAACAAGAGAAAGTTTTTCTTCACTTTCCTGCTAAGTTTTGTATTGTTTACGTTATCCATTTTTATACTTTTTCTGCGCATCGATCGACTTCAAAGAACTACATCCAGACCATCATTCTGCAATTATTTTTTGTTTCTGGTGTTTTTTAGTCTTATTGTGAGTATTATCGCAGTGACTAACAAACCTTCATTCTCTTGATAGAAACAGCAGTTACAAGCATCTTAAGTCAGTGATTTACTCTGTAAGTCCTCCATGCTTATAATACTGGTTATGTAAGCCAATCTTTCGATAATACGAAGCTCAATCACATACCCCTACCCTTCTTGCCATTAGAACGTCGTGTACTGCTTTCATTACTTATGCATTGGCCTACTTTCTCTAGTGTTTGAGAGGTATATTTAGTTTCAATATAGAATAATACCATACAAGTCTTTGATTTTTCATTGTTTTTTTAATATAAAACACAAGAAACCTGACATTTTTTATCGTCAGGAGTTCCGTTCCTTCTTTATTCTTATCCATATACAGAACTTATGTTGAGTTCTGTATATTGACCTGACAGGTGACCCGAAACAGGAAAATATTTTTGTGTATTTTAGATTAGATTACATTTTTTTGAGGTTAAGTAATTTGATGGACAATAGGTCTTTGGCACAGCTATCAAAGGACCTCTCTTACATTCTGGTTCAGTAGACTGGTGATCTTTCATGACCAAAAGAGTTATATCTAAATGAGTTTTAGAAGTCCACTAATTAGCTGTTTTTTTCTAGAATTCCTCAGAATCATGGAGACCAAACATTCTTTGTCTTCTGCTGGCAAGAACCTCACAACCAGATTATGTAGCCTGTATTTCCTCTACCACCCTGCATAACGGAATGGTTTCACCGTGGTACATTCCAATCGTGTTCATGTGCACTATCAAACCACGTTGATCTGTAACGAATCCCATAGTTTTCCAGAGTTTCCTTTTGCCAACGATCGTAATGTTTCTCGCTGACACCCTGCAATTTTGAAGTACACTTCCAGTCAGCTCTTTCATCGCAGTCCATAAGGGCTTGTGTTTCTAACAACCATAGTTTGATCTCTGGGTGGTCTTCTGTTTCTAGGTATTGTTTCTTTGCTATCACCTGCTTCTCTCTAAATTGGCGCTTTTACAGTCCATTTTATCCTGCCACTCCATGTTATCCTGCCACTCCATGTTATCCTGCCACTCCATGTTATTCTGCCACTCCATGTTATCCTGCCACTCCATGTTATCCTGCCACTCCATGTATCCTGCCACTCCATGTTATCCTGCCACTCCATGTATCCTGCCACTCCATGTTATCCTGCCACTCCATGTTACTTCCACTCCTTGAGTTCATTTTTGCCAGTTTCTCAAAAACTTTAATTACTATGTATTAGATTTCAGTATAATAATCTGCCTCCCCTAACTTCGTCAATTCTACTTTCGTTGACGCGTTTAGGAGAACCTCCATCTTCAAAAACTATATCTATACTGGTCACCAATATTATGGCTCGTTCTATTTATAATTTTCTAGCTCCACCTCATACCCCTTCCTCTATTCAACACGTGTACATTAAACCTAACGTGTTCGCTCGCTTCTGATTGGTTCCTTTCAAACTTTCTCTTCAACGGTCGTCCCTCCTGTTAATTTTTGAAAATTTTTAGATTTTTAAACGTAATATCTGCTTGCGACGATATCTGCTCATTTATTATGTTTTCTCCCTTTAATTTAGATTTAAAACTTTCCAAGTTCTCTAAAATGTTCATACGTCAGAAAAAGGAAGACGTATAGATATAGTTTTTGAAGATGGAGGTTCTCCGAAACGCGTCAACGAAAGTAGAATTGACGAAGCTAGGGAAGGCAGATTATTATACTGAACATAGTGACAATGATCCTAGCAGAAAATAAGAAGAATATAAAAAGGATGTATTAGAGTATTAGTGTTATTTTAGCTCTGTTATTATTATATAATTGAATACGTTACTGTATAGGTGTTATTCTTAGGTGTTTAGATTGTTGTTTTTATTTGTACATAGATTTTAATTACTGTTTATTCATTTCAATTCCTTTCGGTCATGATAGCTTTATGCTTAAAAAAGCGAACAATCATATCAATAAATAAAATCATTATCATGATTTTTATGGAATTGTATATAAATTAAAAACACCGTTTCATTGTGAGACAATATTTAGATTATTCTTATGTATATAAATTTGAATTAATCTAAAGCTTTCTGAAGTGGCGGGGGGACCACTCCACAGGAGAAACGCAATTGTAATGACAGCTAAGAATCTTGCTAATGGAGTGGAGGCTGAAGGCTGGGGATGCTTTAAGAAGCAGCCAGTCACTAAAGTAATGTGTATTGTAAGACAAATTTTTATCTCCTTACTTACGGCCTTGCTTACGGCACTTCGAATGAAACTCTACTGATATTTCTAATATTTACCACAAATCAATTAAAACATCAATACTTTTAGAAATTTCCCTCAATGGTATGAATTTATGGTAAATTAATTTTATATTACGAATTTGACATTACATTTTGGATATTAAATTTTTAATCAGATCCTTAACGGGTACTTGTGACTTGAAATGAACTTACCATATATGTAAAAGTTCACTTTCGTTAATTAATTTGCATCAGTATTCGCTCAGTGAGTTTCTAGATATATCGAATATAAAAACATTTATATTAATGAAGGGTTAGACGTAATATTTACAGAGACTTGTTTGATGCAATCGCTATTGTGCATACTTAACTAGGCTGACTTGCATACTTAAAGAGAAAAAAATTACTTTTGTTATAATTTCAATTTTATCGTGTACTGTTCAATTATGAGAATTGCTGTACATGCACGAACTGTTAACTTAATAATGTGAATTGCTGTACATGCACGAACTATTAACTTAATAACTCGTAAAATATTTAAAAACCGATATTGTGAGAAATCTAATCTAAATATATTAAAAGCTGATAACATCATCAGTTATTTCTCATTAGCAACAATCGACAAACATCTATTTCAAAATGAGATAACGGATTGGCCATTTAGGTAAGATCCCGTCTAAAAACTATGAATGAGTAACAATTCTGATCATTAAAACACGTCTTCGCCAGCAATTAAATTTTTACATATATTTTCTTTCGATAAATCATATAGGCCTATCCACGTTACGTTAAAATGAAAAGGTTATTTCACGTTGGTCACGATTAATTTTTTTTCTGATCATAAAAATATAATTATTTCACGTTAAATGTTTGTTTGTGATGTTACTAAGTTCTTACTATAGACATTTCTTTTCATCGTGTTTATGAATAATTCTGCTCACTGCTAATATTATGACGTAATGTATTTTATGAGTCGAAATTATTTTAAAAATAATTCGTTACTGTCCATTTAAAGAATCACCAATTAACAAGACATTTTGAAATGTATACTAACCTTAGATTTTCAAATTTAAATTCAAAATACACACTTTCGGTTATTATAACTCAGTATTTACTTCAAATAAAAAAAAAAATTCTTGGAGGTTATTGCAAAAAAAAATATTTGATACTTGTAATACTAAAGTTTTAAAAGTCTCTCAGAATGAAACATTTAATTACGAGTAGGCCTAATATACTACTTACGCCTAAACATTGTTAGACCAACCTTCAAAGTAGAATGTTTCGTTCCACCTGGGATTCAATGTCCTACGTTTTATTTTTGTTTCTAGCCGATGTTTCTTGTCAGGAAGTAAAGTCACCCTGACATAAGGATCAGATGTTCCTGACATGTCCTTAGCAGGAAGTTCCTTTGCCTGCAAACATTAAAAGCCAAGAACAAATTAAATACGAATTAAGAAAGTACAAGAATTAATACAGTTATATAAATTTCAATGACGCAACAAGAAATAAAAACTTACTGCATATATTGAAAATTAGTGCATTGTTTCCACAAGAAACGTTATTCAACATTGTGCCAAAACCGTATCTGACAGAGCACAGTAAATATGCTAAGAAATGAAATATAACATTTCTTACAAATTTTGGGCGTCAACATTTATTATTATTATTATTGATAATTAACCAAAAATAATACATAAAAATTACAAGTAACTTTTGAGGTGGTTCTCGCACCCCAAATCTGAAATACGAACTCTAGTTGAGTTTGACTTCAAACTTGGAGCAAGAACCGCTTCGAAGATGCCAGAAACGTTTTTGGCGAAATATCAGGACAGCTTTTCTTCTAGATTATCATATTGTACAAAAAAAGAAATAGAAAAGTCAGAAAAACAAATTCATTTTCTGTAGAAAACCAAAGACAGAGTAAACAAAGAAAATCAGAAATTGACGTGTCGGCATAATGAGAAATTAGAGTAGACGTGTAGGAAATGTATAAGTGTTTCGCCGCTATAGAGATAGAAAGATCAAAGATCTCAGCAATTTTATCTCTCTCTCTCTCTCTCTCTCTCTCTCTCTATCTATCTATCTATCTATCTATCTATCTATCTATCTATCTATCTATCTATATATATATATATATATATATATATATATATATATATATATATATATATATATATATTTCCATATATCCATATATCACACACACACACACACACACACACACACACACACACACACACACACACACACACACACACACACACACACACACACACACATTTCTTACAAATTTTGGGCGTCAACATTTATTATTATTATTGATTATTAACCAAGAATAATACATAAAAATTACAAGTAATCCCATGCATCACACAGAGGTAATCAAGTTACCTGTTCGCGGCTTGGTACAAAACTTAAAACTAAACTAAATAATATATAAGTATAACAATATAAATTACTAATACAAAAGAAATAAAGTATACATCCTATAAATTTTGGTATATAGGATTAACCTATAATATTCTAGTAATATATAGGCTAATCTTGTGATAATCTTGCTATAAATTTGAAGCAACCAATTTTTTTAATTTCATATTTCTTTAAAACACATTACTTATAATTTTTAATTCATTTGGAAGTAAATTGAAGACATTAATTGCTCTTATTATACTATTTTTACTGCTGACCGTTTTGTATCTCTTACATAACTGGATACTTTTATTTCTCGTGATACTATTCGAATTTATGAAAATGTCTTTTAATCTATTGCAATGATATTTTAGTGATTCGAGGGAGAACAGCTGTTCCAAAAGGATTGCTATATACATAAAATGTATTTCTATTGGGAAGAGCTCATATGACCAAAAGATCAAACAGTCAAAAGTTCATTCGACCAAATTATACTTAAATATTTAGGTTGAAAGAACTTTTGGTCACATGAACCATGTTTTTAACAGAGTGGTTCATATTACCAAAAAATCAAACAATCAAAGGTTCATTCGACCAAAAATGTGTAATAACTTAGAAATTTATTAACATCGAGGTTCGTATTCCTTCAAAGGAGGATATTTTGTAAAACACGGTTTTTTTATTATTGCATATAGATCAGTGTCTTTACTGATATTTAAATTAATAATACACGCCATTACACTACATACCCAGACCAGTCATTTCTATATTGTTTTAGCGTTTAGGCCTATAGTTGAATATACTGTCAATATTTTATATATTCACTTTTTTTTATTATTGCATATAGGTAAGTTTCAATACTAAATAACTAAATTAATAATACACGCCATTACACAATTAACCCTTGAATGCTAAATAACTAATTTGGACTGGGTAAGTAGTGTGACTGCGTTTAAAATAATTTAAACATTTATTATTCACACCTATCAATATATAATACACGAATAAAACATCACTGTTATACAATTAACACTTGAATGCTAAATAATTATGATGGGCTGGGTAAGTAGTATGATGGTGTTTAAAATAATAATAAAAACATGGTTCATATGACCAAAAGTTCATTCACCATAATATTAACATATAATTTGGTTGCATGAACTTATGGTTGGATGATCTTTTGGTCATATGATCTCGCCTCTTAAAAACACGGTTAATATGACCAAAAGTTCATTCGACCTTTTGGTTAAACAGAATTTGGTTAAATGAACTTTTAGTTGTTTGATTTTTTGGTCATATGAACCACTCTATTAAAAACATGGTTCATGTGACCAAAAGTTCATTCAACCAAAATATTTAAGTATAATTTGATCGAATGAACTTTTGGTTGTTTGATCTTTTGATCATATGATTTCTCCTCTTAAAAACACGGTTAATATGACCAAAAGTTCATTCGACCAAAATATTATTAGTACAGAATTAAATAACTTTTAGTTGTTTGATTTTTTGGTCATATGAACCACTCTGTTAAAAACATGGTTCATGTGACCAAAAGTTCATTCAACCAAAATATTAGTACAGAATTTGGATAAATGAACTCTTGGTTGTTTGATCTTTTGGTCATATGACCCAATCGCTTTCTACTGACTATTTTTCAAAGTTTTTTTCTGATGATTCCTCAAAACATTTAGATAATTATAGTATGCTCCTACCCATGCAATAATTCCGTAATAATACTATGAAAAAAATGAATATAAAGCATCCTAAGTATTTTAATGTCCATTATCTTTGAAAGTTTATGAAAGATAAATACCAAATATGTCGTTTTGTTCGGTATAAATTCAATGTGTTTATCCCAGTTTAATTTAATTACCAAAAATAATTCCTAAATACCTACATGATTCTACATTAGTTATTGATCTCCCATTTATAGAAATACCTAAAAATTATGAAGAAAAATTATTAAACTTCTTTTTATTATTTGATTTAATAACTATAAACTTTTACTGCAATATTTAACAGTTATTTAAATAAAGTATCCAACATCATATAAACACAATCTTTAATTATTAATATGAATAGCAAGTTAATATATAATTAGGATTAACCTATTTTCTTCCGTTTTGTGGTCTTTTAACTCACCCCGTAAAGACTACAGTGGTTTCGAAACCACTGTTTGGTCTGCAGGCTGTAATACAAATGGTCAAATCCCTCTTCAAGTTCGTCATAAAGTTAATAAAACATTGAAAACAAAACACTATACACAATTACACGATTTTATTAAAACGCAAGATAAGATTTGGTTTGGCCAAACTCCACTGAACAACTCGTAATTCGTCACTGTAGCCCGATTTTACCGTCTCGACAGGGGTATTTAAACATTTGCACTACAACCTGAAGATGAAACCGTGAAGTTTCGAAACCATTACGAGATGAATGAAAATACCACTAGGCGGAAGAATATAGGTTAATATTAATTATTTAAATATGCGATCCGGTGGTTAAGCAAGTTAATACAAATTAATAATTATCAATACAAGAAAGAATAATTAATTTCAGGGTGATCCTTTGTTAATTCAAATCGGAACTAAGAATATTGCTTGACACTGTTCAAATTAATTGAAATACATGATACAATACTGATTACAAATATATAATCAAGACTCTTTGATGATAAAATGTTAGGTCGAGTTGTAGAGATGGTGGTAAAGAATCTGTCCAGTTCCCGGGGTCAAGATTTGCAGAGATGTGGGCCGACAACGAAGATGGATTGTTAAACTTTTACGACCACCGCTTCACTTATTCAGCTTTAACTCAATGAAATAATTTCAATTATTAAAAAATACAATGACACCAACAAATCTGTACTGTGGTACCACTTAATCGACGAATGCTTTGTGCAATTTCCAATAATACTTTTATGTACTTGTTATATACTTTTTGTATTTTTTATAATACTGTTATACAACTCTTGGTCACACTTTATTACTAAATAAGTCGTTATTTTAGTAAAACAAACAAAACTTTACCGTATCAATTTAATATAAACTTTACTTAGTACTTCAATTAAACATAATAATACTTGCTCAGTTAAGCTAGTGCTCAAACTACAATTCAACTATTTTAATATAAAAACCTGTCTTAAAGCGACGTGGATAGTGTGTCAAAAAAAACTATAAAGAACTATTTCACAACAACCTTAGTTTATTGTTTTATACTACATGTTTTCTTACTCAAATTCGTTCAACCAATGACGAGAAGCGTCACTTAGAGTCTAGCCCAATAAGATTTGAACGTGTCTACAAATTTAAAACTGTTTTTGCTAAGATGAACTAAAGGAAGGTTTTTCTGTGTGATACGCATACGTGACCAAAGTCACATTTTTGATACCGTTGACTTAAATATAATGGATTGTAAAACTTGTAATTTTTTTCTTTTTTTAAAGTAACTGCATCTTGCAGTTATGTTACTATACCCTGCCGCTCCCTTGTTTCGTTTTAAGTGACAAATTCTTTTGCTTTAAAAATCTCCAACTGCCGAACTATTTTGCTACGACGCTAGACGCCCTTAGTAACCCTTAGTGGGTTACTATATATAGCAGTCGTATTTGTATTGGCAAATACTTATTATACAGCATTTAAATATTTTTTTATACGATTTAGTACAACCTGAAAAAAATAAAAATTTTCTGAACACAATACTGTAAAAAAGTCCAATGAATGTAAGAAAATATTAAAGATCTTATTACAATATTTCCGTTAAGTATTGAAGAGGTTGATGGGAGTTTTTAGTCCTTTGCAAATATCTAAGAAGAAGAAATTAATTCTTTGCTAAGTCTCAGCTGCTGCTCAGTAGACCTATTCACTACTCTGAAAAGACAAATTTCTCCGCGTCTCTCTCTCACCCACGCACTCTCACTCTCTCTCCTTTTATTGTAGAAAATATCACAATTTATCAACGCTGTTTAGCTAATGAGACTTGTTTTAAAATCACAGTAATTGAAATATTATAGTAATAAACAACAATGGGTAAAAAGATCCATAATGTATAAGAGAACAAATTAGGTTAGGTTTGGTTAAAATTGCAAGAAAAACGTTTATACACAAGATGTAGCCCTCGTATACAGGGTTTATTACGAAATGTGACGAACTTTCAGGACCTGTTCTACTAGTGCAAGTAAAAAGTTTATACACAAGATGTAGCCCTCGAATACAGGGTTTATTACGAAATGTGACGAACTTTCAGGACCTGTTCTACTAGTGCAAGTAAAAAGTTTATACACAAGATGTAGCCCTCGTATACAGGGTTTATTACGAAATGTGAAACTTTCAGGACCTGTGCTACTAGTGCAAGTAAAAAGTTTATACACAAGATGTAGCCCTCGTATACAGGGTTTATTACGAAATGTGATGAACTTTCAGGACCTGTTCTACTAGTGCAAGTAAAAAGTTTATACACAAGATGTAGCCCTCGAATACAGGGTTTATTACGAAATGTGACGAACTTTCAGGACCTGTTCTACTAGTGCAAGTAAAAAGTTTATACACAAGATGTAGCCCTCGTATACAGGGTTTATTACGAAATGTGAAACTTTCAGGACCTGTGCTACTAGTGCAAGTAAAAAGTTTATACACAAGATGTAGCCCTCGTATACAGGGTTTATTACGAAATGTGAAACTTTCAGGACCTGTGCTACTAGTGCAAGTAAAAAGTTTATACAAACACGGTCCCGAAAACGCTTCGTTAACGAGTTAGATCTGGCAATATATTTCGTCCTGATTTCTGCTGCTCCATTTAAATTAAGCAATAACTGAATATCCAGTATGTTATAATTTTCCTGCATATCATGGAGTTTCACCAAGTACCGACTGTGTGTTCAATAGATAATACTGAATGTCTTAGAACATAATTTATGGGCAGATTTGATAGTTTTATATGGGTTTTTGACATAATTGAATAAAATAGGTATCAGAATTGTACTTCTAATAGGTTTTCAGATATGACCAATCTGACGTAAAACACACAAAAAAACTTCAAGCATATTGTTTTTACATTTGGAGGGAAATAACTTTATCGAATGATTAATAAACTTATTAAACTTTCAAGTAAAAAGGTGTAGAGAATTTAATTTCGAGTAAAATAATATCAGTAAAGTCTACAAAAAGTACAATCGTAAGAATTTCAAATTTTAATAAAATGTGATGGTCGTGACTATGTAATGGTAAACGACATAAAGTTATAAATAGTAGCCTAAAAAATTAACAATAACGAAAAGATATTTAAAAAATAAATAAAAAAGAAAACGAACTTAAGAAAATTAAATATTGTTCGTACTATTAATAATTTTGTTTCGTTTAGTACCCAGTTAAAATTTTCCACATTTTGGCACGTTTTATTAGAAAAAAAATAAATTCTAACGTTTACATTTTTTATACCTTGTTCATAACATTTTGTTTTCAATTAAATCTTTCAATTTACGTTGTAAGGCATTCAGTACGGTATAATCAATTTAAACAGAGGGACAGAAGTCATAGTAAAATATTTCTCCAGCCGTAATTCTTTAATGAAGACTTTTCAGAACATGTGTGTGTGTGTGTGTGTGTGTGTGTGTGTGTGTGTGTGTGTGTGTGTGTGTGTGTTTCTTTGTTCTCACTAGTACTGAAAGTGTTATCACATTCTTCGTGTACATCCTGTATACACAAGGTGTGTTCAGAAAGTAACGAGAATTTTTAAATTTCGCGGGCTTGGAGAGTCCGATTGTCAAACATTTTTTTTATTATGTTGGTATAAATGCCGTTCAAGTATGATAAAACTATCAGCTGTTTTCATTGATGACTTTGTCTGAGACAGTCACTAAGGTTAGACGTGTTTTTATGAGCTCGGCGATTTTCGTTTGTTAAAAGAAATGGATCAAAGAATTTGTATCAAATTTTGCGTAAAAAATGGAATAAAGTGTAACAAAGTGTGTGAAATGTTAACAAAGGCCTATGGTGAGTCTGCTATGAGTAAAGCAAGAGTTTACGAGTGGTATAAGCGTTTCCAAAAAGGCCGTGAAAACGTTGAAGATGACGAACGCCCTGGACGCCCCAGCACATCAACAACCGATGAAAACATGGAAAAAGTGAAAGAAATGGTTATGAAAAATCGCCGAATCACAATTAGAGAGGTCGCTGATGATGCTGACATATCGACTGGATCATGTCATGACATTGTTTACAATATTTTGTGTATGAAACGCGTGGCAGCAAAATTCGTTCAAAAATTGTTGAATTTTGAACAAAAACAGCGGCGAATGGAAGTTGCTCAGAAGTCGCTAAATGAAGTCAACGACGTTGCAGAATTACTGAAACGTATTATAACAGGTGACGAAACATGGGTTTACGGATATGACGTCGAAACTAAGGCTCAATTATCCCAGTGGAGGCATTCTGGCTCGCCAAGACCGAAAAAGGCTCGACAAGTGCGGTCGAACGTGAAGGTTATGCTCACTGTGTTCTTCGACATTAATGGCATAGTGCATCATGAATTCTTGCCACCTGGTGAAACGGTCAATAAGGAGTACTACCTACAAGTTCAACGCCGTTTGCGTGAAGCAATCTGAAAAAAACGCCCGGATCAGTGGAAAAACAATTCATGGCTTTTGCACCAAGATAATGCACCAGCTCACACTTCATCGTTTGTTCATGAAATTTTTGCCAAAAACAGTACTGTAACGATGCCCCAGCCTCCATATTCGCCAGATATGGCTCCGTGTGACTTTTTCCTATTTCCAAAAATAAAGAGAACCTTAAAGGGCTGCCGTTTTACAGTCGTAGAGGACATTAAAAGCGCATCTCTGAAAGAACTAAATGCTATCTCAAAGATCGAGTTTGAGAAGTGTTTCGAGGATTGGAAGATGCGCTGGCACAAGTGCATAATCTCCAAATGGGGACTATTTTGAAGGCGACAACATCGGTGTAGAAGAATAAATAAATAGTTTGTTTAAAAAATTAAAAATTCTCGTTACTTTCTGAACACACCTCGCATGTACTTCACCGACAAACGTAAAATAACACTTTATACATACTTTTTAACGTAAAGCGATATCGATTACACTGTAATTGGTGATAAATGAATCGACAAAAAGTTTCTAATTAAACTTAATTGAAAAGTCCTTTTGTCACTAAACAGAGGATGAATTCCCACGAAGTCGAGCATGAAATTGATCCCTATTTGTGTTTAGACGCGTTTCATTATAGTGGAATTGTGGAATTGATAAATGATTCATGAGAGTTGACACCAGCAGTCATATGTGGTAGTAAATATAGTGGTAACCGTTCATAAAGGAATAACGAATTAGCCGATAATCCGCGGGTTCTATGTACAAAGCAACATTTAACGCAAGGGTACTGGAATTGTACAGAAACAAATTACATCTGAACATCCACGTTAAATTAACTGGAATTCATAGACTAAACGACTTGTAGCTAGAAAAAAATTACTAAAATTTAGTTAAATTTTCAACCTAAATAAGAATTTAAAACTGAAAGAATCAACATTTAAATTAATTCTTGAGTTGGTTAATATATAATTTGACACAATGTTGACTAAAAATTTACAAAAAAACTGATTTTGATTTTCAGATAAATTCAATACAGTGGTAAATGCCTATAGGTAATACTTCACAATAATCGTTCGTTCATGTTACTGGTCTATACAAACACAAACGAATTTTATCGGATCGAAGAAAACTGTTTGGTTTTGGGAATGTTGACAAAGTTTATAGCATGTCAATATTGCTACCCTCGGCCTCCTTTAACCCTAGATATAGGGTTCGCAATAATCAGGTTGGATCGAGTTGTTGAGATTGTCTCACTGAGGTGTTTACAAGCTCGAGATAGAATAGAACTGAAATATAACATTTATGTTTCAGCTGGAAAAATAATCATCTCGCGCAAGTTCCTTCTAGCGAAATGCATGAGAAGAACGTCTCATTTTCATGTTCCCTTAAAAAGAATAACTAAATTCCTTGGCTGAAAAATGTGATGATGTGAGCTGAGAAAAAACAGCTGATGACGTACAGATAAAGTTTTCATTATTGCAACATAGCCACTGGACCACATTTAAGTAATTAGGATAATGATCTATCTACTCACCTCGTAAAGGCTACCGCGGTTTCGAAACTATCGTTTCATCTTCAGGCCGTGGTACAAAATGTTAAATCCGTCTGTCGAGGTCGTCACAAAGTCAAACAAAACATTAAAAACATACATCACAAACACTGAGCACAATTACACTATTAAAATATGTACGATGAAATTTGGTTTGACCAAACGATACGTGCGACTCGTATGTCGTTTCCGGACTCTAACGACATAACGGACTCTAACGGAGTTCGGAATGTAACGACATACGAGTCGCACGTATCGTTTGGCAAAACCAAATTTCATCGTACATATTTTAATCGTATAATTGTGCTCAGTATTTGTGACGTATGTTTTTAATGTTTTGTTTGACTTTGTGACGACCTCGACAGAGGGATTTAAGATTTTGTTTCACGGCCTGTAGATGAAACTATAAACTTTCGAAACCGCAGTAGCCTTTTCGAGGTGAGTAGATGACGGGAAGAATAGGTCATAATCCTAATTATTTAAAGTTTTCTTGTACTTAGGTTTATTACAACAGGTAAGTGCTGTAGAATTTACGTCACAAGTTGATGAGATAATGTGAACATTAAAGTTTTGTTTTGTTGTAGGTTAATTAGTGTAATAGCTAAGTGCTATAGAACTTGGAGTGCCGCCTCGGTGGCCTAGTTGATAGCGTACTGGCCTTTCACCCCGAGGACCCGGATTCGATTCCCGGCCAGGGCTTGGCATTTTCATACGCTATAAATCATCCCATCGTCTGCATTAGCCCAAGAGTGCACAATAGGCGGACGTTAAACGACAAAAAAAATAGAACTTGGATTATAAGCTAATGAGATAATGTTCACATTATAGTTTTATTTTATTGTAGGTTAATTAGTGTAATAGCTAAGTGCTATAGAATCTGGGTTATAAGCTGAGGATATGATGCGAACATTAAAGTTTTATTGTACTGTAGGTTCTTAGTGTAATAGCTAGGCCAAACACAACTTGGGAGTATAACCTCAAGTTCATGTACGCTTTTAAATTATGTTAAACCGGTAAAATTCTTGGTGGTAAAATGAACAAATATTTCATTCACGCTACTATTTGAAACTTCGGTTCACGTGAATGTAGGAGAGGAATCAAATCAAAAAAATATAATGTTATTTTATTCATCCACATATAGAAAAGTGCGACAATACACAAGCTTTTTTTCTTCAGCGGTCAGCCAGTGAGGCTGCTTAAGATTCAATCAAGTAAAATGGAATGGTAAGACAGTCTCCATTTTTTTTTTTTTTTTTTGTATTTTAAGGCGAAAAGCACATTGAGACTATTATCGCCTCTCTAAATGTAAGTGTGAACGTAAAGTGTTAAAGTCGTAAGTGTAAGTGTGTGTTAGACTCGGGTACCGCGAGGGACGTCTAAACCCTCTCAATAGGTGCAGCTAGTCTGCACCCCCTGCGAGGCGTCTCCATTAATATATGTAGTATCGTAGTTCTGCAATGGGGCATAAACGTCTTATAAGACATAAAGGACATAAACTAGAGAGTATAAGTAATAGTTACAGTTAAGACAAAAATGTAGGTTGTGAAGTATATTCGTGAAAAATCCTAAGCCGATTTTCTACGTATGAGTCCATATTTTCCCGAAAACTCGAACTGGATTATCTCATGAAACATACGAGTCAATATTTTCCCCGAAAACTTCGAACAGGATTTTCCTATGAAAGTATGGGTCAATATTTTCCCTTAAACTCTGAAATGGATTATCCCGTGAAACGTATTAGTCAATATTTTCATGAAAACTCTGAAACAGATTATCTCGTGAAATGTGTGAGTAAATCCTAACCGTATTTTCCTAAAATGAAATAGTTTAAGCAAAGTTTCACGAAAAGTCAGGACCGATTCTTTCACATGAAATGTATCATTCAATATCACCCAGAAAATTCCTCACCAGATTTTTCTACGAAATACGTGAGCTTTCTTTCCGAAAACTCCAAACAGGATTTTCTTACAAAACATATGAGTACATATTTTCTTGAAAATTCCGAACCGGATTTTTCTACGAAATACGTGAGCTTACTTTCCGAAAACTCCGAACAGGATTTTCTTACAAAACATATGAGTACATATTTTCTTGAAAATTCCTCACCAGATTTTTCTACGAAATACGTGAGCTTTCTTTCCGAAAACTCCGAACAGGATTTTCTTACAAAACATATGAGTACATATTTTCTTGAAAATTCCGAACCGGATTTTTCTACGAAATACGTGAGCTTTCTTTCTGAAAACTCCGAACAGGATTTTCTTACAAAACATATGAGTACATATTTTCTTGAAAATTAGGAACCGGATTTTTCGATAAAACGTATGAGTTAAAAAATGTCTAAATATATAAAAAAAACTAATAATATTTTACTGGTCACGAATAAAGATTTATAACTCAAGTAAGTGTCCCAGATTTGAATGAAATAAAAATTACAATTCTCAAGGATACAAAAACCCCAAAAATATAGTAAATAAGTAACGGAATGCACCTGGCCGCCATCGGGTTTTATATTTTATTTTAAATTTCATAAATTCAATTGAATATTATCATCATTCACTTATGTTCAAAACTTCATGACTCGGTTTACAAAAACTGCGCCGCTTTTACGGATTTTGTGGAAGTATCCGAACCAGATTTTAGAGCACAGGACAGGTGAGCATCTAAAAACGACTACCAAAACGTTTTATTTTGTTACTTACGGAATATACTTGAGCTCATTTTAAATAATATAAATTTTGTGCGAGAAAGTCTGTGTGCCTTATGCTTTATTTAATGTTACATTAATGAATGATACCGGTCATTTAACCTGGAGTAAGGATGGAACTACGAGACTGTGACTGTAGGCCTAGATTGTATTACTTTAGCGTTGGCCGTTGTTGCCTTACCTCATCCCCTCTGTCAATACTGAATACATAATGCACGTGTCTTGTGGCTCCCTGTACCCAATTTATCTTCTTCATTTATAAGGTCTGAACTATACATTTTTCATTTTTGTGCATACACAGGTTTACGAGAGATAAAATCATGAATTCACAAATACTGACAATCTAAATCTCAAAAACTATATATTGCAACAGCCTCTTAAGTGACACTGTAACAAGTCTCAAACCAATGGCTACTGTATTCTTAGCGTTTGATCAGGTTAAACAAATTAATGTATACAGCTTGATACATTTTAAAATTAATATATGTGGATGAAATTGTCAGAGTTAAAGAGTTAAGAGATTATATTTATTTAAAACAGACGTCCGATGAGTATGACGTTTTTGAATTAAAAAAATTAATTATTTTACTAGGTATTAAAAAAAGGCGAATAAGAAAAAGACACATAAATAAGTAAGTGTTAAACAGATAGATAGGTAAATAAGTATACTGTAATTAGAACGAGCTAATACATATGGAAGTGTTGAACAGATAATAAATTGAGTAAGATAGGTAAATAGTGAGTACGGTAGGTAAGTATAAGGAAATGTTAAACAAAAACGAAAGTAAGTTAGATAAATAGTTACATAAGTTACATAAATATGAAATTAAGTGAGCAAGTAAATATGTAAGTGTTGAAGTAATAAAACGCTTAATAAGTAAAATAGACAAGTACATAAAATACTAAGTACGATAAATAAGTAGATTATTAACGGATAGACAAGTAGATGTAATACTAAGTACAATAAATAAGTAGATAATTAACGGATAGACAAGTAGATAAAATACTAAGTACGATAAATAAGTAGATAATTAACGGATAGACAAGTAGATAAAATACTAAGTACGATAAATAAGTAGATAATTAACGGATAGACAAATAGATATAATACTAAGTACGATAAATAAGTAGATAATTAACGGATAGACAAGTAGATAAAATACTAAGTACGATAATTAAGTAGATAATTAACGGATAGACAAGTAGATATAATACTAAGTACGATAAATAAGTTGATAATTAACGGATAGACAAATAGATATAATACTAAGTACGATAAATAAGTAGATAATTACCGGATAGACAAGTAGATAAAATACTAAGTACGATAACTAGGTAGATAATTAACGGATAGACAAGTAGATATAATACTAAGTACGATAAATAAGTTGATAATTAACGGATAGACAAGTAGATATAATATTAAGTACGATAAATAAGTAGATAATTAACGGATAGACAAGTAGATATAATACTAAGTACGATAAATAAGTAGATAATTAACGGATAGACAAGTAGATATAATACTAAGTACGATAATTAAGTAGATAATTAACGGATAGACAAGTAGATAAAATACCAAGTACGATAAATAAGTAGATAATTAACGGATAGACAAGTAGATAAAATACCAAGTACGATAAATAAGTAGATAATTAACGCATAGACAAGTAGATAAAATACTAAGTACGATAAATAAGTAGATAATTAACGGATAGACAAGTAGATAAACTACTAAGTACGATAAATAAGTAGATAATTAACGGATAGACAAGTAGATAAAATACTAAGTACGATAAATAAGTAGATAATTAACGGATAGACAAGTAGATAAAATACCAAGTACGATAAATAAGTAGATAATTAACACATAGACAAGTAGATAAGATACTAAAAAAATAGTAAGTGCGGTAAGTAAATAATAAAGTTTTGAATAGATAAAAACGCTACGACGTAATAATAAGTCAGTAGATAAGTACTAAAGATTTAAAAGATTATTCGTTTAGTAAATATGAAAGAAAAGCAGATGAATATATATTGAAGAGTTACGTCAGAACATCAATATCATTCTTTCTTGTTGCTATATTAAAAATAAATTACTTGAAAAAATCCATATTCATTTTAATACAAATATTATCTTTGACGATTGGTTATAAGTTACACAGACAAGTTAATTAATCTAATGAGACTTTATGTAGTTTTATCTGTAATTAATAAACCATAATATAGCAGTTACAGTAAGACAAGAAATATATAAGTAAGTTTTGAAAAGATAAGTAAATATATAAACACAAAAGTACATATTTAAGTGTTAAACAGATGGGCAAATTTGTAAGTAAAATAGGCAAGTAGACGAATGTTGAACAGATAACGATGTAATTATGTAAGATAGGTAAATACGTAAGTATCAGACAGGCAAGTACGTGAGACAGATAAGTAGATAGAAGTGTTCAAGAGTTAGGTAAGCGAGATGGTTTAGTAAATAAGTAAGTATTGAACAGATAGGCAAGTACGTAAAACAGAGAAGTAGATACAAAGTGTTTAAGAGTTAGGTAAGCGAGATAGTTTAGTAAATAAGTAAGTATTGAACAGATAGGCAAGTACGTAAAACAGAGAAGTAGATACAAAGTGTTTAAGAGTTAGGTAAGCGAGATGGTTTAATAAATAAGTAAGTATTGAACAGATAGGCAAGTACGTAAAACAGAGAAGTAGATACAAAGTGTTTAAGAGTTAGGTAAGCGAGATGGTTTAATAAATAAGTAAGTATTGAACAGATAGGCAAGTACGTAAAACAGAGAAGTAGATACAAAGTGTTTAAGAGTTAGGTAAGCGAGATGGTTTAGTAAATAAGTAAGTATTGAACAGATAGGCAAGTACGTAAAACAGAGAAGTAGATACAAAGTGTTTAAGAGTTAGGTAAGCGAGATGGTTTAATAAATAAGTAAGTATTGAACAGATAGGCAAGTACGTAAAACAGAGAAGTAGATACAAAGTGTTTAAGAGTTAGGTAAGCGAGATGGTTTAGTAAATAAGTAAGTATTGAACAGATAGGCAAGTACGTAAAACAGAGAAGTAGATACAAAGTGTTTAAGAGTTAGGTAAGCGAGATGGTTTAATAAATAAGTAAGTATTGAACAGATAGGCAAGTACGTAAAACAGAGAAGTAGATACAAAGTGTTTAAGAGTTAGGTAAGCGAGATGGTTTAGTAAATAAGTAAGTATTGAACAGATAGGCAAGTACGTAAAACAGAGAAGTAGATACAAAGTGTTTAAGAGTTAGGTAAGCGAGATGGTTTAATAAATAAGTAAGTATTGAACAGATAGGCAAGTACGTAAAACAGAGAAGTAGATACAAAGTGTTTAAGAGTTAGGTAAGCGAGATGGTTTAATAAATAAGTAAGTATTGAACAGATAGGCAAGTACGTAAAACAGAGAAGTAGATACAAAGTGTTTAAGAGTTAGGTAAGCGAGATGGTTTAGTAAATAAGTAAGTATTGAACAGATAGGCAAGTACGTAAAACAGAGAAGTAGATACAAAGTGTTTAAGAGTTAGGTAAGCGAGATGGTTTAATAAATAAGTAAGTATTGAACAGATAGGCAAGTACGTAAAACAGAGAAGTAGATACAAAGTGTTTAAGAGTTAGGTAAGCGAGATGGTTTAGTAAATAAGTAAGTATTGAACAGATAGGCAAGTACGTAAAACAGAGAAGTAGATACAAAGTGTTTAAGAGTTAGGTAAGCGAGATGGTTTAATAAATAAGTAAGTATTGAACAGATAGGCAAGTACGTAAAACAGAGAAGTAGATACAAAGTGTTTAAGAGTTAGGTAAGCGAGATGGTTTAGTAAATAAGTAAGTATTGAACAGATAGGCAAGTACGTAAAACAGAGAAGTAGATACAAAGTGTTTAAGAGTTAGGTAAGCGAGATGGTTTAATAAATAAGTAAGTATTGAACAGATAGGCAAGTACGTAAACAGAGAAGTAGATACAAAGTGTTTAAGAGTTAGGTAAGCGAGATGGTTTAGTAAATAAGTAAGTATTGAACAGATAGGCAAGTACGTAAAACAGAGAAGTAGATACAAAGTGTTTAAGAGTTAGGTAAGCGAGATGGTTTAGTAAATAAGTAAGTATTGAACAGATAGGCAAGTACGTAAAACAGAGAAGTAGATACAAAGTGTTTAAGAGTTAGGTAAGCGAGATGGTTTAGTAAATAAGTAAGTATTAAACAGATAGGCAAGTATGTAAGACAAGGAAGTTAGATAAGAAGTGTTGAAGAGGTAGGTAAGCATGTCGTTTTAATAAATAAGTAAGTATTAAAAAGATTTTTTTTGTGTTTAACGTCCGACTATTGTGCACACTTGGCCTAATACAAACGATGCTATGATTTATAGCGTATGAAAATGCCAAGCCCTGGCCGGGAATCGAACCCGAGTCCTCGGGATGAAAGTACGCTATCAACTAGGCCACCGAGGCGGCATATTAAAAGAAAAAATAAAAAAATTGCAGTGGTTTGCGTAGCATGACTGCCGAAGCACCCCCAAATGCCCCGAAAGGGACGCCGAAATGCAAGAAAAAAAGGAGGGAAAATGAAACACTAGCTCGCTGTGAGGAAAGAAAAATAAATTTTAAAGAACCTATTGTTTTTGGGTAATAGAACTTAATTTTCAAAAAAAAAGTGGGATTTGGAAGGGGGTTATCTAGGGAAAAAAGGCGCCATTTTTGGTGTTGGCAACCACAAATTCAAAATCCTGCGCACGGCACTGACAGATATGCAAGTACGTAAGGCAGGGAAATAGATACGAATTGTTGAAGAGACATTTAAGCGAATCGTTTTTGTAAATAGAGTTTTACAGACTGGTAAGTAAATAATAAAACGTTGACGAGATAAATAGTTAAGTAAGATAAGCAATTAGGGAAGAGTTAGACAAGTAACTGGACACAAACACATTTGTGTTTAATGTACCTTCGCTAATTAAATAATATAAAATTGTAGCTTTCAAATTTCTGTTGCGTTGTGTCGTGCCATCTGGAATGTACTAGTGCAGTGTAATGGGTGTATGCACATCAATTTTGCTCACGTGATTTAAGCAAATTTTTTACACTGTCAACTCTGTTCAAGAACTAAACGCGTGTAACTGTCAATCACAAGTTATACATTATTTGCCCTTTTAACTAAACAATACCGGATGGTACCTATTAACATTCCTGTATTGTTGTTTAGTGTCGGAACACTGTGGATATGCTGGAACAGTGTATAAAGTTGTCTTTAGTACGTCAATAACTAGCGCACGTTAACACAAGTAAACCTATTGCCTTGTCAACTTCGCTAAAACCTTATACGTGTAACTGTCAATCACACGTTGTGCTTAATCTGCCTCTATTAATTAATATGACACTGTATGTTTAAAATTTCTCCTTTCTTACTCAACGTTATGGTACTCTGGATGTACTGGTACGGTATAAACAATACGAGGTACGTAAAAGGCAACTATAATTAGTAACTGTTTCGGAAATAAAACTAGAAAGAACAGTTAGATTAGATTCACTAGAGGAAGGGATACAACCCCAGGCACTGCGGTCAACATACCTATTGTGCAAGTAGTACTAGTTTAGCAGATTGATGCCCTTAGTAAGTTCCAACAACCCACTGACTAGCTCATTATGCTGAAGATTCTTAGGGTCCTGGAAACCAAAATCCCCTTGCCTCCTACTAGCAAGAGCCTCACAATCATAGCTTATGAGTCCTGCAGCTCCTCCTCTTTCCTGCACAACTTACACACGGTTTCTCCATGGTACATACATATCCTGTTCATTTTCACCCTTAGACCACAGTATTTAGTAATAAGCCCCATGATTTTTCTGAGTTGTGATCTACCTAAGACGTCTGCTACCCCTTTACGTCCTCAATATGGTCCCCTTTACGTAACCCTCCTTAAGAAGCGGTTACTATGGGAATGCCCATAAAGGTTATCCCATCTAGCCTGGTAATGCTCATTACTCCACCTATTAATAGCAAACCTGGCCAATGACAGAGAGATCCCTAAAGCCGCCTCAGGTCCGTTGAACTCAGATGCAGATGCCAGTCCAGCCAGTCGGTCTGTCTCCTCGTTACCCTCAGCTCCCTTATGCCCCGGAATCAAGTAAAGAGTTACCCGGTTATCCAGGGACAGAGGGTTAAGGTTCTTTCGACACTCCCAAAACCAGCTTGGTCTGAATTGTAGGACCCGCAAATGCTTTTATTGCTGCCTGACTATCGGTATGAATATGAGTATGGTTATGAAGGCCCGTTTCAAGTTCTCCCGAACACGATCGTTAATGGTCATCACTTCAGCCTGGAATATTGTTGCATGCAGTCCCAGGGTAATAACTTTCTTTAAGCCCGGTCTCAGGCCGTACACCTCAGCACGAGCGCCAGAAAGAGAAAGAAGAGTTATGAAGATTTATAAAAATAAAAAATTATAAAGACAATAAGTTCACGCAGAAAAAAGAACAGAGAGTACAGAACTTGCAATTTGACATAAAATGCAATATGTTTATACTGTAAGTTATGATAATTTGTAATTAGCTACGTCGTGTTACATTTAATTTTCCTCCTTCTTAGCAAGGGGAGGCACTCTCTCCCTATACGAGTAGGCTATGTTAATTTATACTGAGAGCGCTGGGAGCTCAGTCGTATAATAACGGGCAGTTCCTTACAACTTTGATCTGTACGTAGGTTTGAGTTTAGTCATTATCGTTAGCATCTTACACAAGTTAAGTCGGTCCCCCTACTTTAATTAGTCTTGCTGGTCAAAATATTACTGTACGCAAATTTAGTTATGGATTTTTAAAATTTATAATTTTCTGTCAAGATTCAAAACTTAATGTTGGACACAGAAACATTTTCATTAAGAACAACATTCAACAGTTGCAAAACACGTATACACTTGATGCACAGTAGCTTTTTTAGTGCACTAAACATGCAAAAACCTCAACTGGCAAAGATTTTTTGTGACTATTAAAATTCACAATGATAATTAAAAAACGTATTGTGTAACTTATATATTGAGAAATGTATTTCAGTTTTATTAATTATTTTGAAAAGGTCTATTCAAAATACATCAAGAAATTTATAAAATCAAATTATGGTTCTTTAATTGTGTTCTTACAAATTTAGGGGCGTATATTACAATCTAATAGTTTTTTTTTTGGTGTTTAACGTCCGACTATTGCGCAAACATGGGCTAATACAGACGATGGGATGATTTATAACGTACGAAAATGCCAAGCCCTGGCCGGGAATCGAACCCGGGTCCTCGGGGTGAAAGCTTAGTACGCTATCAATTAGGCCACCGAGGCGGCACAGGTCTTCCTTCATGAGCGGGAGACTCGTGGAAAGATAGAAACGAAGCAAGGCGTGGCTTAGTCGTGTGCATTAAAAAAGAAATAATAAACTTGACTAGTGGAAATTAGCGCGATCAACGTTACCTGAGAAACTTTTTTAATTTTTTTTTTAAACTTTTTTAAAACGTTACCTGAGAAAACTTTAGGAAGCATACGTTTTTTGAATAGAATATAATTTTGGCAAACATTTATTAGTGGATTAAAAAAATGTAGCCGTAGTGAAAAGAATGATAGGCCGTGCGAACATTTCCCAGATCAATTTCTGTTTCATGATCCATACTAGATTGAAGTGGAACATGTTCTTCTATTCTGACGCCAGTAACATACATTCAGAAGAAATCCGTTCGTCTGATCACTCATAACAAGAATTTGGGAATTTTTATTCAATGTCAATGTATAGATTATTGAAAGTATTGTGTTTTATGTTCCTATTCTTTTACAAAGTATTGAACATTTTTTTTATACGAAGTGGAAACAAACTATTGTTGGATAATATATATAAATCGCATCTAAGAAGTCATACTTGTTTTTCAATTCGAAAGCAATGTTCCATTTGGCTGTTCATACACAATAATATTCATTCTTAGCGCATAGAATTTTTAACCAGTTTGACATTTAACATTTTTTTAAATTAAATAAAAAGGCCTTTATTAAATTTAGACGATGTACAATATTTATTTATTCATCAAACTAATTTCGCCAAAGATTGAAAGGACGAGTATCGGTACACTACTTAATAAACGTAATTCATTTTTAAATCAGTTCTTGTAGCAAAATATTTATTAATGCCCGACAATTTTCCCATTGCTCTGTGCGTTTTTTGATACACTTATTACATCTAGACTCACTACAGGCCTTCTGTGGGTTACTTTGTAAGTCGAAGTTAATTAATTTTGCATTTTGCTTTAAGTATATTTCCTTTTACAAAATGAAAACCTTTGTCATTTGTATACTAAAAAACAACTTGTAATGTTCACAAATGTGTGTGTGTGTGTGTGTGTGTGTGTGTGTGTGTGTGTATATATATATATATTACAAAATATATATATATATATGTTTACAAACTCATATAATATATTAACTATATATATATATATATATATATATATATATATATATATATATATATATATATATATATATATATATATTACAAACATATATATATATATGTTTGTAAAACTCATATAACATATTAAATATATATATATATATATATATATATATATATATATATATATATGTAAACATTTATGAATATTATTTTTATATATATATATATATGAGTTTTGTAAACATATATATATATATATATATATATATATATATATATATATATATATATATATATATATATAGAGAGAGAGAGAGAGAGAGAGAGAGAGAGAGAGAGAGAGTGAGAGAGAGAACGTTTGTTTGTTTACGTGAAATAATAACTATTTCCGATCAAACGTAATTTTTATCACTAAACTATACAAACAATGCACACTTCTACTTTCCATACAAAACCATGTACGTTCGGTTACTTAAAGTACACTTTTTAAATCGAAACACATTTAAATCTTATGTGTTTACAAATGCTGTAGTTCAAGTTCAAGTGTGGTATGAATTGTTAAACGGTTAATCGCGGAACAAGATAGCTGTCGCAAAACTCAACCCATAAATATTCCACAACCCATTTCCGGGAAAAGCTTCGGGCAGGCGCATACAAGTATTGCTTGTTTAGTAGTACAGGAAAACATAAATGCTTAGTTTTGTCCCAAAATACAAACACTTTCAAGTAAGTAAAGTAAAAATAAACGATTTAAATGATTACAGATACAAAAACTACGTTTACGGTACCTAATTTGTTATTATTACATAATATTCGGACATTTGCCAGCGTTTGTATGTGTTATTGATCAACTCTCGTTTTAGGTTTTTAACTTAATACCTGACATGCAACAAGAACCTAATAAGCCTATATGTTAAAATACTTATAAAACTAAGAAAATATACTCAGGGCAATCCCTGAGTGATCAAACTAGAAATAAAACTAAAACTTACATGTGATCAGGAAACCATAAATCACCAAGTAAACGAAATGAAAACCCTACACACAATAGCTGACAAATGCAGTAAAATGAAAAAGTCTGTGCAGAACAAAAGTAACCACCTGAACATTTTACCTGCCAACACCGGGTGGAGGGGGCCAAGAAACAAGGTTATTGAAATCTACTGTCCTCTTCTCACTTTCCTACACGGGATCTAGTTCTTGAACAGTTAAAACGTCAGCATTTTTAAATTTAAAATGGTTGTTTTTCAAATTTAAGTTCATTTTTAATAAGAAATAGCCACCTATGCATTATGTAAACTTTTATTATTAATAGGTAGGGTCAAAACGTTGCCTGAATTGGCAAATGAAAATTTATTGAAAATATGTAGGCCTATAATATTTTAACTTTATTTTGCTTCAAAATTGTCGTAAACACTTCTACCATTCACACATTTGTTGGAAACACTCCTGAAAGCTATTTTTTTATCTCCTTGTACGGTTCTTTGTGTTTGTAAACTGTTTTCCTTTCAAGAATATATTCATAGCTAATCAAACCCTGGTTAAAACAAACAAAACACCTCCAATATCCCGGCTTCTGTCCAAGCAAAATTTTTCCTTGGTAATGTTTTTCATTTCCATTCAACAGATTGACGTTTCTTCTGAGGGTCATAAAAAAAGCACCGTGTTTTTAACACCAAATTTTTATCTGTTCCCACGAATGCAAATGACATTGAAGGGACATCGTTTTGCTGATTCGCAAGAGGTGATGGGAAATGCGACGAAGCGGTTAAACGAAATTTCCAAAAATGGCTTGCAAGAGTATTTCCAAATGTATGAATAGTGGAATATTTTTTTTGTATTTAACGTCCGACTATTGTGCACACTTGGGCTAATGCAGACGATGGGATGATTTATAGCGTATGAAAATGCCAAGACCTGGCCGGGAATCGAACCCAGGTCCTTGGAATGAAAGCCCAGTACGCTATCAACTAGGCCACCGAGGCGGCTTGAATAGTGGAATAAGTATGTACACGTAGGAGAGTATTTTGATAGAAAATTACGTTAAAATATTATATGTATTTTCAAGAATTTTAATTGATAAATTCCGGTTACTTTTTCACCCTACCTCGTATTATTATATTTGTATGAGGCCTCAATTTGTTTTATGTTTATATAAAGTTCTTCTCCTGGTGTAATATTTTTGTTTATTCCCAATTAAATTATTTTTTCGGACCATATTGAGTTAGTCTGTTTTTTTTTTTTTATTTATTTACTAGGCCTAATCGCGTGTTCTTTTTGTGTTCGTTTATTCTTATGTTTAGAGGTCATCGTCTCGCTTACGTATAGCCTGTGCTTAGTGTTCTGAGTGCCACTTGAACGTTTTGTTTACAAGACGTTTTACCTAAGAGTGCTTTTTTGTATTAAAAGCGTTTGGGATTTTATATTTTCCATCAACACGCCTAATCTTTTCCAATAATCCCGGCGAATAATGGATCGTCACAAACGCTAAAGGTTTTTTACTTCTTTTCGACTCTTTTCTTAATATTACTCAACTCTAATATATTCTAAAATTATGTGCTGAAGATACGCATTGGTAAGTAGGTATTTTCTAACGCGATTTAGCCTCGGTTTAGATAGTTTTGTTTTCTTGGTGGCTTGTGTTTTCCTGGTCATTATGTGAAGCTTTGTTTTATTTCTGGTCTGACCATTCAGGACTTTGCCCTGATTATTTTTTTCTAATTTTTAACTATTTTAACATAGGCTCATGTTTTAGTTGTACGTTTAGGTTTAAGTCAGGCACTTGAGAACAAGAGTTGATCCATACCATCGAAACGTCGTTCATTGCTTCATACATAACAAATAATATAAAATGTCCGAATAAACACTAATAATAACGTATATATTCCATCATTAAATAACAATAATAAAATGTAGGATCATTCGTTCTTGGCACTTGAGGAACTTGTAGAGATGTTATCGATAACACACAACTGCTACTTTCTCACAGAGTCCGATTGCAAAACATATTTATCCAATAGTGAATAACTGAGTTTAACTGTTAATAGAGGTGGTCGTTATTTAACGTAAAAGCCAAAATAACAACGTTCCAAAGGAATAAGCGTTCCACGAGTAACATGTTAGGTCATTTACCCTGTTATTTTTGGAACAGGGTCATACGTTATAGGATGCCATGCGGATGACAATTGAATAGGCAGTCACCCCTCCAAATGCCTAGAACAACTCGAAAGTTTCTACTGCGCATGCGTGCTTGTGTCTACCTGTTATTTTGAAACTGTTTTGGGGCTTTGTGGAACGATATAACATGTCAGTATGGTGTTATTTTCCATATTGGCCGGTTCCCTGTTGTATTATGTCTTGAAGTTTTTTATAATGGTTAGTAGGACTAAAGAAAAAACTTTACTATTAAAAAAATTTATTAATTATTTTTAAAATGTTGAAAACTGTACCATAACTAAAACAGTTTGTTGAAGAATATAAATATCCACGTTTTTCAACATGTTTCATGAATTGTTTCATTCACTTGTTTAGTGTATACCCATAAGCCTATTTTTATCTCAAGGAAGTCCTCATACATGTGTCCCAGTGTAAATGTACTTTAAATCATTCAATTCCAAATATTCGAATGTCTAAATCATTCGAATATCAACTGAATCACTGTTAAAAATTAACAACGTTCCAAACTTGTGTAATGTTGCTTTGTAACAAAACTGAAACACAAGTTGGAAGGCTGTTATTTTTTAACAGGTTATGGAACCTGTTACTAGTCTGAAACGATAACGTTGGAACCTATTATCAGGAAATAACCGTTCCGCCCATACACAACTGTTACTAACTGTGAAATCTCCGGAATCTGCTCCTCCAATCCATGCCCCTAGTTCCTTTCATTTCCGCTAGGATCGCGTCGCCTTGCTCGGCGCCTGCGTAATGGTTCCCAGTTTGGTAACTACCAATCTCTCTCCGACATGTTACATAGGCAATTTAACACTTAATATAACCACACTAACTGTTAAATCTGAAAATTTCACAGTTCACATTTTTATTAGTATAGCATTTGGAGGTACTGAGAGGAGTTAAATATTGATATTGCTAATTGATTACGCATCGCAGTTTTTTCCCGCCAGATTTACCTCGCGTGATATTATTTCTTTACTGTATAGCATTTTTTTTTTGTACAAGTAGTTAGAATTGTATAAGTAAATATGTACCATTATTAGCAGTTTGTGTTAGAATTTTTCAAATTTGTATTGTATGAAGACGCAATAGCTACAATACAGGACAGGCAAGAGCATTACTTTACAGTTTACAGTTATTCACAGTTTTAATTTAAAGATATTGATAAGTAGCAGATCAGTTTGCACAGATACTAATATTTCACAGTGCATAATTTTTAGTAGAGTTATAACTTATAACCTTATTTTTACATTACCGTCGTGTAATGTCATTTTAAAAAATTACACATGTATTTATAAAATAGATTCTGCGCATGTCTGTAACCTCTAGCAAGGTACTAATACGCTGTGTTTATAGCCTCAAACACAGGTCCGTGTGTAAACCTCAAATGCCAAGAACAGTTGACCCTATTGTACTCGTATAATGCGCTAATACTGTACTGCATACTTACTGTTAGGATTCGAAGGATAAGAGTAGTGTTCTGAAAATCATACTCGAGACTAAAATGTATTTGGCCCACGTTCTCTGAAGGTTCCGTGTTGTCAATGTACATATCGACCAGGGAAATAGACCTATTTTGTAAAAAGGCCATCTGTAAACAAAAAACAATCAATATTAATAGGTTACACTACAAAAGAAACTGCTGCATTATTTATATTACGTTACTATACATAACAAGCCATCAATAGTACGCTTAGGATATCCACAACCTGTAGGCTTATCCAGGTAAGATTACGTTTCTTGTTTAGTCTTCCTTTAGTCGTGTTTCTACGATGACATTTTATTTGAAGTGTCTTGTAAAACTAATGTCTGGGATGTTGGATTAATCTTGAGGTCAAAGGGATTGTAATTACCGTTGCGTCACGGACCTCTGAAGAAATAAAAATACCGTACCGTGTGCTATGATAGGGTCGGGTAACAATTTTTCTGAGCTTAGCCCTATACCGAGATCACAAATTTCATAACTGTATTATGAATTGCATTGAAAACAAGTATAGATCCGTTGGACAGAACTGTTTTTTAAGAGAAACATTGTTTCGACGTTTCGTCAAAATGGTATTTGGCATTTTCGATGTGCTTCTTGCTTCAAATTTTGTATTTCTTTACGAAAGTTATAAGGAGGGTCGATTAAGTTTTATGTATTTTTTATTTCGACTTCAGTCTTCAAGCGGGGACACAAGATGCCACAGACGGTTTTTGGCGAAAAAAATGTCGGAACAATGTTTCTTCTAGAAATAGTTGTGTTGAACGAAAATTAGGGCTTACATCAGTTCTCAACGTAATTCACATTTTTTCACGAGTCATAAAGATGTGTGTGTGTGTGTGTGTGTGTGTGTGTGTGTGTGTGTGTTTTGTGTGTGTGTGTTTGTGTGTATGTGTGTGTGTGTGTAGTGTGTGTTTGTGTGTGTGTGTGTGTGTTTGTATGTATGTGTGTGTGTGTGTGTGTGTGTGTGTGTGTGTGTGTGTGTGTGTGTGTTTTGTGTGTGTGTTTGTGTGTGTGTGTTTTGTGTGTGTGTGTGTGCGTGCGTGTGTGTGTGTGTGTGTGTGTGTGTGTGTGTGTGTGTGTGTGTTTTGTTTGTGTGTATGTGTTTTGTGTGTGTGTGTGTTTGTGTGTGTGTGTGTGTTTTGTGTGTGTGTGTGTGTTTGTGTGTGTGTGTGTGTGTGTGTGTGTGTTGTGTGTGTGTGTGTGTGTGTGTGTGTGTGTGTGTGTGTGTGTGTGTGTGTGTGTGTGTGTGTGTGTGTGTGTGTGTGTGTGTGTGTGTGTGTGTATAGCCGCCTCGGTGGCCTAGTTGATAGCGTACTGGGCTTTCACCCCGAGGACCCGGGTTCGATTCCCGACCAGGGCTTGGCATTTTCATACGTTATAAATCATCCCACAGTCTGCATTAGCCCAAGTGTGCACAATAGTCGGACGTTAAACACAAAAAATACACATATTTTTAAATATTAAAAATGATACAAATAATGTCAGCTCTCAGTGACAAGATCGAGTATATTGGTTTTACACATAGGTTATACAGGGTATCGCAGAAGTTAGAGTACATTAAAAATGTCACGAACATTTTTTTTTTTAACGTCCGACTATTGTGCACACTTGGGCTAATGCAGACGATGGGTGACTTATAGCGTATGAAAATGCCAAGCCCTGGCAGGGAATCGAACCCGGGTCCTCGGGGTGAAAGCCCGTACGCTATCAACTGGACCAACGAGGCGGCTATGTCACGAACAAGTGATGTTTTCATGTTACTGATGAAAATAAAATCTATTGAAATTTGTGTTTGAAAAATTGGTAGTATATTATTTTATAATCCGCCATCTTGAATGTAATTTATTTTTAAGTACGAATGTGTGATGTAACATAACTTTCATGTAAAATCTAGCGAAAAATCAACTGGTGAACTGGTGGAATCCATTTTTAAATATCTATTAACCGCCTCGGTCGCCTAGTTGTTAGCGTACTGGGCTTTCACCCCAATGACCCGGGTTCGATTCCCGGGCAGGGCTTGACATTTTCATACGCTATAATTCATCCCATCGTCTGCATCAGCCCAAGTGTGCACAATAGTCGGACGTAAAAACAAAAAATAAATATCTATTACAGTTTGAAGTGCTATTTGAACAGTTGTAGTGAAACCAGTCTGTTGAGCTGATTTTCCGAAATCAATTCTCTAAATTTTCACCATCGCCAGAAACATCCATATTACTTTCTTTGAAGATATTGTTTTTGATTTACGATAATATAAATGCAGTTTGTCGTATAATTTTAAAAATAGTACACGTAACTTGGAACTTGCATAGTTGTGTAATAAGGCCTACTTGTAACGGGTGACACTTTGGCTGAGAAGCTGCTAGTCTGCGCCCGCAAGTCAGCTTAAAAGCTTATTTTACATCCCGGAGTTAACACCTCACACCTTAGAGCTCTCACAACCCAAGACTTAGCGAGATAGGTTATCGTAAACTAAGCATAACTTCATTTGCATAATTTGTTCAAACAATGTGGCTCAATTCCTGAGTCTACCATTAACAATATACAAATTAAAATTTCTTCATTGTTTAAAATCTAGTTCAACTTGATTCTGTGTACAACGCAAATAAACTTAAAATTAATATATTTATTAGCATATTTAGATTGGGAAATGAGCTACGGAGCGACTGTCATAATAAGATCCAGTGCTAGGTCCTTGAAATGAGCACCTATCCTGACAATAATCACTTTTTGAGCGTCGTTAAAATTATACAGAGTCTCGATTAATCGTCACTTTTTAACCGTCAGTTTAATTGTGTGTTAGCTGACATTTGAAATGAGCGCCTATCCTGGCACTAATCACTTTTTGAACGTCGTTAAAATTATACAGAGTCTCATTAATTGTCACTTTTTAACCGTCAGTTTAATTGTGTGTTAGCTGACATTTGAAATGAGCGCCTATCCTGGCACTAATCACTTTTTGAACGTCGTTAAAATTATACAGAGTCTCATTAATTGTCACTTTTTAACCGTCAGTTTAATTGTGTGTTAGCTGACATTTGAAATGAGCGCCTATCCTGGCTCTAATCACTTTTTGTACGTCGTTAAAATTATACAGTCTCGATTAACCGTCACTTTTTAACCGGTTAAAAATTTATATATATATATATATGTGTGTGTGTGTGTGTATGTGTGTAAAATTTGTATAACACGTAATTAAAGTTAAATGGAAAATTGAAGAGTTTACTATATATTCCAAAATAATATTAAAACATTCTGTGCTTTAAACAGAGTATAAAATATTATTCAGATGGTCAATTTCTGTTATCCGACACCCCAGTGGTCCCGAGCATGATGATATAATCGAATCTCTACTTTGTGTGTGTGTGTGTGTGTGTGTGTGTGTGTGTGTGTGTGTGTGTGTGTGTGTGAGAGAGAGAGAGAGAGAGAGAGAGAGAGAGATGTGTACACGCGCGCGTGCGTGTGATTGCTACACAATAAACAATATTTGAAAAAATTGGTTGAGCCAAAATAGAATAAAAAAGGATAAATTAAATGATCATAAGTCTGATTATTGAAATTTTAATAGAAGTAATTAGTAATTAAAAATAATTAAGAAAGATATTAATTGTATTATATATATATATAATTAATTACCAATTATAAAAACTATATACGGTCTAAATAAGCCAAAATAATAGCAAAACTAATTTTAATCAATCAATGTGTAGCTAGAGACATAGAATTAAACAAAGATAGTCATAATAAATTAAAGTTGTTTTTTTTTTGTTTAAAGTCCGACTATTGTGCACACTTGGGCTAATGCAGACGATGGGATGATTTATAGCGTATGAAAATGCCAAGTTCTGGCCGGGAATCGAACCCGGGTCCTCGGGGTGAAAGCCCAGTACGCTATCAAATTAAAGTTGTAATTAAAATAATCAAAATAGTCGAAGATGTAAAATTAAAAGTTTTCAAAAAATTAGCAAGTTTAAAGTTATAGAATAATATAACATTTTTCAATTAAGGGTAATAACAGAGTTTGGCCTTAGTAGATAAACGGCGAGTAAAAGTGCAAAAGTACATAGCGTATGAATACACACACGTGGTTAGAAACCATGTGTTGGAAAAGGTGTTAATTTTTTTTAATAAATTAAAATAATAAATTGGCAAATTGGTCCAGAAGGATGAAAGTTGTAGTATCGAGGAAATAATTTTAAAAAGTGACACCATAAGTAATAAAATTAAAAATTAACAGAACTATTTCCTCAAACAACTATGTCTTCTCGCTGGAGATCAAAGCATCTTTGTCTCTAGTATTCCAAACTCCATTCTAACAAGACATGTATGTTGCGTTGTCGTCAAGTTACTAAATTGTAAACGGTTTGTTTAAAAAATGTCGGCTTCAAATAATGAGCGTGTTAAACTGATATTGTGTTCATGTTTAAAAATTAATAAATTCGCTAAGTAATGAAATTGAAACACAAATCCGACCCGTGTGAGACTAGTTAGAAACCACGTGCTTGTGAGAAGTTCAGTAATTAATATAAACCAGGGGAAACTTGCGAAATTTGGCACTATGAAAGTTTTAAATAAACAGCCTTTTGAATAAGTATTTCATTTTCTTTAATGGTTACAAACATGTGAGTTGATTTAATTACCCTTGAAACGGCTACATTTTTTTTTTTTAACGTCCGACTATTGTGCACATTTAGGCTAATGCAGACGATGAGATGATTTATAGCGTATGAAAATGCCAAGCCTTGGCCGGGAATCGAACCCGGGTCCTCGGGGTGAAAGCCCAGTACGCTATCAACTAGGCTACCGAGGCGGCTGAAACGGCTACATACTATGTAGGTGTGCACTCAGAAAGGATTTTGAAAACAAATGATTTTAACGCCATCAAACTGCTTACCCAGTCCAAAATTAATAATCAACGTACAGCCGAGACTATTATAACTAGAGACTTGATATTTTCAGGGTACCTTCTTAAAACAATGTCGAAGTGCACTTAAAAAGGTTTTTGCAAAAAATTTGATTTTAACGCCATTAAACTACTTACCCAGTCCAACTTTATAGCCGAGACTAATAGCTAAAGATTAAAAATTTTCAAGGTTACCACCACATGTAGTTGTACACTGAAAAACGGTTTTCCAGTATTCAACCCCTAAAGAGGTAAAAATGAGGTAGGGGAGAGCGGGGCAATACCGTGCACTTAAGCGTTATTATTTTTTATTTTTAATTTGGTAGCGTCAAAAACGATGAAAACCATCTCGTTTTGTAAAGAAACTAATTTTCTGCAAATTCTTGACTTCATATTTGAAATACTAAACCAATTTCGAGAGTTAAACCCATTTTACGAAAACTTTACATTGCACGGTATTGCCCCAAGGGCTGGGGTAATACCGTGCACTATACGGAGCAATACCGTGCAACAATGTTAACGGCAAAGTTTGTGTGAAAATAAAACAAATACTCAAAATTTAGTAACAAATTTTATTTTAACATTGAAATAAGTAATATGTAATTTTAATTAAAATACGTTAGGACATTTCCTATCAATGATATCAAATGTCGGAACAATTTTTGGCAAATGTCAGAACAAATTTTAATAATAATTCAAATATTCTAAATTAATGAACAATTTTCAAAACAGAAAAATGTAATATGTAGTTAATTAGCTTATAAAATTTTAAAAATATTCATAAGTCCTCTTCTTGATGGAAATTAATAAACACTAAATTGTCATTTATTTCAGTTCAGAGTGGCTTTTATGTGATTGAGTCTACTTTGATTGACAAAAGTCACAAATGAAATTGTCAGCTGTGTCGCGCCCTCTACACTCTGAATGCACCCAACCACTGCAAAACACACATCTAAACCACAATTCTTTGTTTTCCAAACTAACCACAAAATAAGCAATCCGAATCTTGATCACCAGGTGTTATTTTAACTGGAGTTCCTCTGAAATCAGCAGACTCGATGTCGTCCATCTCATCATCATTGCAGAGATTAGAGGGGTCCAAATCGTCGTCTGATGAAGATTCAAAACATATGTTTCGGCGACACTTTTTTTTGTCAAGTGGAGGTATTATCTTCGATACAAACTTTCTATATTTGCTCTTTCCTTTAGGTTGGAACTTTGATTTCCCTAAATTTGTTGCACTGAATTGTTCCCTATCTGTTTTATTTTTTAATTTTGCTTGTTTGATTGCTGCAGCCTTCTTTAAAATTTTTTTGTTTGGGGTCAACGTAAAAACTGATGATGCTGTTGCCGGGCACTTTTTCTTTCATTTCAGAGGGCCCGGTAATGGTGTAATTTCCTCGAATTGCAGACCAACTGTAGACTGAGCTTCCAAGTGCTCGTCATCATCGTCATCAGTGGCTGTTTGCGAAGAACAAGGCCTGACTAGATTAGTATTTTCATCATTTTGGAGCCATCATCTTCAACAACCGGTAGATCTAAAGTTATCTCTTCTTCCGAGTGTAAAAGTACGTAGTCGTTAACACTAAATTTTGCAGGATCTAGAGGAAAGATTCTGTTTTGCTGAATCTGTGGCATTCCATTTGCACTCACATCATGAATGGCACAGTTCATCTCATGTTCGCTCCATCCTTTGCCCCTCTCTGTTGTTCTTATTCTTTTTCACACCATTGTTAGAAATTAAAAAGTACATAATCTCAGAATTAAATTATGTTATTAGATCTATAGTTAAAGTATTGGCCTCTCACTCATTCACAATTCATTCATGTTCGCTATAAAACACACAAATATAAGCTACCAATATAATGAAATATGTAAATAAATAAAGTTATAACAAGTAAATACCATGTGGGGCAATATCGTTCAACACGGGGCAATACCGTGCACCTTGAGCGGCATTGCCCCATGACGACATATCACCACATTTTCAATCCTAACCTAAAAATAAAGAAAGTTAAGTACCAGTATTTAATGTAAAAAATAGCTGAAGAAATGCTCTATTCAAAGCAATTAGTTTCAATAAAATCATTAATAACGTATTTCATTTACCTCAGTTCTAATACGTCGTTGTTATTATAAGAAAAGTTGATATAATAACAAAAACACCCGTCACAAATACGCATGTAAAGCTATAAGATCTCCGACTGTCCTGATCTGTTACGAATTCTTCCAGTTATACAGCAGCACTTCCCAGCGCTCATTACGCCCTTTACGTTATTTAAAAACTTGGTGCACGGTATTGCCCCGCTGCACGGTATTGCCCCGCTCTCCCCTACGCCTACATGGTCTGTGAGTAAAGACTGCATTTGGTAAATTTGGTAAAGACTGCATTTGGTAAAGACATTTGAAGTGTTTGTCCCTGCGACTTGTTTTTAGTGATAGCAAACGCAATTTTAATAGGTAACTGCCTTACAGTCAGTTGAAAAAGCATGCTTGTTAACCTCTAACATTTTTTGACATTTTATGAAGTCCGGATTAACAATAGATAAATGCACAATGGAAGCAGAAATCACAAATATATTTGTGTAAAAACAGTGTCCAAAACATGTGTTTGTTATTCGAAATGCTTGTCCCGGCTTATACGACGGGCAGGGATATGGTACTGTCAGTGGGGCTACATAACCTATAAGTTTAATTATTAGTAAATATTGAAATTGTTCTAAGCACGTTATGCAGAAAAGTGGCATTTAAATTTCTATTTTCCATTCGTGACTAATAAGTTAGCTTCTTAAAATATACAAAATATTGTCTGACTTGTGATGCCGCCCATGCGTAGCCAAGATGCCGTTTTGCCTATGAAAGTTAAAAGAATTTTTTATGTTAAAAGTTTCCACAAACAGTAAGTTTAGTGCAAAATCGTTTTGCAATATCAGAAGCCGGTTAAAAAATCATTCTAAAGATACCTAATTTATGCCTGTACGAATAGTATGTGCTGAGAAAAAGGGATGTTGACTCGAGAAATAATATATAACCAGGTAGCCCGTGCGAAATTTCGCACTATGAAAGCTTTAAGTAAACACAGTCTTTTGGATAAGAGTAAAAGGGTAAGGATGGTAGTTGGAAGGAATTGAAAACATGTTTAAAAAATAATTCGAGAAGCGATCGATTAACGATAGATAAATGCACGATAAAAGGAGAAATCGTAAATATATTTGTGTAAAAACAGTATCCAAAACATTTGTTTGGTATTCGAAATGCTTGTCCCTGCTTGTACGACGGGCAGGGGTAGGGGACTGTCAGTAGAGCCACGTAAATTATAAGTTTAATGACTTTTAAGTAAATACTGAAATTGTTCTAAGCAAGTCATGCAAAAAGAGGCATTTGTAATGGAACTGTCTATTCGTCATTAATAAGTTAGCTTCGTAATATATACAAAATATTGTCTGATTTGTGACACCACGCATGCGCATCATGATATCGTTTTACCTATGACAGTTAAAAGGTTTTGTATGTTAAAATTTTCCGCAAACAGTAAGTTTTAGCGCAAAATCGTTTTGCAATGTCAGAAGCCGGTTAAAAAATCGTTCTAAAGATACCTAATTTATGCTTGTACGAATAGTATGTGCTGAAAAAAAAGGATGTTGAGTCGAGAAATAATATAGTGATTTGAAAACTACATTCACTAAGAACAGCTAAATTAAATTAATATTGCAATAATAAACTTTACAAAGTGTAACAATTTAAATTCAGAATTCACAGACCATCATAAGTAAAGAAAGCCGTTCCAATAGATACAACCACAATCAGGACCAATAGAATATCCTAGCATACAGTAACAAAAACAGGAGAGAGCCATCGTATAGCAGTTCTAAGAGTGGAAGGAAAAAACCGCGCTCCCGATTTTTAACAGTCACCTACAAGGAGGGATTCCAGGAAGAGAAGAATACCATCCGAAGTTCATTAAAGGATTGGCAAGCCTAGTTGATAGCGTACTGGGCTTTCACCCCGAGGACCCGGGTATGATTCCCGGCCAGGGCTTGGAATTTTCATACGCTATAAATCATCCCATCGTCTGCATTAGCCTAAGTGTGCACAATAGTGTGCACGTTAAAAAAAAAAAAAAAATAAAAAAATAAAAAAAATAAAGGATTGGTAGGAAATTCAACGCAACCGATTTCGGTGAGCAGCAAACACCTCATCGCGCCTCGAAACCGATTTCGGTGAGCAGCAAACAATTCATCGCGCCTCGGAACCGATTTCGGTGAGCAGCAAACACCTCATCGCGCCTCGGAACCGATTTCGGTGAGCAGCAAACACCTCATCGCGTCTCGGAACCGATTTCGGTGAGCAGCAAACACCTCATCGCGCCTCGGAACCGATTTCGGTGAGCAGCAAACACCTCATCGCGCCTCGGAACCGATTTCGGTGAGCAGCAAACACCTCATCGCGCCTCGGAACCGATTTCGGTGAGCAGCAAACACCTCATCGCGCCTCGGAACCGATTTCGGTGAGCAGCAAACACCTCATCGCGCCTCGGAACCGATTTCGGTGAGCAGCAAACACCTCATCGCGCCTCGGAACCGATTTCGGTGAGCATCAAACACCTAATCACGCCTCCTAACCGATTTCGGTGAGCAGCAAACACCTCATCACGCCTCGGAACCGATTTCGGTGAGCAGCAAACACCTAATCACGCCTCCTAACCGATTTCGGTGAGCAGCAAACACCTCATCACGCCTCGGAACCGATTTCGGTGAGCAGCAAACACCTCATCGCGCCTCGGAACCGATTTCGGTGAGCAGCAAACATCTCATCGCGCCTCGGAACCGATTTCGGTGAGCAGCAAACACCTCATCGCGCCTCGGAACCGATTTCGGTGAGCAGCAAACACCTCATCGCGCCTCGGAACCGATTTCGGTGAGCAGCAAACACCTCATCATGCCTCGGAACCGATTTCGGTGAGCAGCAAACACCTCATCACGCCTCGGAACCGATTTCGGTGAGCATCAAACACCTAATTACGCCTCCTAACCGATTTCGGTGAGCAGCAAACACCTCATCACGCCTCGGAACCGATTTCGGTGAGCAGCAAACACCTAATCACGCCTCCTAACCGATTTCGGTGAGCAGCAAACACCTCATCACGCCTCGGAACCGATTTCGGTGAGCAGCAAACACCTCATCGCGCCTCGGAACCGATTTCGGTGAGCAGCAAACATCTCATCGCGCCTCGGAACCGATTTCGGTGAGCAGCAAACACCTCATCATGCCTCGGAACCGATTTCGGTGAGCAGCAAACACCTCATCACGCCTCGGAACCGATTTCGGTGAGCAGCAAACACCTAATCACGCCTCCAAACTGATTTCGGTGAGCAGCAAACACCTCATCACGCCTCGGAACCGATTTCGGTGAGCAGCAAACACCTCATCGCGCCTCGGAACCGATTTCGGTGAGCAGCAAACACCTCATCGCGCCTCGGAACCGATTTCGGTGAGCAGCAAACACCTCATCATGCCTCGGAACCGATTTCGGTGAGCAGCAAACACCTCATCACGCCTCGGAACCGATTTCGGTGAGCAGCAAACACCTCATCGCGCCTCGGAACCGATTTCGGTGAGCAGCAAACACCTCATCGCGCCTCGGAACCGATTTCGGTGAACAGCAAACACCTCATCGCGCCTCGGAACAGATTTCGGTGAGCAGCAAACACCTCATCGCGCCTCGGAACCGATTTCGGTGAGCAGCAAACACCTCATCACGCCTCGGAACCGATTTCGTTGAGCATCAAACACCTCATCACGCCTCTAACCGATTTCGGTGAGCAGCAAACACCTCACCACGCCTCGGAACCGATTTCGGTGAGCAGCAAACACCTCATCACTCCTCGGAACCGATTTCGGTGAGCAGCAAACACCTCACCACGCCTCGGAACCGATTTCGGTGAACAGCAAACACCTCATCGCGCCTCGGAACCGATTTCGGTGACTCGGAACCGATTTCGGTGAGCAGCAAACACCTCATCACGCCTCGGAACCGATTTCGTTGAGCATCAAACACCTCATCACGCCTCCTAACCGATTTCGGTGAGCAGCAAACACCTCACCACGCCTCGGAACCGATTTCGGTGAGCAGCAAACACCTCATCACTCCTCGGAACCGATTTCGGTGAGCAGCAAACACCTCACCACGCCTCGGAACCGATTTCGGTGAACAGCAAACACCTCATCGCGCCTCGGAACCGATTTCGGTGAGTAGCAAACACCTCATCGCGCCTCGGAACCGATTTCGGTGAGTAGCAAACACCTCATCGCGCCTCGGAACCGATTTCGGTGAGCAGCAAACACCTCATCACGCCTCGGAACCGATTTCGGTGAGCAGCAAACACCTCATCACGCCTCCTAACCGATTTCGGTGAGCAGCAAACACCTCACCACGCCTCGGAACCGATTTCGGTGAGCAGCAAACACCTCATCACGCCTCCTAACCGATTTCGGTAAGCAGCAAACACCTCATCACGCCTCGGAACCGATTTCGGTGAGCAGCAAACACCTCATCACGCCTCGGAACCGATTTCGGTGAGCAGCAAACACCTCATCGCGCCTCGGAACCGATTTCGGTGAGCAGCAAACACCTCATCATGCCTCGGAAAAGGATTCTATGACACTAATTTTGATCAGGGACAAAGGTAAGGAGTTACTGTTATACAACATATTGATTTGCGATATTGTTATTCTAAATTCAATAAGCATTTCTTCAAATGCAACTATTAGATTAAATCAGAATCAAACAAGAGGAAGTGATATTATAACCACAGGCACTGAGATCGAATAACCTATTGTGAAAAGTAAAGTTCTTGAATACTAGTTCATCAGATTAGTGCCCTTAACAATTCATTGACTAGCTCATTCTGTTGAAGATCTCTAGGGTCCTGCAAACCAATACTCCTTGACATCCTACTAGCAAGAGTGTAATTCATTAATCATGAATTATGTGTGACGTAGTTTCCTCCTTTTCTCTTTCAGAACCAGCACACGGTTTCTCCGTGGTACATACCTATTCCATTCGCACACATCCTAAAATGAGCCCCATGATTTTACTAAATTGTGCTCTGCCCAAGATGTCTGCCGCCCCTTTAAGCCCTCTATAAGGAATTTTGCTTACGAGGCGCTTGCTTGGGAATGCCCATGTTTTCCCATCTTTGCCGTTGTTGCTCGTTAATCCACGTATTGATAGCAGACACGGTCAAAGATCCCTAAAGCCGGCTCGGGTCCGATAAACTCAGATGCAGATCCCAGTCCATAAGTCAATCTAACTCCTCATTATCCTCAACCCCCTTACGCCCCGGAACCCAGTGAAAAGTAACTCACTACAGTATTAATTGCAATATTATATAAGCGTTTATTCAAACCAACAACTCTTTTTTTAAATTTTGAATAATTTTTTTTAGATAAATTTTAAAAAACCATTACAGTAAATTAGTCCAGGCAAAAAGGTAGTTGATCGTACTCTGCAAATGTACTGATTGGTTGGTTTAACTCTTTTATCATATATACATTAAAATTAAAATTGTATTTAATATTTATATTAAATTGTACGTTTATATCAGGTTTTATTACGCAAATACAATAGATGTGTTTAAAAAATAAGACAAAGATAGGCCTATTTGAGCGATTAATGGTATATTTTAAATATTCCAACAGTAGGAGATTTAATTACCATCAGGCAGGTTCTATCTATACTTAAATACTATATTTTAAAAATTTTATCACATAAAAAATTAACGTAAATTTGTAAAATTCTTATTATAGACTAATAAAAGTTTAGGGCAAAGTGAACACAGATTTTACGTTATATGTTCATAATTATGGGGTATTTTCTAATAGGCCTATTAATAATTACAAATAAATGAAAGGAAAATGATGTACACTCTTTCGTAACTAACATAAAAATTAATATTATTAAAAGAGATAATACTGAAATTAAGTAATTTAAAAGTATTAAAAGGAAAATAATTGACAATTTACTTTACAAAAGGGAAATTTTAATAATCAAATCTGTAATAAACATCGTCTCAGAAAAATAAAAATGTATTTATTTATTTAAAACCTAATAAGAGTTCATGTTAACATAGAACCTAGTATATACATAGCCTAACTAAAACAGAAGTAATATTTTATGGATAGATAATTCCTTTCAAAAGACACGGCCAGAGGCAACCTTAAAATTAAATTATATAAATTAATATTCAAAGTAAATAACTAAATAATTAATCACATTTATACAGAACCAAGTTTTCTGACGTTCCAAAGGCAACTTTCGAATTTAAAACCTAGTGAAAACTATAACTCAAAATATTAAGTTAATATCGTAAATATGGAAGACAACGAGTGTAGGCAGGCAAAGATTCCTGACAATTGGCAAAACGAAGGTGGAACGAGTAAGATCCTGGAGAATAACTGACTAAGTGGAACGAAAACTACTAAGACTGTGTTCACGACAAGGTTCTTAAGGATATTGGGACATTTATTTCGTTAGGTTAACTGCAATTGTAGATCTTGAAATTTTCTTTCAAGTGTCACGCACGAGAGAGTAGGTGGGTGTTAGTAATGTTACGTTAAGAGGGAACAGCTCCCCAGAGTGGGCCGTTAAAAATAGCGCTCATAACGTGGGACCAGCACTGCAGTTAAAGAGCTACACCCACAACAGTGCCTGTTGAAGTGTGTGTGTGTGTGTGTGTGTGTGTGTGTGCGCGCGCGTGTGTGTTTTGTGTCTGTGTGTTTGTGTGTGTGTGTGTGTGTGCGCGCGCGCGTGTGTGTGTGTGTGTGCGCGCGCGTGTGTTTGCACGTGCGCGTTTGAGCGTGTGTGTGTGTTTGTGGGGTGTGTGGGTGTGTGTTTGTGCGTGCGTGTGTTGTGTGTTTGTGTGTGTATGTTTGTGTGTGCACGCGCTCGTGTGTTTGTGCGTGCGTGTGTGTGTGTGTGTGTGGGGTTTGTGTGTGTGTGTGTGTGTGTGTGTGTGTGTGTGTGTGCGCGTGCGTGTGTTGTGTGTGTGTTTGCGTGTGTTTTTGTGTGTATGTGTTTGTGTGTGTGTGTGTGCGTGCGTGTGTGCGCGCGCGCGCGCGTATGTGTTTTAAAAAACAAATACAAAAAACAAATAAATATATTTTAATATAATTTGACATATACTCCAAGGAATGCCATGTGTAATTAAAAAAATTATTTGAAGAACAAAATACCAGTTACTGAAACTTTAAACTCTAATGTAAAACTAAAATTATACACAATTTCACACCATAAATAATACAGTATCTCAAATGTTGTTAACAATCAAAACATAAAACCAATCACTGTTTGCTTTTATGTCAAAAAGTTAATACAGTATAATTAAACAATGTTCTAGGCCATACATCTCATAAAACTCTCAAAAGCACTTTTTTAAAACTTACAGTTTATACGCAGAAGGTACATTAAGACAAACAGCATACAGAAGGTTAAACCATTATTTAAAACGTAACCACGCTCGTAGCTGAACACGTACGTTAAGGTCATTGTTACTATGTTGGCAAGGTAAAATTACCATGATGCATTTTTTTATTTTATCTTTGAAGATATTTTCACTTACGGATCCTTGCCTTGTGAATTTAACAATAAGGTCGTAAATATTCATCCCCCTATAAAATTCAATCATGCTCAATAGGCAAAGTTGCTGAAGGAAATAATTTATCATTTTTTACGATGCGTGCTCCCATATCGCTTTCGCTTAAAACCTTTCTTTTGTGGCTGAAAAACGGCATATTTTAACTTGTAGCTATTGAAGATAAGCGATGTTCTTCAATAGCACGATAAGAAATGACACTGTTCGCGGTGTTTGTCAGCAGCTATGGTGATCATAATGTGAACTACGTGATGCAGCCACAGCACAAGTTATACGTGTTGCACGAGTCACAGGTTTGTGAAGCTCTGCTTGTTGTCGTTGCTCCGAAGCCGCTCGAAGCACATGTACGAAGACGAGCTATGTTCTACGAATATATAGTAATGGCTAACTTACTTCGCTTAAGTCGTGTTAATCACTACGGCAAAGGCGTGACGTCACAACGTTGCAACCGAATCAGGACATAAATAATTAACGGGAAGCCAAAAGCGAAATTTTCAAATAGGCAACGATTTAGGCCCTTATAAGGGCCAACAAGTTTGATTTTTTACAACTATTCAAAAAGAAAAATGAATTCCCATAATGGCAATTGTAATTTATGAAAAAAAATTTAAAATATACGATTTTTAAGATACAATTAATATAAGTTTCAATTCAGACGTAGAATGACATACAATTTTTTACAATGCGAGAACTTTCTTCATGTTTTTGATAAAAGGAAAAGTATAAGCGGCAAAGTTGTTCATAAGGTGTTAAAGGAAAATTTTAAATGATAAATGATAGTTTATTCTAATTATTTAGTTAATTAGGACAGAACGATGCACTTTAGGGTTGATTGTTTTCACCTTACCCGTTGCTTACACACACGTTAGTAGTAATAAAATGCCGGTTCTGGCTCACCCCGCCCATTTCCCCTCCCGTAGGCCACGCCCCCTTGACCCCAATTAACCCCACTTAACCTCAATTAACCCCAATTTATCGCCTGATAACCCTGATAACACCAATTAAACGCCCACGATAACCCTGATAACACCAATTAAACGCCCACTTGACCCCCGATAACCCCTCTACTGTCGCGTGCCGGGGCGGGGCTTAGTAAGCCTGTCGCGTGCCGGGGCGGGGCTTAATAAGCCTGTCGCGTGCCGGGGCGTGGCTTTTGGAAGAATCGTCTTCGCGATGATCCGTCTTTGGGAAACGTCTTTCCGATTTCGGTGAGCAGCAAACACCTCATCACGCTCTCCTAACCGATTTCGGTAAGCAGCAAACACCTCATCACGCCTCGGAAACCGATTTCGGTGAGCAGCAAACACCTCATCACGCCTCGGAACCGATTTCGGTGAGCAGCAAACACCTCATCGCGCCTCGGAACCGATTTCGGTGAGCAACAAACACCTCATCATGCCTCGGAAAAGGATTCTATGACACTAATTTTGATCAGGGACAAAGGTAAGGAGTTACTGTTATACAACATATTGATTTGCGATATTGTTATTCTAAATTCAATAAGCATTTCTTCAAATGCAACTATTAGATTAAATCAGAATCAAACAAAGAGGAAGTGATATTATAACCACAGGCACTGAGATCGAATAACCTATTGTGAAAAGTAAAGTTCTTGAATACTAGTTCATCAGATTAGTGCCCTTAACAATTCATTGACTAGCTCATTCTGTTGAAGATCTCTAGGGTCCTGCAAACCAATACTCCTTGACATCCTACTAGCAAAGTGTAATTCATTAATCATGAATTATGTGTGACGTAGTTTCCTCCTTTTCTCTTTCAGAACCAGCACACGGTTTCTCCGTGGTACATACCTATTCCATTCGCACACATCCTAAAATGAGCCCCTTGATTTTACTAAATTGTGCTCTGCCCAAGATGTCTGCCGCGCCCTTTAAGCCCTCTATAAGGAATTTTGCTTACGAGGCGCTTGCTTGGGAATGCCCATGTTTTCCCATCTTTGCCGTTGTTGCTCGTTAATCCACGTATTGATAGCAGACACGGTCAAAGATCCCTAAAGCCGGCTCGGGTCCGATAAACTCAGATGCAGATCCCAGTCCATAAGTCAATCTAACTCCTCATTATCCTCAACCCCTTACGCCCCGGAACCCAGTGAAAAGTAACTCACTACAGTATTAATTGCAATATTATATAAGCGTTTATTCAAACCAACAACTCTTTTTTTAAATTTTGAATAATTTTTTTTAGATAAATTTTAAAAAACCATTACAGTAAATTAGTCCAGGCAAAAAGGTAGTTGATCGTACTCTGCAAATGTACTGATTGGTTGGTTTAACTCTTTTATCATATATACATTAAAATTAAAATTGTATTTAATATTTATATTAAATTGTACGTTTATATCAGGTTTTATTACGCAAATACAATAGATGTGTTTAAAAAATAAGACAAAGATAGGCCTATTTGAGCGATTAATGGTATATTTTAAATATTCCAACAGTAGGAGATTTAATTACCATCAGGCAGGTTCTATCTATACTTAAATACTATATTTTAAAAATTTTATCACATAAAAATTAACGTAAATTTGTAAAATTCTTATTATAGACTAATAAAAGTTTAGAGCAAAGTGAACACAGATTTTACGTTATATGTTCATAATTATGGGGTATTTTCTAATAGGCTATTAATAATTACAAATAAATGAAAGGAAAATGATGTACACTCTTTCGTAACTAACATAAAAATTAATATTATTAAAAGAGATAATACTGAAATTAAGTAATTTAAAAGTATTAAAAGGAAAATAATTGACAATTTACTTTACAAAAGGGAAATTTTAATAATCAAATCTGTAATAAACATCGTCTCAGAAAAATAAAAATGTATTTATTTATTTAAAACCTAATAAGAGTTCATGTTAACATAGAACCTAGTATATACATAGCCTAACTAAAACAGAAGTAATATTTTATGGATAGATAATTCCTTTCAAAAGACACGGCCAGAGGCAACCTTAAAATTAAATTATATAAATTAATATTCAAAGTAAATAACTAAATAATTAATCACATTTATACAGAACCAAGTTTTCTGACGTTCCAAAGGCAACTTTCGAATTTAAAACCTAGTGAAAACTATAACTCAAAATATTAAGTTAATATCGTAAATATGGAAGACAACGAGTGTAGGCAGGCAAAGATTCTGACAATTGGCAAAACGAAGGTGGAACGAGTAAGATCCTGGAGAATGACTGACTAAGTGGAACGAAAACTACTAAGACTGTGTTCACGACAAGGTTCTTAAGGATATTGGGACATTTATTTCGTTAGGTTAACTGCAATTGTAGATCTTGAAATTTTCTTTCAAGTGTCACGCACGAGAGAGTAGGTGGGTGTTAGTAATGTTACGTTAAGAGGGAACAGCTCCCCAGAGTGGGCCGTTAAAAATAGCGCTCATAACGTGGGACCAGCACTGCAGTTAAAGAGCTACACCCACAACAGTGCCTGTTGAAGTGTGTGTGTGTGTGTGTGTGTGTGTGTGCGCGCGCGTGTGTGTTTGTGTCTGTGTGTGTTTGTGTGTGTGTGTGTGTGTGCGCGCGCGCGTGTGTGTGTGTGTGTGCGCGCGCGTGTGTTTGCACGTGCGCGTTTGAGCGTGTGTGTGTGTTTGTGGGGTGTGTGGGTGTGTGTTTGTGCGTGCGTGTGTTGTGTGTTTGTGTGTGTATGTTTGTGTGTGCACGCGCTCGTGTGTTTGTGCGTGCGTGTGTGTGTGTGTGTGTGGGGTTTGTGTGTGTGTGTGTGTGTGTGTGTTGTGTGTGTGCGCGCGTGCGCGTGTGTGTTGTGTGTGTGTTTGCGTGTGTTTTTGTGTGTATGTGTTTGTGTGTGTGTGTGTGTGCGTGCGTGTGTGCGCGCGCGCGCGCGTATGTGTTTTAAAAAACAAATACAAAAAACAAATAAATATATTTTAATATAATTTGACATATACTCCAAGGAATGCCATGTGTAATTAAAAAAATTATTTGAAGAACAAAATACCAGTTACTGAAACTTTAAACTCTAATGTAAAACTAAAATTATACACAATTTCACACCATAAATAATACAGTATCTCAAATGTTGTTAACAATCAAAACATAAAACCAATCACTGTTTGCTTTTTATGTCAAAAGTTAATACAGTATAATTAAACAATGTTCTAGGCCATACATCTCATAAAACTCTCAAAAGCACTTTTTTAAAACTTACAGTTTATACGCAGAAGGTACATTAAGACAAACAGCATACAGAAGGTTAAACCATTATTTAAAACGTAACCACGCTCGTAGCTGAACACGTACGTTAAGGTCATTGTTACTATGTTGGCAAGGTAAAATTACCATGATGCATTTTTTTATTTTATCTTTGAAGATATTTTCACTTACGGATCCTTGCCTTGTGAATTTAACAATAAGGTCGTAAATATTCATCCCCCTATAAAATTCAATCATGCTCAATAGGCAAAGTTGCTGAAGGAAATAATTTATCATTTTTTACGATGCGTGCTCCCCATATCGCTTTCGCTTAAAACCTTTCTTTTGTGGCTGAAAAACGGCATATTTTAACTTGTAGCTATTGAAGATAAGCGATGTTCTTCAATAGCACGATAAGAAATGACACTGTTCGCGGTGTTTGTCAGCAGCTATGGTGATCATAATGTGAACTACGTGATGCAGCCACAGCACAAGTTATACGTGTTGCACGAGTCACAGGTTTGTGAAGCTCTGCTTGTTGTCGTTGCTCCGAAGCCGCTCGAAGCACATGTACGAAGACGAGCTATGTTCTACGAATATATAGTAATGGCTAACTTACTTCGCTTAAGTCGTGTTAATCACTACGGCAAAGGCGTGACGTCACAACGTTGCAACCGAATCAGGACATAAATAATTAACGGGAAGCCAAAAGCGAAATTTTCAAATAGGCAACGATTTAGGCCCTTATAAGGGCCAACAAGTTTGATTTTTTACAACTATTCAAAAAGAAAAATGAATTCCCATAATGGCAATTGTAATTTATGAAAAAAAATTTAAAATATACGATTTTTAAGATACAATTAATATAAGTTTCAATTCAGACGTAGAATGACATACAATTTTTACAATGCGAGAACTTTCTTCATGTTTTTGATAAAAGGAAAAGTATAAGCGGCAAAGTTGTTCATAAGGTGTTAAAGGAAAATTTTAAATGATAAATGATAGTTTATTCTAATTATTTAGTTAATTAGGACAGAACGATGCACTTTAGGGTTGATTGTTTTTCACCTTACCCGTTGCTTACACACACGTTAGTAGTAATAAAATGCCGGTTCTGGCTCACCCCGCCCATTTCCCCCTCCACGTAGGCCACGCCCCCTTGACCCCCAATTAACCCCACTTAACCTCAATTAACCCCAATTTATCGCCTGATAACCCTGATAACACCAATTAAACGCCCACGATAACCCTGATAACACCAATTAAACGCCCACTTGACCCCCGATAACCCCTCTACTGTCGCGTGCCGGGGCGGGGCTTAGTAAGCCTGTCGCGTGCCGGGGCGGGGCTTAGTAAGCCTGTCGCGTGCCGGGGGCGTGGCTTTTGGAAGAATCGTCTTCGCGATGATCCGTCTTTGGGAAACGTCTTTTCGTACTTTCCTTTTTACGACTCGTCTTTTCGAATTTAGGTTTTTACTTTCGAGGCGTACTTTTTGTTTTACGACTCGTCTTTGCGATTTTAGGTTTTTACTTTCGAGGCGTAAGTTTCAACTTCTTCATTTTGCGAGAGTACCTCGTCCGGCCAGGACTTCCTTTATAAAGTGCAAATCATTATTTCGGATTTAAATTTTTGAACTAATGTCATCTCCACTAAGTTTATTTGACTTGTGTTCAAAAGAAGTTTGTGCGTGTGTTAGAAAAATTGAAGACATCGAAAAATTGGAGTTACCATTATCAGTGAAAAACTTTTTGAAAAATATTTTTAAATCAACTTGGATGAACTTAAAATGCGATATCAAAGATTTTGATTATTCTCGTGTGGATTTTAATAATATTACTCATTTGGATTTTTTGATGATTATGAGCAACCCGAAAAATGTGATCGATTTTTTCAAAAGCGCCAAAACAAATAATATTTAGAAAATTTACATATATAGGTCGACCTGGGCTTTTGTGTTATGAATGTATTTGTAAAATTGTGTACAATGAAGACTTTGACTTCTGGAAAGTTGGACTCGATTTTCATCATGATTTAATTACAAATACAGATTCGTTTTCAAAAATAATAAAAGAAAATAATAATTGGTGTGATAAGTGTGTTATATCGCCTTTGTTTCAGATTTTGATGTAATTAAACCAGGTGGATATATTTCCATATTAGAACTTTGTGATCCACAAGTTTGTAAAGAATATTTAAGGACTAAACAGAAATTAAGAAAAAAAAGAGGAATATGTCAGTAATATTTTTTTTATTTTGAATACATTGTTGAAATTAACTTTCAAAGACACATTGCGCAAGAGACATGCAATTATAACATTAACCTTCGCACGTGCTGTGCAGTTATCAATAACAGGCGCGTGTATGAATATTGCATATTTTTTCCGGGTAATTAGTGAAGGACAATGCAACTAGGAAGACATGTGTTTTTAATCTTGCCTCGTGTCATGATAGCGCATGGTTCTTTCCGTGTAAAGTACAAGGACAATATAATTACAAACGCGCGTGTTTCCAATCTCTCCTCGTGGCTATTGACGTCAATGGATAACTAGTATATATACTTGCCCATTTAGGTTTGAAGATTATCATTTACCAATTTAGCTTTGTTCAACTCTTCAGACTTCTCTACAGTATTCAACTCGTCTTCGAACTTGTTTTCTGCTCTTTTTACAACTCTTCAAATTACTCAGTAAGTGTTAAAAGTTTTAAAGTAATTTAAAAAGAACAATTTTCCAAAAAATTTAAGAAAATAAAAATTTTTTTTTTTCTTGTTGCAGTTTTTACATACAACCTCTAGACGTTTGGTCATATTCTACTATTTACATTCAATCTTTGGAAATAATATATCAGGTAATTCAAAATTTTTTAAAAACATTTTAATAATAATTTCCTATAAATTTTTAAATTAAATATTTTTTTTTTATTTCTTACAGATTTCCAAAATCACTAAAACGCTTCAGATTTGTTGATATTCGTATTCAAAGAGAACTCGTTTAAATTTTGAGGTAATTATATTTTTAAAATGAGTTTAAATAATGAGAAACTTTGTTTTATGAAACTAACTAGTAACGCCTATTCTCCAGTAAAATGTCAAGTTCGGCTGCTGGATATGATTTGTTTAGTGCATATGACGCTGTTGTTCCTAAACATAATAAGCAATTGATAAAAACAGACATAGTATTAGTTGTTCCTCATGATTGTTATGGGAGAATAGCTCCTCGTTCAGGTTTAGCATTAAATTATTTTATTGATGTAGGTGCTGGGGTAATTGATAAGGATTATCGCGGTAATGTACAAATTTTACTTTTAATCATTCAGACACTGATTTTGTTGTTAAAAAGGAGATAGAGTAGCTCAATTAATATGTGAAAAAATTTCCTATCCAGAACTTGAAGAAATTCAAAATGTAGATATAACACAAAGAAATATTAGTGGTTTTGGTTCAACAGGAAAATAAGATTTGTAAAATATAATAATATTTTAAAATTATTCTGCCAATTAAATTTATCTTATTTAATTTTTTATTTTGCAGATTTCCTCAAGTATATTTATAATAACAAATAATGAATATTTTAAAACTGTTATAGATGCTTTTGTAGTCGAATTAAGAACTGAAAAATATAATGTTTCTGACCTAGTAACTCAATCTCTAAATCAAAATATTTTTAATGTTTTAATTTCTAGTAGACCTACTTCTCACGGAATTATTAAATTTAAGAAAACATTTATTCCTAGACATGATAGTAAAAGTAGTTGTTTTATAGAACAAACACCTGATATTAATTTTTTTACAAAATATGTTAGATATGCAAATAGAAAACTTAAACCTTTTGTAAATAGTTTGTATGATGAACATGATTTGCCAAAAATGTTGCTTGGAAAATTAAAAGAATGCTTTTTTAAATTATGTATTGTTTATAATGCTAATAAATTTAATGTATATGAAGCAAACATTCAACTACTGTTTCACTTGCAGAAAAGTAACTAAGTGTAATTTTGCATTTGGCATTGTAAAATCATGCGAAATCATGTTTAGGAGTTTTAATAACACATTTTTAAAATTTGAAAAATACCACGATCATTTTTGGCTCGTGTTTATTTGGTTTATATTTAGAGGTATGCCATTACCACAATCTTTTTTTGAAATGAATTTTAATGAAATTTTGTTCGGTGATGATAATGTACTTACTGAGTTTTGGATTATAGCTGCAATGGCTATGAAAGATCCAGTAATTAATTGTCAAGATGATGAAAATGATGATGTTTTATCAGATACTATGTTTATGGATTTAATGTGGTTATTACGATATAATCAATATTCTTATTGGAAAAATAAATCAAAAATTCATATGTTAGACATTGGCTCTGAATTATTGACTAATGGCGAAATAGTTTTAAAGAATTATAGTGATAAATGTTTTACAACAATTAAAGATTCAAGGATAGTTATAATTCGAAGAAATTATAGTCAATTTACCATAACTCAAAATATGTGTCTAAATATTTTAATTGAACTTTATTCAGTTCGTAACGATTTAAATATAACTGATTTAATAGATAGATCTGTTGCGCCAGTTGTATTTTTAATTCGTAATAATGAATTGAATAATCGCCTAATATTATCATTAATGGGAATAGAATCCATCCGTTGGGTAGATGATTAAATTAATAGTGCTTTCTTTTTTCTTTTTAGTAATGGAGGCCGAAAAAGTAAATCAGAAGACTGTAACCTCAAAAAGATTTAGCCTAACCATGTTAATAGAAACTATAGTTATATTTGGAATTAATACATTACAATTTTGGGAAGGACTAGTTAATGAATTAGATATTTATATTAAGAAACAAAAAGATGACAATATAGTATCTGTTTGCAATTGTATAGATCTTGTTTATGATACTATAAAATCATCTGAAACATTTACTAATATAAATAAAAAAGATAAAATTACATGTGACTTAATTATAAAAGCACTTAATTCATTAGAGGCCAATGAATTGCTAAATAAAACATTTTCAGCCGACAGTTTTAGCGCGGTCATGCAATTTATTAAAACTGTAGATTTTGAACAAAATAAAAAACAAAATAAACGTAAACGAATGGTTTCTTCCTCTGACGATTCTGATGCCAGTAGTATTAATTCTGATAATGATTTTGAAAGTATATTTTCGACAAAACAGAAAAAATTCAGAAAAGAAAAATTCAAAAGTTATTATTAAACAAATTGTTCAATCCAATACTGACAGAAAGAAGCAAATAATGAAATCTCCAGGAGAAACTGGCACTCACCTAATTAAAATAGAAATGACAGATTTAGATGACCTAAGAAATGTTCCAGAAAAACAATACTGGACCAAAGTTTCAAAAAAAGCATTTTTGTTTTGGACTGCGATAAAAAGATGAGGAAAAATTTTAAATTCAATTAATGATACTTTATGTAAAATTGGTACTGAGTTTCTAATATAGAAAATGTTGAAATATCAATCCAAAACCTGATGCAAAAACGTCTAAACTATTTAATAATTTTCAATGGTAAATTACCTATGTTAATATTGTGTAATATATTAGTAATAGCAAAATAATTATTTCAGGTGGATTATAAAATGGAAGACGCCTGTTTTAAATGTTTTTCAAATAGTCTGATTAGTGATGAAATTATTAAGTATTTGAAAGATGACTTTTCATCTGTATTTTCTTTTCTATCAGTTTTTCAAAAGGATAACCCGTTTTATGTATATACTAAAATTAAAATGATGTTTGATATTTTCAATAATAGTTTGCCAACACATTTTAGACTTATATTTATTCAGAATATTAAAAATGCTGATTTACTTTTTCCTGCAAAAACTAAGAGTTTTACTGAGGTATTTGATGACGGTATGTTTTTTTTTATTTTCTTAAAGAATTTTCATTTTATTTTGAACTAGATATAAATTATTTGATAGAACGTCAAAGAGATGTTATTCAAAAAACTGATAATTTTTTGTATATAGCAGCACAAGCAGAAAGAAAACATTTTGTTTTTTTACATGAAGACCCAATTTGTCAGAAATACATTGATTTTTTACAATTTACTTTCAAATGCTTAATATTTAGAGACGGAGTTAAATTAGTCAATTTTATTATAAGAGAAGAAAAAGATATGATAGCTAAATTACCCGAATTTGTTAAATTATGTTTAAATAATGTAAATAAATAAATAAAATACATTTTTGAGTACTACATATAGTTTGTCATTATTTTCAGATTTAAAAATGGATAGTAGGGTTAGAAAACGAAATCATAATGATGACGAATTGCCATCATCTCCACCAATCAACTTTAATATAGTAGAGAATATTTCAGGAGATCGATTAAACAGAAAACGTGCTAGATTAAGTATTATTACAGATACCGATAACTTTTATGAACTGGAAAACGCGTTTAAAGGAAATATAAAAACATTTTATTTAAAAAATAATTGTGATGAAATTAAGGATGTTTGTATCCTATTAACTTATAGTATGGACAAAATGTTAAATGTGTTAAATGCGTGTTTAAATGTGTACAACACAATCAAATTTAATCTCGTTGTAGAGTGTACTTACGTGAAACCAATGATCGCCGAATTTCAAGACAGAACATTTAAAACAAAAATGTAACTATTTTTAGATCGTCAAATATCAGAAACATTTTACGTGACAGTATAAGAAAAATTTGTCGAGAAGAGTCCGAATCAATCGATAAAGGTAGTGGTTGGTCCTTATACACTGTGGATGGTCTATTATTACGTGTTAGCAAATATAAACCTCTTAGAGGTAGTTCATTTTTACCATTACCTGTTGAAATTCAACAAAAAAAAGCTGTAATTAATGTTCAAAACTATAATGATAATTTCTGTTTCAAGTGGGCATTATTGAGTAGATATGTAGAGACAAAAACGCCACGCGTTTAAGTAAATCATATTATAGCCTAGAAAACAAATTTAATTTTACCGGAATTAATTTTCCCCTCCTCTTAAGGATATTAATAAATTTGAAAAAAATAATGATGGGGTATCTGTAAATGTGTACGGGCTTGATGATAAAAATATTGTGTATCCGCTAAAAGTGTGTAAATATGAAATGACAAATCATTTTGATTTGTTATTAATTACAAATAACGATGTAAGTCACTACTGTTATATAAAAAATTTATCTAGATTAATTAGCTCTCAAATAAATAAAAATGATCATGCAAAAATGTTTTGTAAACAATGTTTTACTCACTATCAGGGTAAAGATAGTCAGAAAAAATTAGAAAAACATATTGAATCTTGTATTCCAAATAAACCAGTAAGAGCCGAAATGCCTAAAGAAATAGAAGATTGTCCTCCTATTATGAAATTTAATCATTTTAACTACTGTTTACGTGTTCCAATTGTTATTTATGCTGATTTTGAATGTTTATTGAAACCGATAAACGAAAGACTAACTAGATCCACGTATTTACATGATATTCACATACCAATGAGTTTTTGTGTTTACGTAGTAGCTGATGATAATCTTCTACCTAAAGAAATAGTTGATAGGTTACCAAAAGAACCATTTTTGTATAGAGGTGAAAATGCGCCACAAACGTTTATGACATATTTAATCGATTTAAGTAATTTAATTGGTGAATTGTCTAAAGATAAAAATCTGTTTTACCACTTACTGATGAAGAGAAATATAGATATAAGAATACTAATTTTTGTGACTTATGCTATAGAAAATTTACAGCATTTTGTAGACCTGTGCGAGATCATTGTCATTTAACAGGTAGGTTTCGTTCTGTGTTGTGCAATGATTGTAATTTAAAAAGGCAAAATCAAAAATATTTGCCGGTATTCATTCATGGTAGTTCAAATTACGATACGCATTTTATAATAAAACAATTAGGTGTGATTCAGAAAGAATTAACATTATACCTAATAGTAAAGAAAAATACATTTCTTTTTCTAAAAAAACCAGAAATGGATTAATTATGAAATTTGTTGACACTTTTAGATTTTTAAATGACAGTTTAAGTTCGTTAGCAAGTCATTTAACTGAAGACCAATTTATTCATACAAAAAAAATATTTGGTACTGAAGATTTAAAATTTGTAACAAGAAAAGGAATATATCCTTATGAATATACAGATTCTTGGGACAAATTAAATGATTTGGAATTACCTCCTAAAGATAGTTTTTTCAATAGTTTACTTAATTGTGATATTTCTGAAGAAGACTATGGATTTGCAAAAGATTTTTGGGACCATTTTCAATGTAGCACTTTAGGCGATTATAGCGATTTATATTTAAAATTGATGTGTTACTTTTAAGCGATGTATTTGAAAATTTTAGAACATTATGTATTGATTCCTATCAATTAGATTCTGCACATTATTTAACATTACCAGGTTTCACTTTTGATGCTATGTTGAAATTTACAAATGTTGAATTAGAATTATTTTCAGATTATGATAAGTATTTATTTATTGAGAAAGGGATAAGAGGTGGAATAACTTCTTGTGTAAAGGTATGCAAAAGCAAATAATCCTTATTTGGGAAATGATTACAATGATAAATTACCTAATTCATATTTATTATATATTGACTGTAACAATCTCTATGGATATGCTATGTCAAAACCAATGCCAAAAATGGGTTCAAATGGAAAAGGAATTTAGAAAATTTCGATGTGTTGTCTATATCAGATGATTCAGATAAAGGTTATATTTTGGAAGTTGATATTGAATACCCTCAAAATTATCATGATCTTCATAATGAATTACCATTTCTTCCAGAAAATAAATGTCCGCCAGATGAAAAACAAAAAATTGTTAACAACTTTGGAAACAAAACTAATTATGTTGTTCACTATCACAATTTAAAACAGGCTTTGCAAAAATGGGTTAGTTTTACGTAAAATACATAAGATTCTTTGAATTTAATCAAGAGGCTTAGTTGGAACCATATATATTATTTAATACTGAAAAACGTAAAATTCAAAAACTTTTGAAAAGAATTTTATAAACTTTTAAATAATGCCATGTTTGGAAAAACTATAGAAAATATAAGAAAGAGACAATCAATAGAATTAGTAAATAACAGGAAAAGACTTAATAAATTGATTTGTAAACCTACATATTTAGAATCTATTATTTATGGTGAAAATCTTTGTGCTGTAAGAAGTGCTAAGGAATCAGTATTGTTTAATAAACCAATTTATATAGGATTTAGTGTGTTGGAATTAAGTAAGAGATTGATGTATGATTTTTTTTACAACGTTTTAAGGAAAAGGTATGATGTTAACGTAATGAATTTGGTTTACTTAGACACTGATAGCTTTTTTTTAGAAATTTTGACAGACGACATTTATAAAGACATGATGGGCGATGACATAAAAGATTTTCTAGATACAGCAGATTATCCAGAAAATCATTTTTGCCATTTTACGCATAATAAAAAAGTATTAGGCAAATTTAAAGACGAGTGTAACGGTTTACCAATTATTGAATTTGTTGGATTACGAGCAAAATTGTATAGTTTTAAATGCAAAACTAATGATGACAATGTGAAAGAAAATAAAAAAGCTAAAGGTGTAACGAAATCTGTTGTAAAAATAGTTTAAATTTTCAAGATTATAAAAATTGTTTATTATATCATGATGAAATAAAAAGGGAATGCAGAATGTTTAGATCTACTAATCATTGTGTGCAAACAATAACTGTCAATAAACTTGCTCTAAGTGCAAATGATGATAAAAGAATTATTTGTGATGACGGTATTAATACTGTCGCCTATGGTCATTATTTGTTACAATAATGTAATGTAAGAAAAATTATATGAAAATAAATTATTTATTGATATTTTTTCCAGCTTTATTTATTTATTTATTCCTTAAAAAATCTGATTACAGAAAATGGCTCCACATTCATGTACCGCAGACAATTCCGTCATCCGATGCATGCTTGTTTGGACATACGTTTTTCAAGATTTAAGCGAGGCAGTCAAAGAATACTTCAAATCAAAAATTGATGCTTTGATACAATTAAGAGATGATGTGAACGCGTGTAATTTGGACATGAACCCTATAGTTTTAACTTTTTAATAAATTTGGCCCTCAATTTAAATTTCCCAATATCTTTTTAAATTAGAAGTTCATTTTTGTGATCACGAGTGGATTGCTATTTCAAAATTTGTCAAAATTTCCGAAAGTTTTGTAAACGCTGTGTTGCCTACCTATTATGATTGTGTTTATAATTCGCTTAAAGCTAAGTTGGCCTCTTCTCTATTTGTAAATCAAATATATTCAAACATATTTGTATCATCTTTTACTATAGGTACATGCGCTTCATAGATTGGGCTGACTTAACCAGGAGACCTGATTTAATGCAAGTATTAGCAAATTGTCCTTTAGATTTAAGAAGAATGATGCAATATGATGTGCCTACTGAATTTATAGTAGAGATTAAAAACTTGTAACAAAGGATAGTTGCAAAGGCCTATTTGACAAACATCACGGGTTACGTAAATATATTGCACAAAATGAGGAGGTGAATAGTGAGGACATTATTAAATATAAATTAATTGAATTTCCCAATGTTTATTTCTTAATAAACATTTGATGTCTGGAATTAGTGTAACTGATATTGCCAAGTACGTGAAAATATTGACGGATGAAAATCCTCATGTATATTTCACAGAAAAGCAATATTACTGGTTTTCTCGTTTGTCTAATAAATATTACAAGGCGAGGACGATTTCAAAATTTATTGACAAAATGGCCTATCTTTTCTATATCGTCCTCCGAACACACTTGAAAACTGTCCGTCACCTTCTCGGATGTACCTGAGATGTTTGGAAAATTTTACAGCTTTAAGCGTTCCGTAATTTATTTAATTTGCATTATCAATTAATTGTATCAAAGCTCAATTAACTTTTTTTAAGATTTAAATAAAAAAAAATTATTTTGAAAAATAAATTTTATTTTGTAAAATTACAAAATACAAATTATTTAAAATATTTTGCGTACAATACCAGAAAGAGGTGTATATTCCACTAACGCATCCTGAATTATCAAACAGTAGGCTGCAGTGTTTTTCAGGAATATTTTCTGATGTTTCGATTTCAATACGAATATCCAAAGTTCCTGTTTTTAGCGTCTCGTCTTCTCTTGAGCAATCAATAACAAATAAAGGTGTCTTAGCTAGATATGTTGCGTGTAATCAATTGAAGGTTTATTTTCATTATCGCTGTTGAAAGAAGATTGAAAAATTGCGTAATTGTTATAGATAATCGCTTTATTTCCATTGAAATTATCGTATGGATGATATTTGCATTTTTATACACCTTAACGTTGACAGTGCTGCACATATCAAAATGGCTGGCGTTCCTATTTGACACATTTTTTTCTGTTTGTTTGAAATCCAAAAGCTATAAATCGTGGTGACTGATCACTTGTTGTTGTTTTCACAAACAAGCGCCGTTCTTAGTTTGCGGATATACTGGATATTCAAAAAGTAGTCCACGTCGAAACGGTATTTGAACAGGCATGTCCTGTTTTATAAATCTTAATAAAGGCAAATTGGCATCGTCAGCAACTTGGACGTATGGAATTTTCCAAAATAATTTAGTTATATTTAAACTTATTATACGATCTGTATGATTTAATAGAATTGAATTCAAATTTGTCGCACTGCGTAATAATACTAGTTCTTGTTTACGCACATTATTATGTGTTTATAATCCCTTGCGAATCCGAGCAACATGCTCAAAGGTATGCAAAATGAAAAGTTTTGTTTATTATCCAAAGGCGACATATCCAATTTCCAGCCGGCATTTAACAGCACATTTTCTTCGTCTTTGCGGGCTAGTCAGTATATTTATTATTGTTGTCGTTATGTATAGCATTTTTCACGCGATCTATTTCTGTCCCACAAAGTTCATAACGTATTTCGTCAAATAGAAAAGCCATTGCATTGCTAATTAGTTCAATACTTTCATCATTTGTATTATCTGGCTTTTTTGCGCTAAACGTGCCTCTATATACAGAGATAACTTTTGTGAGGTAGAGTGTATACATTTTGCTGATTGACGGGAATACGAATTTCGTCATTTCATTATACGTTGTTTGAGCATACGGAAGATGTGTGTGGTATTCTAAATCGCTAATTGTATCGTCAAATTGAAGTTTTCATCTATTTTCAATATATTTTTTATTTACAGTAAAACCTAGAGATTCCAAAAAAAAGTTTGTTTCTAGCTGTTAACACCTTGATTGTTTGATTATAAATGATTGAAAGCGGCGAATTAATTTTCTTATTGAAAACTAAAACCATATCTAATTAGAAACACGTCTTCAAATGCAAGCCGGAGAGAGATGAACTCTTGTCTAAAGTTTATCAGTTGACCCTCCTGATCTTCAAGCTGTACTGAAATGTTGTGGAGGAGACCAGTTACGTTCAAAGGCAAGTATATTACTGACGAAGGTTTCTCAACAATCTTGTAGCCAGGTTCCACTGTAGGATAAAATTCATGCAGTGATGTGACCTTCAGCACCGTTCCTATGATCCTCGAACAATATTACATGTGACACGAATTATATCCACTTTATTGATATTTACAGTATTTGGTGACGTATGCCAAAATATTTGATCTGACTTTTCCTGTTTAAAACTCTTAACAATGGGCCTATGTTGTTTGGCTTGTCAAAACGAAGAGGCATTGAAACAGTATATTTATGTGTTTCATAGTATTAGTTATTTTCATATCTAAAGTGAAATAAATTTTTATGTTTTCATAAGCCGAATCTTTTAAAATGTTATAATATTATCTATATTCATATAAGATCCTTCAGGAAGCCAAACGCCTAATCACGCCTCAGAAACTGATTTCCGGTGGCCAGTAAACGCTGACTCATCACGCCCTCCGGAACCGATTTCGGTGAACACAGCAAGTACCTCATCGCGCCTCCCGGAGGCCGATTTCCCGGTAGGCAGCAAACACCTCATCGCTGCCTCAGAGACAGTTTTCATTGACCTTCAAACACCTCATCATGCCTCAGAGACCGATTTCGGTGAGTAACAAAGCTTTTACTCATCACGCCTCAGGAGACCGATTTCGGTGAGCAGCAAACACCTCATCAACCTCGGAACGTTTGTTGAGGCAGCGAAGCACCTCGTAAAGCGCCTCGGAGACCGATTTCCCGGTGAACCTTGAGCACCTCATCGCGCCTCAGAACAGATTTCGGTGAAGGCAGCAAACACTCATGTCGCCACTCGGAGACCGATTTCGGTGAGCAGCAGACACCTCATCACGCCATCGGAACCGATTTCCATTAGAGCATGGAAGCACCTCATCACGCCTCTAACCGATTTCGGTGAGCGGCAAACACCTCCCGCCGCGCCTCAGAACCGAGTTCCGGAGTAGGCAGCAAGCTACCTCATCACTCCTCCAGAACCGATTTTGGTGAACGGCAAACACCCTCACCACGCCTCAGGACCAAATTTCGGTGAGCAGCAAACACCCTCAATCAATCACTCAGGAACCGATTTCGGTGATGGCAACGAGCGCACCATCGCGCCTCGAGACCGATTTCGGTGAGTGGCAAACACCTCATCGCGCCCTCGGAGCCGATTTCTGGTGAGCAGCAAACACCTCCATCACGCCTCAGAGACCGATTTCGGTGGGCAGCAAACACCTCATCACGCCTCCTAACCACCGATTTCGGTGAGCAGCAAGCCACCTCACCACGCCCTCAGGAACCGATTTCGGTGAGCGGCAAACACCTCATCACGCCCTCTAACCGATTTCAGTAAGAAAACGACAAACACCTCATCACGCCTCCCAGGACAAGTTTCAGTGAGCAGCAAACACCTCATCACGCTTGCCTCGGAACCGATTTCGGTGAGAGCAGCCGACACCTCATCGGCACCTCGGAGACTGATTTCAGTGAGCAACAAACACCTCAAACTACCTCGGAAAAGGGATTCTGAAGGCACTAATTTTGATCAGGGACAAAGGAGTAAGGATTTACTGTTATACAACATATTGATTTGCGATATTATTTATTCTAAATTCAGCAGAAATTTCATTTAGATACAACTAATGAGATTAAATCAGGATCAAACAAGAGGAGTGATAATATAACCACAGGCACTGAGATCAGATAACTATTGTATGAAAAGTAAAGATTCTTGAATAATAATTCATCAGATTAGTACCCATAACAATTCGGTAACTTGGCTCATTCTATTTGAAGATCTCTAGGGTCCTGCAAACCAATACTCCATGACATCCTACCTAGCAAAGAGTACAATTCATTAATCATGAATTATGTGTGACATGAATTTCTCCTTTTCTCTTTCCAGAACCAACACACAGTTTCCTCACAACATTTATACCCCTAATCCATTCGCACACATCCTAAAGTGAGCCCCATGATTTTACTAAGAATTATTACTCTGCCACCAAGATGTCTGCCGCCCGCTGAGCCCTCTATAAAAAATTTACTGCTTACGAGGCGCTTGCTTAGGAATACCCATATTTACCCATCTTTGCCATTGTTGCTCATTAATCCCTGCGTAGTGATAGCGGAGCACGGTCAAAGATCCCTAAAACTCCAGCTCCAGGTCAAATAAGCTCAGATGCAGATCCCAGTCACCAAGTCAAATCCTAGCTCCTCATTATCCATATTGCCGCCTTGGAACCCAGTGAAAAGTAACTCACTAAAAGTATTAAGTGCAATATTATATAAGGCGTTTATTCAAACAGTAACAGCTCTTTTTTTAAATTTGAATAAAATTTTTTAGATAAATTTTAAAAAGCCATTGCAATCAAATTAGTCCAGGAGCAAAAGGTAGTTGATCATGCTCTGCAAATGTGCTGATTGGTTGGTTTGACCTCTTTTATCACATATACATTAAAATTAAAGTGTATTTAATATTTATATTAAATTGTACGTTTATATCGAGGTTTTATTACGCATTACAATGCGTGTGTTTAAAATACAGACAAAAGATAGGCCTTATTTGAGACGATTAATGGTATCATTACTAAATGTTCAGCAGTAAGGAGATTCTATTACCGTCAAACTTGAGTTCTATCTATGTAAATACTATATTTTAAAAATTTTTATCACATAAAAGAGTGTGCGTAAGTTTGCCAAATTCTTATTATAGACTAATAAAAGTTTAGAGGCAAAGTGAGTACAGATTTTACGTTAGCATATTCATAAGTATAGAATTATTTTCTAATAGACCTATTAATATTACAAATAAATGAAAAGAAAATGATGTACCTCTTTCATAACTAACATAAAAATTAATATTATTAAAGATAATGCTGAAATTAAGTAATTTTAAAAGTATTAAAAGGAGAGAAATAATTGACAATTTACGCTTCCACAAAGGAAATTTTAATAATCAAATCTGTAATAGAAAACATCGTCTCAGAAAAATGAAAATGTATTTATTTATTTTCAAACCTAATAAGAGTTCATGTTAACATAGAACCATGAATATATACATAACCTAACTAAAACAGAAGTAATATTTTATGGATAGATAATTCCATTCAAAAGGCACATAGAGAGGCAACCTGCAAATTAAATTATATAAAATTATTATTCAAAGTAAATAACTAAATAATTAATCACATTTATACAGAACCAGAGTTTTCCCCATGTTCCAAAGGCAACTTTCGAATTTAAAACCTAATTAAACTATAACTCAAAATATTAAATTAATATCAGCAAGACCATAGGAAGACAACTTGAGTGTAGGCAGGCAAAGATTCTGACAATTGGCAAAACGAAGGTGGAACGAAGTAAGATCCTGGAGAGATAACTGACTAAGTGGAGCGAAAGCTACTAAGACTGTGTTCATATGTGAGTTCTTGGAATATTGGGACATTTATTTCGTTAAAATTGCTGCAATTGTAGATCTTGAAATTTTCTTTCAAATTGTCACGCACAGCGAGAGAAGTGGGTAGAGGTGTTAGCCAATGTTACGTTAAGAGGAACGAAGCTCCCCAAAGTGGGCCGTTAAAAATAGCGCTCATAACGTGGGACCAGCACTGCAAGATTAAAGAAACTACACCCACAACAATTACCTGTTAGAATGTGGCCAATAATAGTAATGTGTGTGTGTAATGCTGCGCGCTTGTGTATTTTAATGTCTGTGTGTTTAAGTAATGTGTGTATTATTGTGTGCACGCGCGCGCGTGTGTGTATTATTAATGTGCGCGCGCGTGTGTTTACACGTGCGCGTTTGAGCGGTAATGTATTGTGTTATTAGAGGGTGTGTAGGTGTAATGTGTTTGTGCGTGCATTAATGATGTGTGTTTGTGTGTGTATGTTTGTGTGTACACGCGCTCGATAATATTTATGCGTGCGCGTGTAATGTAATAATGTAATGGCCAGTAGATTTGTATAGCATGTATTGTGTACCAATATGTATTTGTGTATTGCGCTTGCGTGCGCGTATGTGTTAATAATGTGTGTTTACGTGTGTTTTTAATAATGTATGTGTTTGTATTATTATGTGTGTGTACGTGCGTGTGTGCGCTTTGCTGCCCTTGCTTGATAACATATTTAAAAAAACAAATACAAAAAACAAATAAATATATTTTAATATAATTTGACACTTATACTCCAGGAATGCCATGTGTAATTAAAAAAATTATTTGAAAGACAAAAATGCAGTTACAGAAACTTTAAAAACTCTAATGTAAAACTAAAATTATACACAATTTCACACCATAAATAATACAGTATCTCAAATATTTTTAACAATCAAAACATAAACTCAATCATATTTTGCTTTTTATGTCAAAAGTTAATACAATTATAATTAAACAATGTTCTGAGGCATACATCTCATAAAACTCTCAAAAGCACTTTTTAAAACTTACAGTTTATACGCAGAAGGTACATTAAGACAAACAGCATACAGAAAGGTTGAAACCATTATTTAAAACTGTAACCACGCTCGCGTAGCTGAACACGTACGTTAAGGTCATTGTTACTATGTGTTGGCAGAGTAAAATTACCATGATGCATTTTTATATTTATCTTTGAAGATATTTTCACTTACAGATCCTTGCACTTGTAGATTTAACAATAAGGTCGTAAATATTCATCCCCCTATAAAATTCAATCATGCTCCAATAGGCAAAGTTGCTGAAGGAAATAATTTATCATTTTTTACGATGCGTGCGCCCATATCCTTTCGCTTAAATACCTTTCTTTTTGTGGCTGAAAAACGGCATATTTTAACGCCAGCTATTGAGAGATAAGCGATGTTCTTCAATAGCTTGCGATAAAAAATGACACTGTTCGCGGTGTTTGTCAGCGGCTATGGTGATCATAATATGAACGCTACGTGATGCAATACACAGCACAAGTTATACGTGTTTACTTTGAGTCCACAGGTTGTGAAGCTCTGCTTGTTGTCGTTATCTCGAAGCCGCTCCAGAAGCACATGTACGAAGACCAGGCCTATATTTCTACAGATATATAGTAATGGCTAACTTACTTCATTAAGTCGTATGTTAATCACTACGGCAAAGGCGTGACGTCACAACGTTGCAGCCGAATCAGAGACATAAAATAATTAACGGGGAGCCAAAAGCGGGAAATTTTCAAATAGGCAGGCAACGATTTGGAGGCCCTTATAAGGGCCAACAAGTTCGATTTTTACAACGCTATTCAAAAGAAAAATAAGGAATTCCCATAATGGCAATTGTAATTTATGAAAAAAATTTAAAATATACGATTTTTAAGAATACAATTAATATAAAGTTTCAATGAATTCAGACGTAGAATGACATACAATTTTTACAATGCGAGAACTTTCTTCATGTTTTTGATAAGAGGAAAAGAAAGTAAGCCGGCAAGTTGTTTTCGCCAAGGTATTTAAAGGAAGAATTTTAAATGATAAATGATAGTTTATTCTAATTATTTAGTTAATTAGGACAGAACAGATGCACTTTAGGGTTGATTGTTTTCACCTTACCCGTTCAGCTTACGCACGTTAAGTAGTAATGAAATGCCGGTTCTGGCTCCGCCTTGCCCATTCCCTCCATGACTCCGCAGGCCGCCCCCTTACGACTAATTAACCACTTAACCTCGAAAATTAACCCCAATTTATCGCCTGATAGCCACTTACAGTGCTTACCAATTAAACGCCACGATAACCCTGATAACGCAATTCGCGCCCATGACCCCCCCGATAACCCCTCTACTGTCGCGTGCCGGGGCGGGGCTTAGTAAAGCCTGTCGCGTACCGGGGCGGACGAAATAAGCCACAATGTCGCGTGCCGGGGCGTGGCTTTTTGGAAGAATCGTCTTCGCGATGATCCCGTCTTTGAAACGATCTTTTCGTACTTTCCTTTTTACGACTCGTCTTTTTCAGATTTGAGGTTTTACTTTCGAGGCGTACTTTTTTGTTTTACGACTCGTCTTTTGCGATTTTAGGTTTTACTTTCCCGAGGCGTAAGTTTCAACTTCTTCATTTTGCGATACCTCGTCCGGCCAGGACTTCCTTTATAAAGTCGCAAATCATTATTTCGGATTTAAATTTTTGAACTAATGTCATCTCCACTAAGTTTTATTTGACTTGTGTTTCAAAGAAGTTTGTGCGTAATGTTAGAAAAATTGAAGACATCGAAAAAATTAGATTACCATTATCAATGAAAAACTTTTTTGAAAAATATTTTTAAATCAACTTGGATGAACTTAAAAATGCGATATCAAAGATTGTTGAATTATTCTCGTGTGGATTTTAATAATATTACTCATTTGGATTTTTGATGATTATGAGCAACCGAAAAATGTGATCGATTTTTCAAAGCGCCAAAACAAATAATATTTAGAAGAAAATTTACGCCATATAGGTCGACCTGAGGCACTGTGTTATGAATGTATTTAGCAAAATTGTAGTACAATAGGGCTTTTTGACTTCACTGGAGAGGATTGGACTCGATTTTCATCATGATTTAATTACAAATACAATTCGTTTTCAAAAATAATAAAGAGAAATAATAATTGGTGTGATAAGTGTATTTATATCGCCTTTGTTTCAGATTTTTGATGTAATTAAACCAGGTGGATACTATTTCCATATTAGAACTTTGTGATCCACAAGTTTGTAAAGAATATTTAAGGACTAAACAGAAATTAGAGAAAAAAGAGGAATATGTCAGTAATATTTTTTTATTTTGAATACATTGTTGAAATTAACTTTCAAAGACACATTGCGCAAAGAGACATTGCAATTATAAGCATTAACCTTCAGCATTATGCTGTGCAGTTATCAATAACAGGCGTGTATGCCAGATATTGCATATTTTCCGGAGTAATTAGTAGAAGGACAATACCAACTAGGAAGACATGTGTTTTAATCTTGCACTCGTGTCATGATAGCGCATGGTTCTTTCCGATGTAAAATACAAGGACAATATAATGTTACAAACGCGCGTGTTTCCAATCCTCTCATCGTGGCTATGACGTCAATGGATAACTAATTATGCCTCTTGCCCCATTTAGGTTTTGAAGATTATCATTTACCAATTTGGCTTTGTTCAACTCTTCAGACTTCTCTACAGTATTAACAGCTCGTCTTCGAACTTGTTTTTTCTGCTCTTTTTACAACTCTTAAATTACTCTAATGTAAGTGTTAAAGGTTTTAAAGTAATTTAAAAAGAACAATTTTCCAGGAAATTTAAGAAAAATAAAAATTTTTTTCTTGTTGCAGTTTTTACATACAACACTCTAGACGTTTGGTCATATTCTACTATTTACATTCAATCTTTGGAAATAATATAGTAGGTAATTCAAAATTTTTAAAAACATTTTAATAATAATTTCCTACCAAATTTTAAATTAAATATTTTTTATTTATTTCTTACAGATTTCCAAAATCTACTAAAACGCTTCAGATTTTGTTGATATTAAGTATTCAAGAGAGAACTCAGATTTAAATTTTAGAGGTAATTATATATTTTTAAAAATGAGTTTAAATAATGAAACTTTGTTTTTATGAAACTAGCACTAACGCCTATTCTCAGTAAAAATGTCAAGATTCGGCTGCTGGATATGATTTTGTTTACAGTGCACATATGACGCTGTTGTTCTAAACATAATAAGCAATTGATAAGAAACAAGACATAGTATTAGTTTATTCTCACTTGGTTATTATGGAGAATAGCTCCTCGTTCAGAGTTTAGCATTAAATTATTTTATTGATGTAGAGTGCTGGGAGTAATTGATAAGGATTATCAGCATTAATGTACAAATTTACTTTTAATCATTTCAGGAACTTGCATTTTATTTGTTTTAAAAAGGAAGTAGATGACTCAAGGTAATATATCATGAAAAAATTTCCTATCAGAACTTGAAGAGAATTCCAAGAAATGTAGATATAACACAAAAAGAAATATTGAAGTGGTTTTGGTTCCAACTTAGAGAAATAAGATTTGTAAAATATAATAATATTTTAAAATTGATATGCAAATTAAATTTATCTTATTTAATTTTTATTTTACGGAATTTCCTCAGAAGTATATTTATAATAACAAATAATGAATATTTTAAAAGCTACTACTATTTAGATGCTTTTGTAGTCGAATTAAGAACTGAAAAATATAATGTTTCACTGACCTAGTAACTCAATCTCTAAATCAAAATATTTTTAATGTTTTAATTTCTAGTAGACCTACTTCTCACGGAATTATTAAATTTAGAAAACATTTATTCCTAGACACTGAGTAAGTAAAAGTAGATTGTTTTATAGAACAAACACACCTGATATTGAATTTTTACAAAATATCATTAGATATGCAAATAGAAAACTTAAACCTTTTAGTAAATAGTTTGTATGATGAACATGATTTGCCAAAAAATGTTGCTTGAAAATTAAAGAATGCTTTTTAAATTATGTATTGTTTATAATGCTAATAAATTTAATGTATATGGAAGCAAACATTCAACTACTGTTTCACTTACCAGAAAAGTAACTAAGTGTAATTTTGCATTTGGCAGTATGCGTCATGCAGGAAATCATGTTTAGGAATTTAATAACACATTTTTAAAATTTGAAAAAAATACCACGATCATTTTGACTCAGTGTTTATTTAGTTTATATTTAGAAGGTATGCCATTACCACAATCTTTTTTGAAATGAATTTTAATGAAATTTTGTTCGGTGATGATAATGTACTTACTGAGTTTTTGGATTATAAGCTGCAATGGCTATAGAAGAGATCCAGTAATTAATTGCCAAGATGATGAAAATGATGAGTCATTTTATCTCAGATACTATGTTTGTATGGATTTAATGTAGTTATTACGATATAATCAATATTCTTATTGGAAAAATAAATCAAAAATTCATATGTTAGACATTGGCTCTGAATTATTGACTAATGGCAGAAATAGTTTTAAAGAATTATAGTGATAAATGTTTTTACAACAATTAAAGATTCAGGATAGATTATAATTCAGAAGAAATTTATAGTCAATTACCATAACTCAAAATATGTGTCCTAAATATTTTAATTGAACTTTATTGGGTTCAGTAACGAATTTAAATATAACTGAATTTAATAGATGAGATCTGTTGCATGGTTGTATTTTAATTGTAATGGCGATTTGAATAAATACTTCATCATTATCATTAATGGGAATGAAATCACATCCGTTGGGTAGATGATTAAATTAATAGTGCTTTCTTTTTTCTTTTTTTAGTAATGGAGGCCGAAAAAAGTAAATCAGAAGGCTACAACCTCAAAGAATTTAGCCCCTAACCATGTTAATAAAACTACTTATAGTTATATTTTAGGAATTAATACATTTACAATTTTTTGGAAGGACACTAGTTCAATAGATGAGATCTTTATATTAAAAACAAAAGATACAATATGATATCTGTTTTGCAATTATTATAGATCTTATTTTATGATACTATAAAATCATCTGGAAACATTTACTAATATAAATAAAAGAAGAATAAAAATTCCATATTTGACTTAATTATAAAAGCGCCCGTTCATTAGAGGAATGACGAATTGCTAAATAAAACATTTTCAATACAGAGCAGTTTGGCGCAGTCATACGATTTATTAAAACCTTAGATTTTGAACAAAATAAAAAACAAAATAAACGTAAACGAATGGTTTCTTCCTCGGCGATTCTGATGCCAATGGTATTAATTCTGATAATGATTTACGAAAGTATATTTTCATTCAAACTCGAAAGAGTTCAGAAAGAAAAATTCAAGAGTTATTAGCTAAGCAAATTCGAACAAATCAATACTGACAAGAAAAAGCAAATAATAAAATCTCCAGGAGAAACTGGCACTCACCTAATTAAAATAGAAATGACAGATTTAGATGACCTAGAAATGTTTTCAGAAAGCAATGCTGGACTGAAGTTTTAAAAAAAAGCATTTTTGCGACGGACTGCGATAAAAGGTAGAGAAAAGGTGCTAGGATTCAGTTAATGATACTTTATGTAAAGTGGTACTCCGAGTTTTCTAATGTAGAAGTATTGAAATATCAATCCAAAACCTGATGCAAAAATGTCTAAACTATTTAATAATTTTGTGAAGTAAATTACCTATATTAATATTATGTAATATATTAGTAATAGCAAAATAATTATTTCAAAGTGGATTATAAAATGGAAGACACTTATATTTTAAATGTTTTCAAATAGTCTGATTAGTGATAGAGGAATTATTAGAAATTATTTGAAGATGACTTTTCATCTGCATTTTTCTTTTCTATCAGTTTTTCAAAAGGATAAGCCATTTTATGTATGTGCTAAAATTCAAATGATATTTAATAACATTCAATAATGGTTTACCAAACACATTTGAGACTTATATTTATTCAGAATATTAAAAATGCTGATTTACTTTTCCTGCAAAGCTAAGAGTTTTACAAATTGTTTGATGACGGTATGTTATTTTTATTTTCTTAAAAATTTTCATTTTATTTTAGACTAGATATAAATTATTTGATAGAACGTCAAAGAGATGTTATTCAAAAAACTGATAAATTTTATATATATAACAACCAGAAAGAAAACATTTGTTTTTGCACCAGAAGACCCAATTTGTCAGAAATACATTGATTTTTACAATTTACTTTCAAATGCTTAATATTTAGAGACTGAGTTAAATTAGTCATTTGAATTTTTTTATTATAAGAAGAGAGAGAGGAAAGATATGCATTAGCCTAAATTACGAATTTATTTAAATTGTATTTAAAAATAATATAAAATAAATAAATAAAATACATTTTTGGATTACTACATATAGTTTGTCATTGGCGCAGATTTAAAAATGGATAGTAGGTTGAAAACAAATCATAATATTGACGAATTGCCATGTCTCACTAATCAACTTTTAATATAGTGAGAATATTTCAGGAGATCGATTAGAAACAGAAACGTACTAGATGCAAGTATTATACAGATACCGATAACTTTATGAACTGGAAAACGCGTTTAAAGGAAATATAAAAACATTTTATTTAAAAATAATTGTAGTAAAATTAAGGATGTTGTATCCTATTAACTTATAAATATGGACAAAATGTTAAATGTGTTAAATGCGTGTTTAAATGTGTACAACACAATCAAATTTAATCTCGTTGTAGAGTGTACTTACGTGAAACCAATGATCGCCGAATTTCAAGACAGAACATTTAAAACAAAAATGTAACTATTTTTAGATCGTCAAATATCAGAAACATTTTACGTGACAGTATAAGAAAAATTTGTCGAGAAGAGTCCGAATCAATCGATAAAGGTAGTGGTTGGTCCTTATACACTGGATGGTCTATTATTACGTGTTAGCAAATATAAACCTCTTAGAGGTAGTTCATTTTACCATTACCTGTTGAAATTCAACAAAAAAGCTGTAATTAATGTTCAAAACTATAATGATAATTTCTGTTTCAAGTGGGCATTATTGAGTAGATATGTAGAGACAAAAACGCCACGCGTTTAAGTAAATCATATTATAGCCTAGAAAACAAATTTAATTTTACCGGAATTAATTTTCCCACCTCTTAAGGATATTAATAAATTTGAAAAAATAATGATGGGGTATCTGTAAATGTGTACGGGCTTGATGATAAAAATATTGTGTATCCGCTAAAAGTGTGTAAATATGAAATGACAAATCATTTTGATTTGTTATTAATTACAAATAACGATGTAAGTCACTACTGTTATATAAAAATTTATCTAGATTAATTAGCTCTCAAATAAATAAAAATGATCATGCAAAATGTTTTGTAAACAATGTTTTACTCACTATCAGGGTAAAGATAGTCAGAAAAATTAGAAAAACATATTGAATCTTGTATTCCAAATAAACCAGTAAGAGCCGAAATGCCTAAAGAAATAGAAGATTGTCCTCCTATTATGAAATTTAATCATTTTAACTACTGTTTACGTGTTCCAATTGTTATTTATGCTGATTTTGAATGTTTATTGAAACCGATAAACGAAAGACTAACTAGATCCACGTATTTACATGATATTCGTGGTCTAGTTGATAGCGTACTGGGCTTTCACCCCGAGGACCCGGGTTCGATTCCCGGCCAGGCTTTTTCATACGCTATAAATCATCCCATTGTCTGCATTAGCCCAAGTTTGCACAATAGTCGGACGTTAAACAAAAAAAAAAAACTTTAGAGTTAGCCAGGTTATCTAAAGTAGTGAATTTTGTATAGGCCTATGTGTGTGTCTTGAGTAGATAAATGAGAGTAGTATGAGCTAGATGTACGGTGGGATCGCAAACCACGTCAGCTGCTCATTTCAGTTGACGCCGCCATATTGCAATAAGAAAGAGTGACAGAGATTGCATTTTATGTCATTATTTTTTTGAAAAGAAAGGTGTAATAGTTACTGCATTATTTATTCGTTATGCTTCCACGCTAAAGAACTTATAAGGCCTCAACTCCATAAGCTAGAACTGGAAAACCTAAATGTGCAGTTTCATTAGACGGCGCTGCAGTGCACATTGGCAGCGCTGAAAGAACTGTTTTCACGAAAAGTAATTTTTCTCCAAGCCTTTCCCTTAATATTTTTTGAAAGTTATCTTTGATAAGGTTTCGCTTAAACACTCCCCCCAGTCCACACTCTTGACGATCTCAAGACAGCAGGTAAAGAAGAGGGATCAGCTATTTCACAAGACACGACATATGCGGTAATGTCATCTTTAGAAATCGTTTTATAATATGTGTTAACACCAATTGACATCATTTATCGGGTGCAATTTTAAAACAGAATAAACATAAATTGTGCTCGATATCCTTTAAAATATGAGGTCTTTTGATTATATATACATAATATTATATATATTATATATATATATATATATATATATATATATATATATATATATAGGCTATATATATATATATATATATATATATATATATATATATATATATATATATATATATATAAGAAAATGTAATTTAAAATAATATAAAAGTACTTTTGTTTAAGGATAATAAAAGGGATTTCAGTGTTGATTTAACGCTGAATACAAAGTGAATGCCGTGGAATGAGAGATCTATCTTTTCCCTAAGCAAGTGAATTAGATAGAATTTTATGTTTCAATCTATTTTGTTCAGAGTTTCGCTTGCTGATTACATCAAGTAAATCAATAAATTCTTTTGAAAACAACAGTTTTATGCATCCGTAGTAAAAGATTTAACATTGAGTTCCACAATGAAAATAGAAGACACTCTGTCTACATCGCGTGACAACTTCGCCAATTAAAATTTTTTAAAAATTTAATGATGTTTTTATTGACAATTTAGAGATTTAAATTTATTACAGTCGCAGTTATTTGGCTGTAAAGAAAATTTTAATTTACATTGCGAGATTCAAGGCTATATTTGGCCAGACTTACATTTTGTCATGAAAAAAACAAAAGAAGCTCATAAAACTGTTAAAATGGCAGAAACACATTTTGGACACAACTTGCTTTACACGCTGACAGATGCGTGTTATTTTCTTCACGACAGAATTGACTAATCTGATTTTTATACTGTACACGCAAAACAAAACAAAAACTTCGATGAATCGCTCCAGAAACTATAGTTAAAAAATGAATTATGTAAAAAATATAAGAAAATAATTTTCAAATCCGGCTTAATGGATTTTGTTCAAATTACAGATCATAAACCGTATCAGTGAAGAAACAAAAAGTGTAAATAAAATATAGCTACAGTTTAAGAAAAATGTATTTAACATTTGTCAGTGTTAAATTTCGGTTTTCAATGAATTTTTTTTCGTAAACTTTAACTTGTTTTTATTTAAAAATTTTGTACGCCGACTTAAGTTATAACATTTTATGTATTAACGCATTAGAGTCAAATTACGTTAGAAGGATTTGAGAAAACGTGTTTTTTCTATCACTGATCTTTTAATCACTGACCTTTTCTTCCCGTCAGTGCTCTATCCACTCACCTCGTAAAGGCTACCGCGGTTTCGAAACTCGATCGTTTCATTTTCAGACCGTGATACAAAGTATAAATCCCTCTGTCGAGGTCGTCACAAAGTCAAACAAAACATTAAAACATACATCACAAACGTTGATGAGTCCGGAATGTCACGACGTACAACGAGTCGCGTGTGTAGTTTGGCCAAGCCGAATTTCATCGTGAATATTTTAATAGTGTAATTGTGCTCAGTGTTTGTGATGTGTGTTTTAATGTTTTGTTTGATTTTGTGATACCTCGACAGAAAGGTTTAATATTTTGTATCACGGCCTGAAGATGAAACGATAGAGTTTCGAAACAGCGGTAGCCTTTACGAGGTCAGTGGACAGACCATTGACGGGATGAATAGGTCATAATCCTAATTACTTAAATATGTGGTCCGGTGGCTATGTTACAATAATGAAATGATATTTTAACTTCCCGGTTTTGATTCCAAATCGGAATTTTCTAGAGAAAGGGACTAAAAGGCTACATGTTATGTGGGTTATTTGAGGTAACATCAGTGAAAATCGACATTGCAATTTTTCTAGAAAAATTAAGTTTTTGTTTATTGTTTTAATATAGATTTTTTTTTTTTGTGTTTAACGTCCGACTATTCTGCACATTTGGGCTAATGCAGACGATGAGATGGTTTATAGCGCATGAAAATGTCAAGCCCTAGCCTGGGGGAGGTAGGTTTTAATACAGATCTAACCTTAAATTTCAGTATCACATACATAATTCCAAAAACCACATTAGTGCTTTAAAAACAGGTAGTTTTAAAATTTACTGAATCAAAGTAGTAGTTTTTTCAGAGAAATAGCAATAACACGCACACGCAAGCGAACACACACACACACACACTTGCGAAATAGGACCTTGGAGACATGGCAGCGACAGTGGGACGAATCAACAAATGGACGATGGACATACCAACTCATAGGTAACATCCAGGATTGGTGCAACAGGGATCATGGGGAGGTAGACTTTTATCTCACACAGATTCTCACTGGGCACGGTTGCTTCCGAGCTTAATCGTTCCGTTTCAGGCTGGAAACAGACTCGGCTTGTCCCCTCTGTCTTACAGCAATGAAAGAAGATGCGGAGCATGTGTTTTTCCGGTGTCGGAGATTCAACGAGGAAAGGATGAAGCTGCAAACATATCTGCGAGGCAGCATTATACCGGAAAGTCTGGTTGCGACAATGATGGCTTCAGAGGCCAACTGGAGAGCCATTGCGGGATTCGCTGCACTGGTCATGAAGAGGTTGAGGGATTAGGATCGAGAAAGGAGAGCCAACGCTGTAAAAGAGTATGCGGTCAGCCAAGTCCACCTTCCCACGAAGTAATGCCTGGCGGCCGTTCCGTGGGGGGGGGTTTACAGAAGAGGAATGCTTTTGGTGGTTGGTTTTTTTAGTGGGTAACAATATATCTTAACTTGAGTTTGAACTTAATTCGAGTCCCACACTCTGGGGTAGTGCGTACCCTACCCCAGGTAGTCGATAAAAGACTTTTTCCCTTTTTTGCATCGCACACACACACGCACACGCACACGCACACATCCACACACACACACACACACACACACACACACACACACACACACACACACACACACACACACACACACACACACACACACACACACACACACACACACACACACACACACACACACACACACACACACACACACACTTAACCAAAAATTGAAGTAAAATCCTATTTTTACGGAACCGGGTGCCAAAGTTAGTAATAAATAAAACATTTTATTTAGATTAATTAATTAAGAGTAATTTAGAGTACTCGCGAAACTCTAAATTAAATAATTGAAAGGATGTTTGTTATTTGGACGCCTAGATAAAATGTTCGATTGTTATGCACGATTAAATTTTAATGGGTTCATATTGCAAATTTATAAATTACACCTAAAGAAATTCAAATTATTTACCCAAAATTATATTATTCGTAGGCCAATTTAACGATCTAAAACAAATGTTTATGTGGTTTGTTTCTTTTTTTGTTGTTGTTGATTAGTATGCACGTTTTGTATATTTAAATATAAATAAGTCATGTGATTTTTTTTATTAAAGTACATTCTTTTTATATTAAGAGATAAGCTAAAAGATCTTACAAAGGAAGTAGATTGTTAATCGATATCTATTAAGCAAAAATAACGTTTAATAAAATTATTCTACATCATATTATAGAATATTTCTTTTCATAGAGCAAACATAGGCTTACTGCGCAAGACAGACACTACAAACTCTACCAGCTAACTAAGAAATTGTTTTGCAAAATTAGCTGTTTCGTCACAGAAAATTATCATGTTATAAATTATTCAAAACATAGTTCGTGGTTACATATTTATTCATGCAGTTACATAATATGTTTTCCTTTACACAGCAGCTTTAGTGGCGATTTATCCCGTCCAACGATTCAAATAAGCAAGTTTCTAATTTATTCAGAACATAACTGTCCAACAACTCTATGAAGAAAGTTTCTGGAAGTATTAAAACGTGATAAACCGAGAAAACTCGAGAAAACGATATTTTAGCGTCATCAAAAGCTGTTTACCCAGCCTAATTACTCGAGAACAAGATTCTGGAGGTATCAAAAGCATATGAACCGTTCCAAGGATTTGAAGAAATAGGTTTCTAGCGGAATTGAAAGCTATCATTCGCAAACATTTCAAGAAAAAAGTTTCTTGTAATATTCAAAGCTGATAACTGTACGTTACGTAGAAGAAGCAAGTGTCAAACCATATCAAAAGCAATCACCCCGTCAAACGAAAAAAGGAAGGAAGAAGATGAGAGTATTTCAAGAAAGCCTTATACCCCACCCAACGACTCTAATTAGGCTTGGTAGTATTATCCAAAACCAATATGACAGACCAACGGATCAAAGAAACGAGTTTCTAGAACACTGAAACACCGTCCAAAGACTCGAGAATGTCAGTTTCTAGCAGTATCCAAAGCTGATAACCACGTCCAACTATTTAAGGAAGCAATTTTCTAGCGATATCCAAAGCTGAAAACTTCGTCCAATTGCTCGAGGAAACAAGCTTCTATCTGTATCAGAAACTGAAAACTGCATCCAACTACTTTTAACGAGTAATATTCTAGCAGTATCCAAAGCTGAAACCCCGTCCAACTACTTGAGGAAGCAAGTTTTTAGCGATATTCAAAGCTGAAAACTTCGTCCAATTGCTCGAGGAAACAAGTTTCCAGCTGTATCAGAAACTGAAAACTGCGTCCAACTACTTTTAACGAGTAATATTCTAGCAGTATCCAAAGCTGAAACCCCGTCCAACTATTTGAGGAAGCAAGTTTCTAGCTATATCCAAAGCTGAACCCCCGTCCAACGACTCGAGGAAGTAAGTTTCTAGCGATATCCAAAGCTGAAACCCAGTCCAATGATTCGAAGAAGCACATTTCTAGCGATATCCCAAGCTGAACCCCTCCAAAGACTCGAGGAAGCAAGTTTCTTGCGATATCCAAAGCTGAAACCCAATCCAATGACTCGAGGAAACACGTTTCTAGCGGTGTCCCAAGCTGAAACCCCACCCAAGTTTTAAGAATTAAACTTTAGCGGTATTCAAAGGTGAAAAGAAATCCAACGACTACATCCAAAAGGCAAAAATTCAGGTCAACGACTCAGAGAAGATGTGTCCAAAGTTAAATCTCGCATTAACAATTAGAAGAAGCATAATTATTGTTGTATCCCAAGACAATAACACCGCTAAACGATTCGAGGAAGCAAATTTCTAACGTTATCAGTTAAATATAACCATTTAAACTGATCGACGAAGCATTAATTTAATATTTTGTTCAGAAACATATTGCTTAATCGGACCAGTATGTTTTGCTTGCAAATATATATATAATTTTATTTTTAACATCTAACTACACGAATTAAATAGGGAAATGTGAAGATCGAGCAAAACATAATTTATATAACACGTGATGCATATATCCATTTATAAAAAAAGGAAAGGAAATTGTATTTGCCCGTTGGTTTTGTCTGGATGAGTGTTTGTTTGGCTGAGTGTACGTGTTCGCGAAAGAGCGTGTGTGTGAAAGAGAGAGAGAGAGAGGGATAGAAAGAGAGACAGAGAGTGAAGGGTGTGTGAGAGAGAGAGAGAGAGAGAGAGAGAGAGAGAGAGAGAGAGAGAGAGAGAGAGAGAGAATGTACACGTTTAAACTCTTTAAAATTAATGAAACTTCTATGGTCGCGGTTGACAAAAACATGGGTATAAACATTTCCTTTCTCGGTCACGCTGGATTCCGTAACGTATACCTCACAGCATATATAATTGTTCTTTTACGAGGTGTGTTCAGAAAGTAACGAGAATTTTAATTTTTTGAACAAAATATTTATTTATTCTTCTACATTGATGTTGTCGCCTTCAAAATAGTCCCCACTGGAGATTATGCACTTGTTCCAGCGCTTCTTCCAATCCTCGAAACACTTTTCAAATTCGATCTTTGAGATAGCCTTTAGTTCTTTCAGTGATGCGCTTTTAATGTCATCTACAGCTGTAAAACGACGGCCCTTTAAAGTTCTCTTTATTTTTGGAAATAGGAAAAAGTCACACGGAGCCATGTCTGTCAAATATGGAGCTGGTGCATTATCGTAGTGCAAAGCCATGAATTATTTTTCCACAGATCCGGGCGTTTTTTTCGGATTGCTTCACGCAAACGGCGTTGAACTTGTAGGTAGTACTCCTTATTGACCGTTTCACCTGGTGGCAGGAATTCATGATGCACAATGCCATTAATATCGAAGAACACAGTGAGCATAACCTTCACGTTCGACCGCATTTGTAGAGCCTTTTTCGGTCTTGGCGAGCCAGAATGCCTCCACTGAGATGATTGAGCCTTAGTTTCGACGTCATATCCGTAAACCCATGTTACACACCTGCTATAATACGTTTCAGTAATTTTGCATTGTCGTTGACTTCATTTAGTGACTCCTGAGCAACTTCCATTCGCCGCTGTTTTTGTTCAAAATTCACCAATTTTGGAAAAAAATTTTGCTGCCACGCGTTTCATACACAAAATATTGGAAACAATGCATGACATGATCCAATCGATATGCCAACATCACCAGCGACCTCTCTAATTATGATTCGGCGATTGTTCGTAACCATTCCTTTCACTTTTTCCACGTTTTCATCGCTTGTTGATGTGCTGGGGCGTCCAGGGCGTTCGTCATCTTCAACGTCTTCACGGCCTTCTTGAAAACGCTTATACCACTCGTAAACTCTTGCTTTACTCATAGCAGACTCACCATAGGCCTTTGTTAACATTTCACACACTTTGTTACACTTTATTCCATTTTTACGCAAAATTTGATACAAATTCTTTGATCCATTTCTTTTAACAAACGAAAGTCGCCGAGCTCATAAAAACACGTCTAACCTTAGTGTCTGTCACAGACAAAGTCAACAATGAAAACAGCTGAAAGTTTTATCATACTTCAAGGGCATGTATACCAACATGATAAAAAAAATGTTTGACAATCGGACTCTCCAAACCCGCGAAATTTAAAAATTCTCGTTACTTTCTGAATACACCTCGTATATATGTAGACTTTAAGTGACTACTTATAAACAGCTGATTTCGCACAATAGCTGTTGCTTCAATCTTTAATTGAGGTTATGTTTATTGTTCTCGTTAATTTTAAAAATGTGAATTTTCTAAATTTGTGTAGTTCAAGTATTCAAAGAATATGATCTGTACCGCTTTTTGAATCCCGGAATCACAAATATTATATTTATTGTTATAGTTAGACTACTAAACCCCTTCCTGCATGTGAAAAAGTACAGTTAGAAATGCCACAGGAAGTAGTCACGCAACTCTGTAGTTTGCTGAAGTAGCTTTGCACAGACAAAACTCTGTGAGAGATAAAGTGAGCCCTGAGCAACAAGAAATACTGCCAGGAAATAGTCACGCAACTCTGTAGTTTGCTGAAGTAGCTTTGCACAGACAAAACTCTGTGAGAGATAAAGTGAGCCCTGAGCAACAAGAAATACTGCCAGGAAGTAGTCACGCAACTCTGTAGTTTGCTGAAGTAGCTTTGCACAGACAAAACTCTGTGAGAGATAAAGTGAGCCCTGAGCAACAAGAAATACTGCCAGGAAGTAGTCACGCAACTCTGTAGTTTGCTGAAGTAGCTTTGCACAGACAAAACTCTGTGAGAGATAAAGTGAGCCCTGAGCAACAAGAAATACTGCCAGGAAATAGTCACGCAACTCTGTAGTTTGCTGAAGTAGCTTTGCACAGACAAAACTCTGTGAGAGATAAAGTGAGCCCTGAGCAACAAGAAATACTGCCAGGAAGTAGTCACGCAACTCTGTAGTTTGCTGAAGTAGCTTTGCACAGACAAAACTCTGTGAGAGATAAAGTGAGCCCTGAGCAACAAGAAGTACTGCCATGCATCGATGCCTTAACAAGTAATTTTGCAGACACTAACCCGCTCAATGGCAATTTTATCTGACTCACATAAACTCACCTGTAAGTTGATGCTGGTAATCAACAATCGGACTTATATTTGTAGATATACATCGTAATTTTACTTTAAATTTGAAAATCAAGTGTGCAATATTTCATCAAGATCGGAATAAAATTTTTAAACTTGTATTAACCCTTCGCTGGGCGCACCTAGGTGTATCACACAACCGGGCGCGCCGCGGCAATTTGGCCTCAATGCCAATTCCGCGTTTGTACACATGTAAACTCATTTTAAGTGGACGCATTGCATTATTTTTTATTATACTTTGTTTCTAATTGATCTATTTTAATTTTCAGTTTCTTAATAGTTATATTTATTTAAAAATGCTATATTTGAAACATAGAATGAATACAACATTTTCTGAAAAAGGATTTCATTTTATACAAGAAACATGACAAATATTACGGAATTATTAGTGGTCACACTTATCAAAAAACTAAATTTATAAACAAAAATTTTTAATTAATATTTACAAATTTAATCTGAATCAACGTCCATTGTTTCAGCTTCGTGCAAACAGCGGTCATCTGGATGTGATTCTTAAAACATTCTTATTACATTCTTTGCAGACAATTTTGGTTCTGTTATTTTTGTGTGGTCCGAAAATATGACAAACAGGTCTACGTGTTGGTACGTAAGCCTGTTGATTTTCCAATAACTTATATTTCCAAAAAAACTTGAAGATATTTTGGAAGAGTTAGGATTGTCGCTCTAGCTTTCAAGTGTCCACTCATGAAACTGAGTGCCATTTTTTCAAAAAGTTGCGTCTTCGCTCACTGTAATCCCAATGGTTGAATTTGTAAATTATATTTGCATTTATTCCGGCAATGTCTAAATGTCGATAAAAAAGGGCCATTGTCCAACGCCTCGTGCTTCGGGATGTCGAGTAACTGGCACACATTTGATCGACAGTATCAACGTCACATTTTGTAGCGTTATAATCCAAATTTACATCAGACTTTTTGGGATCTTCATCAATAGTATTCTATTGACATGATAAAAAATACTAAACTAAAACACTAAAACACAAAACTATCTGAAGTATAAAAGTGACTATGCACAAATATAGTGAGAATTTTTATTCTCACTACGAAAACAGTTACACGATTGGGCGCGCCAATAATATATTAGTGTAATAATGAAGTGGTGTATTTGTGTAGTAAGGTAAAACCAGTCTTCTAATCTGTGTAGTAGTGCAGTAATGTAATTGTGTAGTACTGTAATAATGTAGTAGTATAATTGTGTAGTAATATATTAGTGTAATAGTGAAGTGGTGTAGTTCAGTAGGACTATAATTATGTAATAGGCACAAATTTAGTCGTCTAATCTGTGTAGTAGTGCAGTAATGTAATTGTGTAGTACTGTAATAATGTAGTAATATAATTGTGTAGTAATATATTAGTGTAATAGTGAAGTGGTGTAGTTCAGTAGGACTATAATTATGTAATAAGTACAAATTTAGTCGTCTAATCTGTGTAGTAGTGCTAAAGCAATTGTGTAACACTGTAATAATGTAGTAATGGAGTAATATTGTAGTGTATTGGTGTTATAGTGTAGTTGAGTTATTATGTAGGAATTTATTTTTAATTGGGGAGTAGTGTAGTGTGTTGTACTACATCCGTAACTTAGTACAAACACGTAGACCTAAGTTTTATTTTTTAACAATGTGTATTTGCTTGAAAATAGATAATTAATTAAGGAAAAATTAAGATACTGTAATAAGATTTTTTTTAATTTAAAAAAAATGATGTTTTTTTTTAAAAAACAATAAATATGTTTTAATTGGCTTTGCAATCAAATATGATTTAAAGTCAGAGGAATAGGTCCAGGTTACAAGAAAACTGTGCTAAATCCGAACGACGCAAATATGGAAATTTTTTAGAATAAATTTGAATTATCTTCTCGTTGGGTGTGAAAATGTAATCAAAAACTGTCACAGATTCCCAGCAAATAAAGAGACAGAAAAATGCAAACAAATAACCAACATGCCATTCGGTTATTTGGTGGTTAAAAGTCTGGTTACCAACATGTCGTGTTTAAACATCAACTAAATCTACCCATTATTTAATTGCTCTATTTCCTATAGTTCTTTTTACTGACAAGAAAAAATTTAAATTATTTTCGGCCTTCGTGTATTCTGTTGTTTTAGGGTATGCGTTTTGTGTCTTTGGTTCAGGCCATTACGAGAACTTCGCAAATAATTTTAAAATTAAAAATAAATTATAAAAAAATATTAATAAAAACATGCACCTGTCTGTAAACGTGATAAAAGGGAACTAAAAAAAGGTAAAAACAAACCCAATAATATTACATAAACGAGTGGTGAAAATGTTTGTATTTTACAAAAAAATATGAAAAGGAAACCTCTTACCGCTGTCAGGTTAACATTCGCACTTTTAGTGTAATTTAAAATCCTAATCTATGAATATTTTAACTGATTACGATAATGCAATTTGATTTTTAAAAAGTATCGGAAGAAAATTACAATTTCTTAATTGTCGCCATTTTGAAACCATTAAATACAATTTGCTAAGCAACAAACTCCTAAACCTTGTTTGTGAGTTGATGTTTTTAGGCGCGCGCGCACACACACACACACACACACACACACACACACACACACATATATATATATATATATTATTTAATTGCTCCATTAATTAATTATATATTATTATTATTATTAATATTAATTGCTCTGAGGATGAATTGAATGTTTTAAACAAAGGAGTCAAAAATCAGACCCCCACAACATCCTCATTGAAAAACTTTCATTTAAATCAAATTTAATATATGACATGGCTCTAAGGATAAGTGATTTGAATAAATAACATAAACCAACAGACGCACCGTAACTGATAATACTGACGGGCGCGCTACAACTGATGAAGACTCCGCAATCCGGAATGTAATAACATACAAATCGCACATATATATATATATATATATATATATATATATATATATATATATATATATATATATCATACGAGTAGGCCTAATATGTAGGGCCTATATAAAACTACACAACTTAAAACGTATACTAAAAACGTACGACTCGCTAAAAAGAGTCATTCTAAGATTTGTTTTAGGACTGGTAAGCAAATAAATTTTAATAAACATTAAACCAAAAGTGTACTCTTGTTTCCACACATCAGCTTTGGAAATTACCATCCATTAATTATCAAATTAAATATTCAGTTATTTAGTGGCTGGAGATAATCGTGTAGGACTTATTATCAGATCGTTCTAAAATTTATACTGAATTTATAAATCATGGAATAACAAGTTAAATATAAATTAGAAATTAATTAAGCAGAATGGTAGATAAGGGAGATAAACATATAATTAAACAATTTTAGCCTAATTCCTGCTAACATGTTTAACATTCGTCCTGTAAGTTAACGTTCGGTAAGACGGTGTTTAACTTCTGTAAGATAACTTAATTTTGAATTTCAAAGTGGACAAGACTGTGTTTAACACCTGTAAGATAACTTAACGTTGAATTTCAAAGTGAACAATATGGTGTTTAACACCCGTCTCATAACAATGTTGAATTTTAAGGCGGATTAAGCGGTGTTTAACATCTGTAAGCAAATGTCAAGTTGAATTTCAAAGTGGTCAAGACGGTGTTTAACACCTGTAAGATAACGTAACGTTAAATTTCAAAGTGGCAAGTTGGTGTTTAACATTTGTGAGATAACGTAACGTTGAACTTTAAAATGGACAAGATGGTGTTTAAATTCCATCTATAACGTAAAGTTGAATTTCGAGGCGGGTAAGACGGTGTTTAACACCTGTGAGATAACGTAACGTTGAACTTTAAAATGGGCAAGTTGGTGTTTAAAATCCATCTATATTGTAAAGTGGAATTTCAAGGCGAGTAAGACGGTGTTTAACAACTGTAAGATAACGTAACGTTGAATTTCAAAATTGAAATCCATCTATAAAGTAAAGTTGAATTTCAAAGTGGTCAAGACGGTGTTTAATACCTGTGAGATAACGTAACGTAGAACTTTAAAATGGACAAGATGGTGTTTAAAATCCATCAATAACGTACAGTTGAATTTCAAGGCGGGTAAGACGGTGTTTAAAATCCATCTATAACGTAAAGTTGCATTTCAAGGTGGGTAAAACGGTGTTTAACACCTGTAAAATAACGTAACGTTGAATTTCAAAATGGGCAAGATGGTGTTTAAAATCCATCTATAACGTAAAGTTGAATTTCAAGGCGGGTAAGACTGTGTTTAACACCTGTAAGATAACGTAACGTTGAATTTCAAAATTAAAATCCATCTATAAAGTAAAGTTGAATTTCAAAATGGGCAAGATGGTGTTTAAAATCCATCTATAACGTAAAGTTGAATTTCAAGGCGGGTAAGACTGTGTTTAACACCTGTAAGATAACGTAACGTTGAATTTCAAAATTAAAATCCATCTATAAAGTAAAGTTGAATTTCAAAATGGTCAAGACGGTGTTTAATACCTGTGAGATAACGTAACGTTGAACTTTAAAATGGACAAGATGGTATTTAAAATCCATCTATAACGTAAAGTTGCATTTCAAGGCGGGTAAGACGGTGTTTAACACCTGTAAGATAACGTAACGTTGAATTTCAAAATTAAAATCCATCTATAAAGTAAAGTTGAATTTCAAAGTGGTCAAGACGGTGATACCTATAAGATAACGTAACGTTGAACTTCAAAATGGACAAGATGGTGTTTAAAATCCATCTATAATGTAAAGTGGAGTTTCAAAATGGGCAAGATGGTGTTTAAAATCCAGCTATAACGTAAAGCTGAATTTCAAGGCGGGTAAGATGGTGTTTAACACCTGTGAGATAACGTAACTTTGAACTTTAAAATGGACAAGATGGTGTTTAAAATCCATCTATAACGTAAAGTTGAATTTCAAGGCGGGTAAGACGGTGTTTAATACCTGTGAGATAACGTAACGTTGAACTTTAAAATGGACAAGATGGTGTTTAAAATCCATCTATAACGTAAAGTTGAATTTCAAGGCGGTGTTTAATACCTGTGAGATAACGTAACTTTGAACTTTAAAATGGACAAGATGGTGTTTAAAATCCATCTATAACGTAAAGTTGAATTTCAAGGCGGGTAAGACGGTGTTTAACACCTGTAAAATAAAGTAACGTTGAAATTCAAAATGGGAAAGATGATGTTTAAAATCCATCTATAACGTAAAATTGAATTTCAAAGTGGTCAAGACGGTGTGTAACACCTGTAAGATAACGTAAGGTTGAATTTCAAAGGGGCAGGTTGGCGTTTAACATCTTTGAGATAACGTTACGTTGAACTTCAAAATGGACAAGATGAGTTTAAAATCCATCTATTACGTAAAGTTGAATTTCAAGGCGGGTAAGACGTTGTTTAACACCTGTAAGATAACGTAACGTTGAATTTCAAAGTGGCAAGATGGTGTTTAACACCTGTAAGATAACGTAAGGTTAAATTTCAAAGGGGCAGGTTGGCGTTTAACATCTTTGAGATAACGTAACGTTGAACTTCAAAATGGACAAGATGAGTTTAAAATCCATCTATTACGTAAAGTTGAATTTCAAGGCGGGTAAGACGTTGTTTAACACCTGTAAGATAACGTAACGTTGAATTTCAAAGTGGCAAGATGGTGTTTAACACCTGTAAGATAACGTAAGGTTAAATTTCAAAGGGGCAGGTTGGCGTTTAACATCTTTGAGATAACGTTACGTTGAACTTCAAAATGGACAAGATGAGTTTAAAATCCATCTATTACGTAAAGTTGAATTTCAAAGCGGGTAAGACGTTGTTTAACACCTGTAAGATAACGTAACGTTGAATTTCAAAGTGGCAAGATGGTGTTTAACATCTGTTCAATGATACAACGTTGAGTTTAAAGTGGGTAAAACAGTGTTAAACAAAACCCTCTGATAACGTAGTGTTGTATTTCAATTTTAAATCTGTACAAAATAAGGTCTGAATAGATTTTGTGTTATATTACGTTAAGCCCAAAGTTTTACAATTTATTGAAGATATTAAGTTATTGAAGTGAAAACTTCTTTAGCGAGGTTGTGTATTTTTTTTGGATAGGCAAAAAGCATTGAACTCACGTCAGATGTTATAGCGACACCGTCACCGCTACCATGTGATATATAATGTATACTGTGTATATAGTATATAAAATAATATAAGATGCACGCCACGCGTATATACTATAAAATTATATGCATATACTTTCATATATCCTTTCATATAAAAGTATGGTCTATATATATATATATATATATATATATATATATATATATATATATATATATATAATACGAATCGTATACTGGCTACTGGCATCTGTCTCTTTCTAGTTCTATACTCTACGTATATATGTGCTTTTTCTACAGTATATACGTAGTTCACAAAGTATAAAGAGCACGTGTTTTCATATAGGCTGTTAATATTCTTCTTTTTATTTTCAAAATCTTCAAATAAACAATAAAAAAATAAATTATTTTAGAAATTATTCCCTAAACATTCCAAAAGATTCAAAAATGCACAACGTTATTTGTTCAAGTTTTCACTTCTGTCGGCACTCCCGGAGTGCAGCCCGCAGTTGTTTGTATATGTTATTGTATTATTGTTTGGCAAATATTAATTTAGAAATTATACAAATCCAATCAGATTTGTATTGCATACAACTTTAACCTAAGAGTGGAAGTGACAAATGGTAAAATTTTGTGAAACTTCCGGCTTAGCTAAACCACACTGTTGAAATTTTAAAACAATTATTTTTATGTTTGTTTACATACAATAAATATCAATTTACATAAAAATTGTCAAGAATCAAGAAATGTTTTTTTTAAGACAGTAGTTAAACTGCTACTCTTATCTAAGAATTGCTACTTTTGTTTTAATAAATCTAACAATCCCTTACAAAGAGCTGTAATGAGAAATTAGCAATAACAGTGTAGTAAAACAGTGCAGATTTTGCTATGAGATAAGAAAATACTCTCCTGTAAATGCTGGTCAAGAAGATTTAAAACTAATGAGGAGCTGCTTTCCTAGCTGTTTATCACCAAATTACTCCCTTGCTTTCAATATCTTCGTCCCTCAATTTTTTGTCCAGCTCATGAGCTTATTGTCCGTATTTCGGTTTTAACTTATTACAGGCAGTCTTAAGAGCCCGGCTAACTAACTAACCACCTGGTACCACATAAACTACAATATCTTTTTACTTACTGAAGGATGATCTCCTTTGACATTTTGGAGAGTCTTGTTGTGTGCAGTTGGAGGGGTCTTGTTTTCCTGAAGCGTTGAAGATGTTGGCGCCGGAGTACCAGCAGCAGGAGACTTACTGCCTGGGCTGCCTGTAGTCCTGCAAACAGAAACATAACTTACTTAAACGGATCCCGTATAATCTTTTCATCACAAACGAGGTTAATAATTCATCGAATCTTATTTGTTATTAATACTAGGCATCGCTTTAATAAATATACATGACTCAAATTAACTCAAACATTTGAAATACAAGCTAAAGATCAAAGCTAGGATTTTAATTCATAAAAATGAGGATACTAACTTTAAAAAAAGGCAAAATTAATGAATACCGAAATATATTCTGTATTCATTGGTAAAACGCCAAGGAAGGGTGCTTAACTAGGGTATTTAAATAAACTGAGAGAGAAAAACGAAAAAAACGATTTTGTGTCCGACCATGGATAAGAAGGAGAAAGATACCAGGTGTGAATGCCGCTATTATTGTAAAGAATTGTATCCGAAAGATCGTGATTCAAATAAACGATTTTTAAGAACGAGTGCATTTTAAATCGCGGATTTTGTAAGCACTAGTGTAGATATTCCAAAAAAACTTTTCTTTTTCATATTGTAGAATTAATGTTTTTACTGCTTCCATGACAATTTCGCCTTCGTTTTAAAATGTATGCATCGAAAGGAACGGAAGGAATAACGTGAAACAAACAGGAAATGACAAACATCTTGAAGTTATATCCTACGTATTTTGAAAATCTTTTCAAAGATTCATTAAAGATTGATTAAAGGGTTATTTCATCAAAGAACCGTCAAACTTATTCCATCAAAGAGCTTTGAAATTTGACGTTTCTATGATAGTGTAACATGCCCCTTAGTAAGATTACAATTGTAATTAATAGAATGTGTTTTTTGTAAACCCTCATTGGAAAATGAGGTACTAGAGTAGTTATCATGGTAATACCCAAAACTGGAACCTTTATAAAAATGAGGATACTAACTTAATAAAAAAGGCAAAACTAATGAGTAACGAAGATTATTCTGTATTCATTGATAAAACGCCAAGGAAGGGTGCTTAACTAGGGTATTGCCTTGGTAGCAAGGTAAACGACCAAGCTACGGTACTTAACCCGAAAACCGTCCTAACACGTTAAGACCCAAGTTAGGGAGCAATACTAGGGTATTTCCTTGGTAACAAGGTAAACGACCAAGCTAAGGTACTTAACCCGAAAACCGTCCTAACACGTTAAGACCCAAGTTAGGGAGCAATACTAGGGTATTTCCTTGGTAACAAGGTAAACGACCAAGCTAAAGTACTTAACCCGAAAACCGTCCTAACACGTTAAGACCCAAGTTAGGGATGCAATACTAGGGTATTTCCTTGGTAACAAGGTAAACGACCAAGCTAAGGTACTTAACCCGAAAACCGTCCTAACACGTTAAGACGCAAGTTAGGGAGCAATACTAGGGTATTTCCTTGGTAACAAGGTAAACGACCAAGCTAAGGTACTTAACCCGAAAACCGTCCTAACACGTTAAGACCCAAGTTAGGGTGCTTTACTAGGGCATTGCCTTGGTAACAAGGTAAACGACCAAGCTAAGGTGCTTAACCCGAAAACCGTCCTAACACGTTAAGACTCGAGTTAGGGTGCTTTACTAGGGCATTGCCTTGGTAACAAGGTAAACGACCAAGCTAAGGTGCTTAACCCGAAAACCGTCCTAACACGTTAAGACCCAAGTTAGGGAGCAATACTAGGGTATTTCCTTGGTAACAAGGTAAACGACCAAGCTAAGGTGCTTAACCCGAAAACCGTCCTAACACGTTAAGACCCAAGTTAGGGATGCAATACTAGGGTATTTCCTTGGTAACAAGGTAAACGACCAAGCTAAGGTGCTTAACCCGAAAACCGTCCTAACACGTTAAGACCCAAGTTAGGGTGCTTTACTAGGGCATTGCCTTGGTAACAAGGTAAACGACCAAGCTAAGGTGCTTAACCCGAAAACCGTCCTAACACGTTAAGACCCAAGTTAGGGATGCAATACTAGGGTATTTCCTTGGTAACAAGGTAAACGACCAAGCTAAGGTGCTTAACCCGAAAACCGTCCTAACACGTTAAGACTCGAGTTAGGGTGCTTTACTAGGGCATTGCCTTGGTAACAAGGTAAACGACCAAGCTAAGGTGCTTAACCCGAAAACCGTCCTAACACGTTAAGACCCAAGTTAGGGAGCAATACTAGGGTATTTCCTTGGTAACAAGGTAAACGACCAAGCTAAGGTGCTTAACCCGAAAACCGTCCTAACACGTTAAGACCCAAGTTAGGGATGCAATACTAGGGTATTTCCTTGGTAACAAGGTAAACGACCAAGCTAAGGTGCTTAACCCGAAAACCGTCCTAACACGTTAAGACCCAAGTTAGGGATGCAATACTAGGGTATTTCCTTGGTAACAAGGTAAACGACCAAACTAAGGTGCTTAACCCGAAAACCGTCTTAACACGTTAAGACCCAAGTTAGGGTGCTTTACTAGGGCATAACAAGGTAAACGACCAAGCTAAGGTGCTTAACTAAAAAAAGTCTTAATATCAAGTTAAAGACCCAAATTAATGTGCATTACCAGGACATTGCCTTGGTAACAAGGTAAACGACCAAGCTAAGGTACTTAACCCGAAAACCGTCTTAACACGTTAAGACCCAAGTTAGGGAGCAATACTAGGATATTTCCTTGGTAACAAGGTAAACGACCAAACTAAGGTGCTTAACCCGAAAACCGTCTTAACACGTTAAGACCCAAGTTAGGGTGCTTTACTAGGGCATAACAAGGTAAACGACCAAGCTAAGGCGCTTAACTAAAAAAAGTCTTAATATCAAGTTAAAGACCCAAATTAATGTGCATTACCAGGACATTGCCTTGGTAAGAAGGTAAACGACCAAGCTAAGGTCTTTAACTCGAAAAACGTCTTAATAACAAGTTAATGACCCAAGTTAAGGTGCATTACCAGGGTAATGCCTTGGTAACAAGGTACATAACCAAACTAGGGTACGGTGCCCGAGAACGGTCTTAATAAGTTAAAGGCCCAAGTTAGGTTGCATTACTAGTACATCGCCTTGGTAATAGGTAAACGACCAAGCTAAGTTGCATAACTCGTTGCAACGCCTTAGAAACAAAGTAAAAAAAAGAAAAGTAGTGTGCTGTACCAGGACATCGTCTTACAAACAAGATGAAAACCCAAGTAGGGTCCTTAAGTCGAGTACTGCCATTGTAACAAGATCAACACCCAAGTTAAAGTGCTTAACCGAGGCAATGCTTCAGCAACAACGCAAAGTTTCAAGTTAGGGCGCTTATCTCGGGGCACCACTTTATTTACTATTCATAATCAATATGTCAATTAAAAAAAGGTCCACTAAATTCAAACGAAATAAATGTTAAAGTTTAAAATGATTTGTACAATTTTCGAAGTTATGTAGATAGAAAAAAGTATTTTTCAAAAAATATTTTATCAACAGAAAGAAAAATGTATAAAAAGGAAATAAGAAATAGGAAACAAGCAATTTACCTTTACTTAAAATGTATCTATAATTAGAGCGAAATAAATATGATAAGGTTTGTTTTTTTTTGTTCAAAGTTAATTGATTAGTTATGTTACAGGCTGGTAAACTGTTTGTTTATAAGCAGTCGTTCTTTATTTGTTGCGCAGTAATTTTTGCATAACATATTTACACTTTAAAGGTTTAAACTTAACAAAAATAATTTACAGTCGATCTTTTTTTTTAATTTCAAAATTCATATTTCTTTTTTTGCGTAATATTTTTAATCAATAAAATGTAAGGTTACTAAAAGGTAACCCAGTTATGAGTAAAATTTACCAGTTAATTTTTTTAATTCACTTATTTGAAGTATAATATAAACAAATTGCAGAGGGAACCAACAAACCCCTCACAGCTGAGGTTAAAATACCCCGGCGCCACTGTAGTCGTCAGTTCACAATGAATTAGCCCACAACCCTTAACTCGAGTGATTTAGCATTACACTAACTGAAACTACTGTATACCAATGTTGACTCCGCCCATTGCAACAAGCTGTGGCAAAACACTGACACTGTATTAGTACGGAATACCGTGACCAATGACGGGAAATCGTGTTTACGTTAATTTTTTTAAAAACTAGACGTATATACGTGTTATTCCATCACTGTCTAGTAAAATAAAACACTACGAAGTTTGTTTTGACATAAATAATTGACCGAGCGAAGCGAACGTTAGGAATTAATTGTTAGATTTATGTGTTTTTTACGCAGTTTTGATCAAACGCAATGACCGATTGTTGTAAAATTTGGTACGAAGATACTTGTATAGAGCCCGAATACAATCTTGTTATACGTAATATTTATTTTTCGCTCTCTTCCTTTTCAAGAAGGCAGCCTCTTAACGATAACGATTCTACGCAGTTTTAGCAAAAACACTTACGTATAAAATATTTTACGAAGGTACCTTGTATAAAGCCCGAACGAAGTATGTGTAAGATGTTTTCTCTCTTCCTTTTCAAGAAGGCAGCCTCTGATTTACTATAATTATTATACTCATTTACAGCCTAATGCATTCACCGATTGTTTCGAAACATGGAACGAAAGTATCTTGTATAAATCCCGAATGATTTATGTGTAAGATGTTTTTTCTCATTCATTTCCTTTTCAAGAAGGCAGCCTCTGATTTAACTATAATTATTATACTCATTTACAGCCTAATGCATTCACCGATTGTTTCGAAACATGGAACGAAAGTATCTTGTATAAATCCCGAATGATTTATGTGTAAGATGTTTTTTCTCATTCATTTCCTTTTCAAGAAGGCAGCCTCTGATTTAACGATAATTATTATACTCATTTACAGCCTAATGCATTCACCGATTGTTTCGAAACTTGGAACGAAAGTATCTTGTATAAATCCCGAATGATTTATGTGTAAGATGTTTTTCTCATTCATTTCCTTTTCAAGAAGGCAGCCTCTGATTTAACGATAATTATTATACTCATTTACAGCCTAATGCATTCACCGATTGTTTCGAAACATGGAACGAAAGTATCTTGTATAAATCCCGAATGATTTATGTGTAAGATGTTTTTCTCATTCATTTCCTTTTCAAGAAGGCAGCCTCTGATTTAACGATAATTATTATACTCATTTATAGCCTAATGCATTCACCGATTGTTTCGAAACATGGAACGAAAGTATCTTGTATAAATCCCGAATGATTTATGTGTAAGATGTTTTTCTCATTCATTTCCTTTTCAAGAAGGCAGCCTCTGATTTAACTATAATTATTATACTCATTTATAGCCTAATGCAATCACCGATTGTTTCGAAACATGGAACGAAAGTATCTTGTATAAATCCCGAATGATTTATGTGTAAGATGTTTTTTCTCATTCATTTCCTTTTCAAGAAGGCAGCCTCTGATTTAACTATAATTATTATACTCATTTATAGCCTAATGCATTCACCGATTGTTTCGAAACTTGGAACGAAAGTATCTTGTATAAATCCCGAATGATTTATGTGTAAGATGTTTTTTCTCATTCATTTCCTTTTCAAGAAGGCAGCCTCTGATTTAACGATAATTATTATACTCATTTACAGCCTAATGCATTCACCGATTGTTTCGAAACATGGAACGAAAGTATCTTGTATAAATCCCGAATGATTTATGTGTAAGATGTTTTTTCTCATTCATTTCCTTTTCAAGAAGGCAGCCTCTGATTTAACTATAATTATTATACTCATTTATAGCCTAATGCATTCACCGATTGTTTCGAAACATGGAACGAAAGTATCTTGTATAAATCCCGAATGATTTATGTGTAAGATGTTTTTCTCATTCATTTCCTTTTCAAGAAGGCAGCCTCTGATTTAACGATAATTATTATACTCATTTACAGCCTAATGCATTCACCGATTGTTTCGAAACATGGAACGAAAGTATCTTGTATAAATCCCGAATGATTTATGTGTAAGATGTTTTTCTCATTCATTTCCTTTTCAAGAAGGCAGCCTCTGATTTAACGATAATTATTATACTCATTTATAGCCTAATGCAATCACCGATTGTTTCGAAACATGGAACGAAGGTACCTTGTATAAATCCCGAATGATTTATGTGTAAGATGTTTTTTCTCATTCATTTCCTTTTCAAGAAGGCAGCCTCTGATTTAACTATAATTATTATACTCATTTATAGCCTAATGCATTCACCGATTGTTTCGAAACATGGAACGAAAGTATCTTGTATAAATCCCGAATGATTTATGTGTAAGATGTTTTTTCTCATTCATTTCCTTTTCAAGAAGGCAGCCTCTGATTTAACTATAATTATTATACTCATTTATAGCCTAATGCAATCACCGATTGTTTCGAAACATGGAACGAAAGTATCTTGTATAAATCCCTAATGATTTATGTGTAAGATATTTTTTCTCATTCATTTCCTTTTCAAGAAGGCAGCCTCTGATTTAACGATAATTATTATACTCATTTATAGCCTAATGCATTCACCGATTGTTTCGAAACTTGGAACGAAGGTACCTTGTATAAATCCCGAATGATTTATGTGTAAGATGTTTTTTCTCATTCATTTCCTTTTCAAGAAGGCAGCCTCTGATTTAACTATAATTATTATACTCATTTATAGCCTAATGCAATCACCGATTGTTTCGAAACATGGAACGAAAGTATCTTGTATAAATCCCGAATGATTTATGTGTAAGATGTTTTTTCTCATTCATTTCCTTTTCAAGAAGGCAGCCTCTGATTTAACTATAATTATTATACTCATTTATAGCCTAATGCATTCACCGATTGTTTCGAAACTTGGAACGAAAGTATCTTGTATAAATCCCGAATGATTTATGTGTAAGATGTTTTTTCTCATTCATTTCCTTTTCAAGAAGGCAGCCTCTGATTTAACGATAATTATTATACTCATTTACAGCCTAATGCATTCACCGATTGTTTCGAAACATGGAACGAAAGTATCTTGTATAAATCCCGAATGATTTATGTGTAAGATGTTTTTTCTCATTCATTTCCTTTTCAAGAAGGCAGCCTCTGATTTAACTATAATTATTATACTCATTTATAGCCTAATGCATTCACCGATTGTTTCGAAACATGGAACGAAAGTATCTTGTATAAATCCCGAATGATTTATGTGTAAGATGTTTTTTCTCATTCATTTCCTTTTCAAGAAGGCAGCCTCTGATTTAACGATAATTATTATACTCATTTACAGCCTAATGCATTCACCGATTGTTTCGAAACATGGAACGAAAGTATCTTGTATAAATCCCGAATGATTTATGTGTAAGATGTTTTTTCTCATTCATTTCCTTTTCAAGAAGGCAGCCTCTGATTTAACGATAATTATTATACTCATTTATAGCCTAATGCAATCACCGATTGTTTCGAAACATGGAACGAAGGTACCTTGTATAAATCCCGAATGATTTATGTGTAAGATGTTTTTTCTCATTCATTTCCTTTTCAAGAAGGCAGCCTCTGATTTAACTATAATTATTATACTCATTTATAGCCTAATGCATTCACCGATTGTTTCGAAACATGGAACGAAAGTATCTTGTATAAATCCCGAATGATTTATGTGTAAGATGTTTTTTCTCATTCATTTCCTTTTCAAGAAGGCAGCCTCTGATTTAACTATATTTATTATACTCATTTATAGCCTAATGCAATCACCGATTGTTTCGAAACATGGAACGAAAGTATCTTGTATAAATCCCTAATGATTTATGTGTAAGATATTTTTTCTCATTCATTTCCTTTTCAAGAAGGCAGCCTCTGATTTAACGATAATTATTATACTCATTTATAGCCTAATGCATTCACCGATTGTTTCGAAACTTGGAACGAAGGTACCTTGTATAAATCCCGAATGATTTATGTGTAAGATGTTTTTTCTCATTCATTTCCTTTTCAAGAAGGCAGCCTCTGATTTAACTATAATTATTATACTCATTTATAGCCTAATGCAATCACCGATTGTTTCGAAACATGGAACGAAAGTATCTTGTATAAATCCCGAATGATTTATGTGTAAGATGTTTTTTCTCATTCATTTCCTTTTCAAGAAGGCAGCCTCTGATTTAACTATAATTATTATACTCATTTATGGCCTAATGCATTCACCGATTGTTTCGAAACTTGGAACGAAGGTACCTTGTATAAATCCCGAATGATTTATGTGTAAGATTTTTTTTCTCATTCATTTCCTTTTCAAGAAGGTAGCCTCTGATTTAACTATAATTATTATACTCATTTATAGCCTAATGCATTCACCGATTGTTTCGAAACTTGGAACGAAAGTACCTTGTATAAATCCCGAATGATTTATGTGTAAGATGTTTTTTCTAATTCATTTCCTTTTCAAGAAGGTAGCCTCTGATTTAACTATAATTATTATACTCATTTATAGCCTAATGCATTCACCGATTGTTTCGAAACTTGGAACGAAAGTACCTTGTATAAATCCCGAATGATTTATGTGTAAGATGTTTTTTCTCATTCATTTCCTTTTCAAGAAGGTAGCCTCTGATTTAACTATAATTATTATACTCATTTATAGCCTAATGCATTCACCGATTGTTTCGAAACTTGGAACGAAAGTACCTTGTATAAAGCCCGAACGAAGTATGTGTAAGATGTTTTCTCTCTTCCTTTTCAAGAAGGCAGCCTCTGATTTAACTATAATTATTATACTCATTTATAGCCTAATGCATTCACCGATTGTTTCGAAACATGGAACGAAAGTATCTTGTATAAATCCCGAATGATTTATGTGTAAGATGTTTTTTCTCATTCATTTCCTTTTCAAGAAGGTAGCCTCTGATTTAACTATAATTATTATACTCATTTATAGCCTAATGCATTCACCGATTGTTTCGAAACTTGGAACGAAGGTACCTTGTATAAATCCCGAATGATTTATGTGTAAGATGTTTTCTCATTCCCTTCCTTTTCAAGGAGGCATCCTTTGATTTAACGATAACTAGTGTACTTAGTTTTAGCTTAATGCATTCACCGATTGTTTCGAAACTTGGAACGAAAGTCTTGTATAAATCCCGAACGAAGTATGTATAAGATTTTTTCTCATTCCCTTCCTTTTCAAAGAGTCATCCTTTGATTTAACGATAAGGCGTATACTTAGTTTTAGCCTAATGCATTCAACGATTGTTTCGAAACGTGGAACGAAGGTATAAAGCCCGAATGATTTAAGTGTAAGATTTTTTTTCTCATTTCCTTCCTTTTCAAGGAGACATCCTTTGATTTAACGATAACCCGTAATCCTTAGTTTTGGCCTAATGCATTCACCGATTGTTTCGAAACCTGATACGATGGCACCTTGTATAAAGCTCGAATGACGTGTAAGATATTTTCCCAATTCACTTCTTGTTTCAAGCGTCCACCGCGACTTAATGATCAGTGTATTTGCTGGCTAATTTCTGTAATAGTGGCTGAACGGCACGGCCTATCATAATTGTTACCGCTTCATGGAGAAGGAACACAGAATTCCCAATAAAGTTGTAATTAATTAAAAATATACTGCGAGGTCTACTGTTCATTGAAATAAAACATAATTTTAATCACTTAATTGCACGAATAATATATAAATCTACATTCCATACACAACAAATCAGGTTTGTTTAGCCTATTTTTTTTCAATCGGAAACATTTTAATCTTGTTAACTATCTACGAATGTAGTGAATTAGTTCAAATACAAGATAAGTTTTGACGTTGAGTCGTGAAAGGTGAATCGTTTCATACCGCGAAATGAAACAAAGTTTATAAAACGTTTAGTTAATGAAAAATAAATTTATATATTTAGCTTTAGTTTAGTATTTATAATTAAAGTGTTAAAATGTAGTGTGTGTGTGTGTGTGTGTGTGTGTGTGTGTGTGTGTGTGTGTGTGTGTGCGTGTGTGTGCGAAAATTTAAATGTAATATTAAAATTCAGTTATTAAATAAATAACTATCGTACAGACAGTTTGAACCTTACAAATACAGAAAGATACATTTTAAGAACAATACGAAAAATAACTGCGAAACGACTTTTGAAATCGTTAAGATATTTTGTTTACTGATTGGTTGACACTAGTGATGGGTTGCTATTTAACAATCTGTTATTTTTTAGCTGCTAAATGGTTTTAGCATTAGCAGACTGCCACTTAAAAATAACAGATAATAAACAAACTGTTAAATAACAGGGTTAGAGCACACTGCTTCCGACCTGCTACGCAGTGCTAACTTCTAACGTAACTGCAGCTGCTAATCTCTACTGCCAACTGTTAAACGTTGAAGCTGCTAATCTAACTGTTGAACAGCAGGGTCAAAGCACACCATTTCGGACCTGCTAACTGCTAATGTCTATTGCCAACTGTTGAAACTGTTAAACGTTGAAGCTGCTAATCTAACTATTTAATAGCAGAGTCATGACACAATGTTTCGACTGTTCCCGACCTGCCAACTGCTAACTGCTGAACCTGTTTAACGTTGAAGCTGTTAAACAGGAAACACATTGTCAGTGTTTCTTTCCATTAATTGTTGTTGGCTACTGTCCTGAGATTCAGATTGCATAGCAGTATCATATTTTTCTTTGTTAACTGTAAATTTAAATGAGGGTGTTTTTTATAAATAATAAATGTAACAAGTCGAATTTGTACTTTTAACATTATAAAAATATTTAGCTTAAAATTATATTTTAAAACATAAGAATTATAGATTAACAAGTAATTATTTGTCCTTCAAACACTTATTTTTCGATTTTTCACACAATTATAATTACAATAATATAGTAATATAATAAATGACAATATTATTTTAAATAATGTGATTATAACAAAAATAAACATTATCAGAACCATTATGATAGTATATAATAAAATATTTAAAATAATACCTAACAAGAACATTTTTATTT
>CM040182.1:53793667-53811167 GCA_022606455.1 Callitettix versicolor | reverse complement strand
GTACAGTTCTTCCCCTTATATTTTTCTGTTAAAACAATTTTGGGTACGAGTTTCCGAAAAGAATTTTGGTACATTACTTCGGGGAAACATTTAGGGAAACAGATAGTAAAAATAGTTATTTCTTGGGATATCATTTTGTTGTTGTTGTTATTTTAAGGCGAAAAACACATTGAGGCTATTATCGCCTCCCTAAATGTAAATGTGAGCGTAAAGTGTTAAAGTCGTATGTAGTGTTGTAGGTGTAAGTGTGCGTTAGACTCGGGTACCGCGAGGGACGTCTAAATCCTCTCAATAGGTGCAGCTAGTCTGCACCCCTGCGGGTTGCGTTTTTACCAAGTGTAGTTGTAGCCTAAACAATATAAGCAGATTGTAATATAGTTATATGTATTAAAAGACATTTTTGTAGCGTCGATATTTGATTCTTTAACGAACCACGATTAGGAGAGATTCTGGTGTAGTTGTAGCCTAAACAATATAAGCAGATTGTAATATAGTTATATGTATTAAAAGACATTTTCGTAGCGTCGATATTTGATTCTTTAACGAACCACGATTAGGAGAGATTCTGGTGTAGTTGTAGCCTAAACAATATAAGCAGATTGTAATATAGTTATATGTATTAAAAGACATTTTCGTAGCGTCGATATTTGATTCTTTAACGAACCACGATTAGGAGAGATTCTGGTGTAGTTGTAGCCTAAACAATATAAGCAGATTGTAATATAGTTATATGTATTAAAAGACATTTTCGTAGCGTCGATATTTGATTCTTTAACGAACCACGATTAGGAGAGATTCTGGTGTAGTTGTAGCCTAAACAATATAAGCAGATTGTAATATAGTTATATGTATTAAAAGACATTTTCGTAGCGTCGATATTTGATTCTTTAACGAACCACGATTAGGAGAGATTCTGGTGTAGTTGTAGCCTAAACAATATAAGCAGATTGTAATATAGTTATATGTATTAAAAGACATTTTCGTAGCGTCGATATTTGATTCTTTAACGAACCACGATTAGGAGAGATTCTGGTGTAGTTGTAGCCTAAACAATATAAGCAGATTGTAATATAGTTATATGTATTAAAAGACATTTTCGTAGCGTCGATATTTGATTCTTTAACGAACCACGATTAGGAGAGATTCTGGTGTAGTTGTAGCCTAAACAATATAAGCAGATTGTAATATAGTTATATGTATTAAAAGACATTTTCGTAGCGTCGATATTTGATTCTTTAACGAACCACGATTAGGAGAGATTCTGGTGTAGTTGTAGCCTAAACAATATAAGCAGATTGTAATATAGTTATATGTATTAAAAGACATTTTCGTAGCGTCGATATTTGATTCTTTAACGAACCACGATTAGGAGAGATTCTGGTGTAGTTGTAGCCTAAACAATATAAGCAGATTGTAATATAGTTATATGTATTAAAAGACATTTTCGTAGCGTCGATATTTGATTCTTTAACGAACCACGATTAGGAGAGATTCTGGTGTAGTTGTAGCCTAAACAATATAAGCAGATTGTAATATAGTTATATGTATTAAAAGACATTTTCGTAGCGTCGATATTTGATTCTTTAACGAACCACGATTAGGAGAGATTCTGGTGTAGTTGTAGCCTAAACAATATAAGCAGATTGTAATATAGTTATATGTATTAAAAGACATTTTCGTAGCGTCGATATTTGATTCTTTAACGAACCACGATTAGGAGAGATTTTGGTGTAGTTGTAGCCTAAACAATATAAGCAGATTGTAATATAGTTATATGTATTAAAAGACATTTTTGTAGCGTCGATATTTGATTCTTTAACGAACCACGATTAGGAGAGATTCTGAATTCCCAACAGCTCGTTATCTCATCGACTGGGCTACAAAAGCTCACACAAAACTATTAACACGTTGAGTGCCCACGACGCACACGTGAGTCCAGTCTAATAAGGCCCATGAACAACACGCGTGCGTCAAACTGCACAGTTATTTTTATCGTCCTGAAAAATTGGGCTTTGCTGGCCAGGTTTAGACAAAGGCCTCTCTTCATTTGGGACAGTCTATTGTTTGAGAAAATACCGTTGGTTTCAGGTTTTTGTTATTATTAGAATGCATTTACTGACTTGTTTGAAAAATATGTGTTTCTTACTCTTGAGTGAAATTTTATTTTATTCTAGAAAGTGTTTGGTTTAGTAATTTGTGCTGTATTTTCTATTTTGTTAAATTCTGTGTTGTTTTTTTGTATTGTATTCAATTTTTTCACATCATTCTGACATGAGTGGATGTGATCATATCGTTTAGCAACATGGAAAACATTGATACACTACATACCATCACCCTGAAGAGACTTTATGCATGTGCCAGAAGAGATGGAGAGAGTGAAAACGGAAAAACAGTGGCAAAAAGAAAACGTTGTAGACAATGTTATAAGCAAAACATTCGCAAGGATACAATCTACTTCTGCCCAGTCCAGATCAACCAGGATTGTGTTTAAAGCCATGTTTTAGAGTATGTCACCAAAGCCTATAATTTGTAACATATAAAAATATTATTTTATAAATCAAGAAATAATTTAATCGTTTTTATCATTTTTTTGTCCTTGAGAGTTTTTTAAAAATATTAATTATCTGTTTTTTAAATGAATAAAAAACGTATTTCAAATAATAATGTACTGTTTTGTAACTAAAATATTTTAACTTTAATTACACTTTTAAAAATATATTTTGTTTAAAATGTAAACCTTATAAATGTGACACACATGTGCGCGTCATTGGGCATTATAGGACCAATAGAAGCAGCAAACTGTCTATTCAACGCACACGTGAATGTCATGATCTTGGTTGAACGCGAAACAGAGGGGCAACACAGTGCATTAAGTGAATACAATTAGGCACTGAATGTGTTAAAAATACAAATTTTCTAAATTTAATAGTTTTCATATGGAACAGCAGCAAACAACTCTGTGAGGAATATATTGATACTCAACGGGAAATAAAACAAACTTAAAATATTTTAACCCTAGATTAAACCATAATTCAGTTTCATAATTTGTTTTATATTTTGCACGCATAATTAATTGTAAAGTATTTTCAGATTTTTGGAAGAGAAGGAATGCAGTATTGCCGTTTTTAAAAGGAGGGTTGCAATTTGGTCGTACCAAATCTATGTGTACTCATTACAGTTAGATGTTTAACATGGATGGTTTCGTATTGTGGAAGTCTTATATACTTTGAAACTAATTTTGTTTTATTTTTATTAAAGTATAGCGGTACATAAATCCAAGTTATGGGGTGTATATTAATAATAAACGAATTCCACAGAGTAAATCTGCTAAATATCTTGGAATGCATCTTCATGAATGCCTTACGTGGAAGCATCATGTATGTAAGAAAGCAGAGCGAATCAAACAAAAACTGCGTGATTTGTATTGGCTGATGGGACGAAAATCTCAGTTGGCCTTGTACCACAAGAGCTTATTGTACGTATCGGTAATTAGGCCTATTTGGACATATGGTGCTGAACTTTGGGGGTGTACAAAACCCTCAAATCAACATATTATCCAGCGAGTACCAAATCTTATTATTCGTGCAATGACAAATGCAAGATGGTACCAGAGGAATGATGACCTTCATGCAGACCTAGACTTGAAGTATGTAAAGGAGATACAATAAATACTGCGCCTCTCGGCACGAGAAGATACTACAACACTCGAACGTCGAAGCCATCCAACTCTTAGATGTGGAATTGGACAACAGACGACTTAAGCGTCATAAGCCGCATGATTTAGTTCGCTAAGTCCAATACATGTTATAGATCACTTATGTATTAGTCATTTAATCTGTAAGATTAAGAGTGTAATAAATAAATAAAAATTTTAAAAAACCGATATTTGATTCTTTAACGAACCACGATTAGGAGAGATTCTGAATTCCCAACAGATCGTTATTGGGATCTGTATATCCTCTCTTTAGATCAGGACTTATTATTCTGATCTAATGTAATATAAACACAAATATTCATTCATTAAGTTTTTTAACAGAAACCAGCCGAATAAATTTAGTTTTGAATTGTTTTTCTTTAATATAATTCAAAGAAAGTCGTATGAGTGCTTTGAAAGTAGTACTAAATCTAAACTATATACTATACTATACTAAATGTATTTAATATAGTACTATTAAATATGTAAATTTAATAGTACATGAATGTATTAATACTTACATGTACATGATAGTACATTTACTATCATGGAAAATAGTAAACTCAATGTAAATAAAATCATGCTCTATTTTATGTAAAATAGTAAACATAAAACATTATATAAATAAGTAAGTAACTAAGTGAAGTGTTTAACTAAATTTAATAGTAATATTGTGTAGTAATAGTAAAACACAATGTGTAAACACAAGTACATATAACTAAACTTAAATGTAAATAAGTAAGTAACTTAATAGTACATAAATGTAATGTCAATACATTACATAAATAAGTAAGTAACTAAATGGAGTGTTTAACTAAATCTAATAGTAAACACAATATAGTACGTAAATAAGTAATTCAAGTAGTGTGTAACTAAATTTATTAGTAAACATAATATATTACATAAATAAGTAAGTAACTAATATCCAATGTTCACACAAAACTATTAAAAATACAAATTTTCTAAATTTAATAGTTTTCATATGGAACAGCAGCAAACAACTCTGTGAGGAATATATTGATACTCAACAAGAAATAAAACAAGCTTAAAATATTTTAACCCTAGATTAAACCATATTCAGTTTCATAATTTGTTTTATATTTTGCACGCATATTTAATTGTAAAGTATTTTCAGATTTTTGGAAGAGAAGGAATGCAGTATTGCCGTTTTTAAAAGGAGGGTTGCAATTTGGTCGTACCAAATCGGAAACAAAGCTGTAGTGTACTCATTACAGTCAGATGTTTAACATAGATGGTTTCGTATTGTGGAAGTCTTTTATACTTTGAAACTAATTTTGTTTTATTTTTTTATTTAGCTATTTTAAGTGTATCCCTTCTTTAATAGTAGATGTTTTTTTGTTAATAAAAACTTTTATAAGTATTGCTGATTTCACTGCCTAGACGGTATTTAGAATGTTATTCTTGTTTTTTCTTCTTTTTGTAAAACTCCGCACTAAAATTTAAAGTCCTTCTCATTGGTTAGGCGGTTTATTACCCGTCTCTGAGAAGTTTTTGTGCGCAATCTTTATGCACAACAATAAGAAAAACGAATATAATAGGCTACACAATAACACTGTTAGTACAGTAACTCAACATATTGTATAACTAAATTTAGTAGGTATATATAACGTATTGGCATTATAACACAATATAATGTTTAGGTAAATAATGTTATGGCTTTAATTATGTTTGTTTTACCTATCTATGTTATAAATAATTACTTTTTCTTTCCCTGTAGTAGGCCTACCTAAAATTTTATATTAGCCGATTTTCAAATATTAACAGCGCGTTTCGGCAATGAAAACCTTTTTAGTTTTTCACCGAAAAAAACGCAACATACTACGTATATTGGCCGTTGAACAGACCAAAGTCTTGATGGGTAAATAGATGATATATCAGATTTCAGGAGGAAAAGATACTGATACAAAAAAAGAGTGGATCGAAAATGGCAATGTAGCATGGATCAGCAAACCGGTAATATCCATTACATAAAAGATGTAAAAAATTACGAAACAAATCCCAAGCTCCTGCAAAATCCAATTAGAAAAATATTGTGTAGAAGAAATAAAAAAGAAAGTTGAAACTATACCGCACAGGAGAATTGCACGAATTACTAAAGATATAAATTTTCATTCATTACCGAAATTTTATAAAACGAGAAAAAGTGATTTTGAGTGACATCTGACGTGTCCGAGGTTTTCAGGCAAGGTTCAGTCTGCTGCGCCTGTGAATTCACGCATCTCAAGGTGGAAGGTTCGGAACTGCAGTTACTGACGTCAGTTTCACCCTTTCATTTACATTTCGTTGGTCTAACTCATCAGTCTTGCGTAAATAGATCATTCGTTTTGTAGTAAGTCATAAAATGTAGATGTTAATACTTATATGTGAATTTAGTAGGCAAGAAAATATTACAGAAGATAAGTAAATTTAGTAAATCAATGTAGTGTGTAATCAACATTAATAGTAAACACAATACAGCTCATAAATAAGTAAATAATTCAATATAGTGTGTAACTAAATTTAGTACTAAACCCAATACAGTACATAGTTATTTATGTACTCAATTTAAGTAAGTAACTCAAGTAGTGTGTAACTAAATTTAATAGTAAACATAATACATTACATAAATAAGTAAGTAACTCAAGTATTGTGTAACTAAATTTAATAGTAAACATAAAACATTACATAAATAAGTAACTAAGTGAAGAGTTTAACTAAATTTAATAAAAACACAACACAGTACGTAAATAAGTAAGTAACTAAATGAAGTGTTTAACTAACTAAATTTAATAGTAAACACAATACAGTACGTAAATAAATAAGTAACTAAATGTAGTGTGTAACTACATTTAATAGTAAACACAATACAGTAAGTAAATAAGTAAGTAACTAAATGTAGTGTGTAACTAAATTTAATAGTAAACACAATACAGTATGTAAATAAATAAGTAACTAAATGTAGTGTGTAACTAAATTTATTTGTAAACATAATACATTACATAAATAAATAAGTAACTAAATGTAGTGTGTAACTAAATTTAATAGTAAACACAATACAGTACGTAAATAAATAAGTAACTAAATGTAATAGTAAACATAATACAGTACATAAATAAATAAGTAACTAAATGTAGTGTGTAACTAAATTTAATAGTAAACACAATACAGTACATAAATAAATAAGTAACTCAAGTAGTGTGTAACTAAATTTAATAGTAAACATGATACAATACATAAATAATAAGTAACTAAGTGAAGAGTTTAACTAAATTTAATAAAAACACAACACAGTACGTAAATAAGTAAGTAACTAAATGTAGTGTGTAACTAAATTTAATAGTAAACACAATACAGTACATAAATAAATAAGTAACTCAAGTAGTGTGTAACTAAATTTAATAGTAAACATGATACAATACATAAATAATAAGTAACTAAGTGAAGAGTTTAACTAAATTTAATAAAAACACAACACAGTACGTAAATAAGTAAGTAACTAAATGAAGTGTTTAACTAAATTTAATAGTAAACACAATACAGTACGTAAATAAATAAGTAACTAAATGTAGTGTGTAACTAAATTTAATAGTAAACACAATACAGTACGTAAATAAATAAGTAACTCAAGTAGTGTGTAACTAATTTTAATAGTAAACATAATACATTACATAAATAAGTAAGTAACTAAATGTAGTGTGTAACTAAATTTAATAGTAAACACAATACAGTACATAAATAAATAAGTAACTCAAGTAGTGTGTAACTAAATTTAATAGTAAACATGATACAATACATAAATAAGTAAGTAACTAAATGTAGTTTGTTACCAATTTTAATAGTAAACATAATACAGTACATAAATAAGTAAGTAACTAAATGTAGTGTGTAACTAAATTTAATAGTAAACATAATACATTACATAAATAAATAAGTAACTAAATGTAATAGTAAACACAATACAGTACATAAATAAATAAGTAACTAAATGTAGTGTGTAACTAAATTTAATAGTAAACATAATACATTACATAAATAAATAAGTAACTAAATGTAATAGTAAACATGATACATTACATAAATAAGAAGTAACTAAATGTAGTGTGTAACTAAATTTAATAGTAAACACAATACAGTACATAAATAAATAAGTAACTCAAGTAGTGTGTAACTAAATTTAATAGTAAACATGATACAATACATAAATAAGTAAGTAACTAAATGTAGTTTGTTACCAATTTTAATAGTAAACATAATACAGTACATAAATAAGTAAGTACATCAATATAGTAACTAAATTTAGTAGTAAACACAATACAGTATATAAAAAAGTACGTAACTTAAGTAATGTGTAACTAAATTTAATAGTAAACACACTACAGTACATAAATAAGTAACACAATTTAGTGTAACTAAATTTAATAATAAACACTATACAGTACATAAATAAAAGTAAGTAACTCAATTTAGTTTTTAACTAAATTTATTAGCAAACACAATACAGTACATAAATATGTAAATAACTGAAGTAGTGTAAAACTAAATTTAATAGTAAATACTGAACACAGTAATTAAATTTAGTAGGTAATAGTGTTTTAATAAGTAACTACTAAATGTATAGTACGTATCTCAATATACTAGGTATTTAAATGAAAAGTAACTTAACACAGCATATAACTTAATGTAGTACTTAACGAAACAAATCAGGTAATTACATCATTAAGTACTTCAATATACTAACTAAGAATATTAGGTAACACAATATTATAATAATTAATTATTTTAATACGTGATTTAATAAGGTTTAAACTAGATAATGGTATTTACTAACTTACTTTTAAAACATTCATTTAAATCATCATACAAAATAATTTTATTAAAATTCTTATCTATCTAAAAGTAATGATAGCATTTAACTTTCAGACTGACAATTCTTTTTTTTTAAATTCAATAAACCTATCCCTTGATAATATTTATCTTCCTTAATAATTACTTTTATAATCAGAAACGTCACCTTTCATTCTCCATTAAACACTTACTTAAATTAAAATGCAATCTTAAACTAATTACTTGCAAGAATTCAAGATTTTACAAGGATAACTGGCTACTAAGTTTTTCAATAGTTTGAAAGATATTTCTCTCTCTATAATGTAATAACACTATAAAGGAAGAAATACTTTCAAAAACATTGAATTCGTAGTATAAATATTACTTATGATCTATATTGCTGTAGTATTATTTACGCGATAATTATATTTAATGCGATTCTGTGAATATTCTCGAAATTATGAAAATGATGGAATAAAATTTTGAAAAGTATTAGACTATAGCATTCTGATTAATCACAATCTTTAAATAAATTTGTTTGGTGACGACATAATCTAAGTCTTCCCAAATGTTTTCGTGAACTGTGCGAATTTTCAACAACGCGTAAGGAATATTTTTAGTACCCTTAGGAAACGTGTATTCAACTTGGGTGTTACTTTTGTAAATTTCTTGATGTTTGTATAGAACATAAATAACTCTTTACACAAAGTTATCCGTTTAGTAACTTACTTGGTATTTTCCCAATCTTCCTAAACGTTACAGAGCTTTCTCCTCAGATTACGCAGCGCTCAAAAGAGGCTGTTGCTTATAATTTTTAGTGATTTTTGTGCTCGGTGTTAAATAACCAGTAAATAATGAAATTTGTATATATATATATATATATATATATATCATATGGAAATATATATATATATATATATATATATATATATATATATCATATGGAATATACTTGATTGTTTTGCAGGAACTACAAATTTTTAATAAGTTTATGTTCATTAAAATTTTTAAGGATCATTTTTATCAATTTGTTACTTCTATGACTCCTTCAGGGCCAACGTAATTGAAATTCGTTGTGGACTGGCAGTCATTCACTTAATATAATGTCTCATCAAGTGCTCTTATCCTCTCCCGCTCCACTCCAGCACAACTGAAGGTGCTATTGTTAAGCCAAACCGATTCTCGTTGGAAACTGGGTCGGTGAACTGATTGGAAATGGGGGCTATACAAGCAATTATTGTAACTAAACATAAATTTGCTCCTCCTCTAGTTTCAATATAACAAGAATACTGAAAGAAAACGTTGATGGGTGTTCTCTTCGCCAAATATATAAATCTGGGAGTTACTCAAAACAAGAAAGATAATAAATGCTCTTCCTGTTCTTATTTCAATATGACAGAGACAAATATCTAGAAAGTTTATCAATGTTGTTGTCCTTACTAATTTAAATTTGGAAGCTACTCAAAACGAAAAAGATGATAAATGCTCTTCCTGTTCTTATTTCAATATGACAGAGACAAATATCTAGAAAGTTTATCAATGTTGTTGTCCTCACTAATTTAAATTTGGAAGCTACTCAAAACGAAAAAGATGATAAATGCTCTTCCTGTTCTTATTTCAATATGACAGAGACAAATATCTAGAAAGTTTATCAATGTTGTTGTCCTCACTAATTTAAATTTGGAAGCTACTCAAAACGAAAAAGATGATAAATGCTCTTCCTGCTCTTATTTCAATATGACAGATAAAGATCGAGAAAGTTTATCAATGTTGTTGTCCCCACTAATTTAAATTTGGAAGCTACTCAAAACGAGAAAGATTGTAAATGTTGTCCTACCTCTTATTTCAATCTAACAGGGACAGGATCGAGAAAGTTTATAAAAGTTGTCCTGAATAATTTAAATCTGAAAGCTACTGAAAATTTGAAATTTGTTGTCCTCGCCGCTAATTTCAATATTGTAGCAAGACAAAACAAAAAGTTAGTAAATGTTATTCCTTCTATAATTATTTTAATATAACAAAGACCAAGGTCGAAAAATTTCATACATTTTGTTTTCGTCACTAATTTCAAATTAAAAGCTATTCAAAATCAGAAAATTGTCCTCGAAAATTGTTATAAATCATATGAATTAAAATAAGTACCATAGCAAAGAAGTAAGTGTTAATTTAGTTCGTCCACTTAGCACATAGGCTACATAGGATACGTTAAAAAATGTATCTGAAGAAATGGATGAAGTAGATAATATTGCTTAGGAAATTCTGTTAACAACAAATAAATGATTATAGTAAAGTATTTAATACGGTTTCTTACAACAGATGAAGTAGGTACAATACTATAGAACAGGACAATACGACAATGTAAATTTATACTGCATTGTACTACAGTATTGTCTTAATAGTTAGCAACACTTCGATAACAAACTGTCATGACGGTCTTCATTTATAATCAAATTAAATCTTAGCTCCAGGACACTTGACCTAGTTATGGTAACACGTCTACTCGTCATCGCGACGACACGTCGTGCGAAGTAAGACGGGAAGGTATGTCCTTCTGTCAATATCCGCACTACGTCCTTGTGATTCCCGTCTCCCGTCAGATATTTTCAGATACAAATATTTTACTCAATCGAAGTGTAATTTTTTATATAAACACTAACAATGATATTCTGTTTCGCACTGGTAGAACTTATTTTCTTAAAGTAAGAATGAGATTCCTGTTTGTCCTTTTAGTGTAAAAAGTAAGTTTTTAATTTACAAGGTAATACGTGTAAAATGCCGAATTGCTCTTTATCGGACATTGCTTTTTTGATAGCCTATAATCTACGAGGTGGCTAAAAGTTCCCAGAATTAGTCAATGAAAATTTATTGGAAGTATATATAATATTCCAACTTTATTTTGCTTCCAAATACTTTCCTTCTGCAAATACACAGTTCTTCCATCGTTCATGTAATTGTTGGAAAGACCACTGCAAGCCACTTTTGGATATTTGTTCAACCTCGTCGTTACATTCTCCGAAGAACCTCTTTAATTCATTTTAACCGCAGTTTAATGACACCTCTTGTGAATCAGCAAAACGATGTCCCTTCAATGTTATTTTCACTACAGAAACAGGTAAAAATCTGGTGATGCAAGGTCGGGAGAGTAAGGAGGATTCCAGGGTGGTAAGATTGTGCTTGTCAAGATATTCTTTCACCATCAACAATTGATGTGACATGGCATTATCTTGCAACAAAATCCAATTGTTCCCTACCATTTTCAGGTCGTTTTCATCTCGTAGCCGTTGCAGGACCTCTTTGAAAAATTCTTGGTAACTGTTTTCCCTTCAGGAATAAATTCGTAGTAAATCAAGCTCTAGTAATAAGAAAACACCTCCAGCATCACTTTACCCCATCTTCTGTCCGAGAAATTTTTCCTTTCTTAGTGAAGTTTTAATTTCCATTCAGCGGAATGACTTTCCGCCTGAGGTTCGTGAAGGAAGCACCACGTTTTTAACACCGGATTATGCGGGAGGAGAGTATTTTGATATAAATAAGGTTAACACATTATATGTACTTTCAATAAATTTCCACTGACCAATTCCAGGAATTTGTTGATATCTCGTATATTTTGGAACCGATAGAATCCTCGACTGCGTAGAACAACTGTTTTTGTACCTTGAAATGTTTGTCTTTTTGCATACAACGTATTTGTTTGAGTTTTCTGAAGTTACAACTCACTGTTGTTATTGCGTCTTCGCTAATATTGTAATCATTATTTTTGCATTATTTACAAGTTTAATACTCAATAAGTGATTATCAAAGGATTGATGTGAAGACATTGCTTAAAGTGATGATTCGGTCGGTAGTGCACTTTGTACACGTTTTTCTCAAAACTTTATGGTTGCCATTTTGCACGTACCTCTTCAACTTAATTCTACGTATAGAGAAAAAATATTGCAATAGTCTAAAAAAAATTGATATGTCGCTTCCAAGAGGTTTTCACGCTTCATAATTTTTAAGCTACAGATAATCTTTTTCTATTTGCTGTAACACTTACTCGTTTTGACCACAGATGGGTATATGACAAATTTGGGATGTCGTCCTTAAAACACACACACTTGTTTTCAGTGAAAAGCCAGGACTGCCATCCTTAGGCATTATCTCGGCGCTCAGAATTTTTTTTTAAAGAGTAAATGCAAATAATAAATATATCAGTGAAATACAAAGTAAATTGTAATTATTTACTGATATCAGTACCCGCACGTCGTTGCCCGTTAAATTCAGACATATTGGCCGTACGTCTCCTGTCTAGATAACATCATGTTTTAAAGAGAAAGTAAGCCGCCTCGGTGGCCTAGTTGATAGCGTACTGGGCTTTCAACCCGAAGACCCGGGTTCGATTCCCGGCCAGGGCTTTGCATTTTCATACGCTATAAATCATCCCATCGTCTGCATTAGCCCAAGTGTGCACAATAGTCGGACTTAAAACACACACACACACACACACACACACACACACACACACACACACACACACACACACACACACACATACACACACACACACACACACACACACACACACACACACACATACACAAAAAAGAGAAAGTTAAATATTTAATTAAAAAAATCTTATCAGGTTTCGAGGTGTCCAACTTTTCTCTGTCCTCGCGTGTTTTTACAATTATTTTAAAATCGCACAGCAACGAAAATTGCCGCCTCGGTGGCCTAGTTGATAGCGTACTGGGCTTTCACCCCGAGGACCCGGGTTCGATTCCCGGCCAGGGCTTGGCATTTTCATACGCTATAAATCATCCCATCGTCTGCATTAGCCCAAGTGTGCACAATAGTCGGACTTAAACACACACACACACAAAAGAGAAAGTTAAATATTTAATTTAAAAAATCTTATCAGGTTTCGAGGTGTCCTCGCGTGTTTTTACAATTATTTTATAATCGCACAGCAACGACAATTTGCAGCTACGTGCGATCGAACAAAAAAAATGGCGGAGTTTATACCAGTAGGAATATACCACACTGATTAATGATTAATGTTTGGACTACTCCAGTCCCATTTACAATTACTGTACAGTAATATAGTACATAATGTCTATCTATGCATGGATGCAGCTGCTGTTTATAGCCGCAGGCAGCCCTAAGATTACTTCCCATCGTACCTCCTCGCCCCTCCCCTCCCCTCTAGCTTGTATTTGTATAACGCTAGCTCAACGAAAGTATTGTATGTTTCCAAAATTACATTAAAATTTTGAAATATGTACTAAATTATTCGTTAAAAATTTTTATGTTTATATAAAATGATCGCGTCACGCAGCTGTCTCGTTCACATTGAAAATATAAACACGAAATCTGGATAGCCATAAGTTTTAATTACGTAATTTCAATGGTTATGAAAATTACAAATAATGATTTTTGCTCATTTTAACACTAATTACGATAGTGAAATTAGATTTTCTAACAGATCTAATGAAAAATGTATTTTAAAGATTTAAAATTGCCACTGTTTTGAAACTGTTGAACTGATTTTGATGTTTGATGAACTAGTTCAAGCTAAAAAAAAATTGATTTTTCTGCCAAGTTCGAATTAAAGTGAACAAAAACTGCAAAATTGAGAATTTTAAACACACATACACATACGCACGCGCGCGCACACACACACACACACACACACACACACACACACACACACACACACACACACACACACACACACAGAGAGAGAGAGAGAGACTCGCGCATTAACATTTTTAACTACTCAAAAAGTATTGTTTTTTGTTATTTTAAGGCGAAAAGCACATTGAGGCTATTATCGCCACCCTAAATGTAAGTGTGAGAATAAAGTGTTTATGAATGTAAGTATATGAATATTTATCGGTTAAAACAAAATTTTCTACTTAACCCTCAGATTGTTAATTCTTTATTTGTAAAAGTAAAGAATTATATTTCTTTTATTTTTGTTATTTTAAGGCGAAAAGTACATTTAGGCTATTATCGCCTCCCTAAATGTAAGTGTGAGAATAAAGTGTTTATGAATGTAAGTATATGAATATTTATCGGTTAAAACAAAATTTTCTACTTAACCCTCAGATTGTTAATTCTTTATTTGTAAAAGTAAAGAATTATATTTCTTTTATTTTTGTTATTTTAAGGCGAAAAGTACATTGAGGCTATTATCGCCACCCTAAATGTAAGTGTGAGAATAAAGTGTTTATGAATGTAAGTATATGAATATTTATCGGTTAAAACAAAATTTTCTACTTAACCCTCAGATTGTTAATTCTTTATTTGTAAAAGTAAAGAATTATATTTCTTTTATTTTTGTTATTTTAAGGCGAAAAGCACATTGAGGCTATTATCGCCTCCCTAAATGTAAGTGTGAGAATAAAGTGTTTATGAATGTAAGTATATGAATATTTATCGGTTAAAACAAAATTTTCTACTTAACCCTCAGATTGTTAATTCTTTATTTGTAAAAGTAAAGAATTATATTTCTTTTATTTTTGTTATTTTAAGGCGAAAAGCACATTGAGGCTATTATCGCCACCCTAAATGTAAGTGTGAGAATAAAGTGTTTATGAATGTAAGTATATGAATATTTATCGGTTAAAACAAAATTTTCTACTTAACCCTCAGATTGTTAATTCTTTATTTGTAAAAGTAAAGAATTATATTTCTTTTATTTTTGTTATTTTAAGGCGAAAAGTACATTGAGGCTATTATCGCCAACCTAAATGTAAGTGTGAGAATAAATTGTTTATGAATGTAAGTATATGAATATTTATCGGTTAAAACAAAATTTTCTACTTAAACCTCAGATTGTTAATTCTTTATTTGTAAAAGTAAAGAATTATATTTCTTTTATTTTTGTTATTTTAAGGCGAAAAGTACATTTAGGCTATTATCGCCACCCTAAATGTAAGTGTGAGAATAAAGTGTTTATGAATGTAAGTATATGAATATTTATCGGTTAAAACAAAATTTTCTACTTAAACCTCAGATTGTTAATTCTTTATTTGTAAAAGTAAAGAATTATATTTCTTTTACTTTTGTTATTTTAAGGCGAAAAGTACATTTAGGCTATTATCGCCTCCCTAAATGTAATTGTCAGAGTAAAGTGTTAAAGTCGTAAGTGTAGTGTTGCAAGTGTAAGTGTATGTTAGACTCACGTACCGCGAGAGACGTCTAAATCCTCTCAATAGGTGCACCACTGCGGGGTACTCTCAAAAAGTGATTTAGAAATTATTATCGAAGCTCATTTTAAGGTTCGGGATCTTACAATGGTGGCTGCTCAAATAGTCCATTTTCTAATGAAAATTCTTTAACAAATAAGTCAAAAATATGTTAAAAAATTTACTGGGTCTTTAGAAATATGTTTCTAAATATTCTGCAAACGCATGGGGGTCCAGACTAACTGTACCTATTGAGAGGATTTACACGTCCCTCGTGGTACCCGAGTCTAACACACACTTACACTTGCAACACTACACTTACGACTTTAACACTTTACTCTGAGTTACATTTAGGGAGGCGATAATGTGTGTTTTTCGCCTTAAAATATCAACAAAAAAAGATATTTTTATTTAGTCTACTTTTACAAATAAACAATTAACAATCTGGGGATTGAGTAAAAAAATATAACCTATAATTATTCATACATAAAGTAAAGCAATTAATGTCCATTATTTTTGCTACGGCATTGACCTTTGTATAAATGATAGGCATACGTTATTTTAAGTGCAGTGAGAGATAAAGTGAAAAGTCGGTGAAGAAGTGGTTTAAGAAGTTTAGCCATTAGAGATTTGGTTTAATCTTGTCAAAGTGAAAAAATAAACTTTCTTTAAATTATGTACGTTATTTTATGTGAAGTACAAGATAGTGTTGTGAATGAATAAGTGATTTGGGACTTTTTGTCATTAGAGAGAGATTTTGTTTAATCTTGTCAATGTTAAACAATAACCCTTCTTTTTTTAATGATATACGTAATTTTAAGTGAAGTACGAGACAGTGTTGTCAATGAATAAGTGATTTAGGGCTTTTTGCCATTAGAGATTTTGTTTAATGTTGTCAAAGTGAAACAATAACATTTCTTTTTTTTTCAATGATGTACGTTATTTTAAGTGAAGTACGAGACAGTGTTGTCAATGAATAAGTGATTACGGGCTTTTTGTCATTACACATTTTGTTTAACCTTGTCAATGTCAAACAATAACCTTTCTTTTTTTAATGATGACCACGTTTTTAAAATAACCACGTTATTTTAAGTGAAGTACGAGATAGTGTTGTGAATGAATAAGTGATTTAGAGCTTTTTGTCATTAGAGATTTTATTTAATCTTGTCAAAGTTAAACAATAACTTTTCATTTTGGAACATCATTAATTGATGTATATTACTTTAAGTACAGTGAGAAGTAAAGTGGTTAAGTCGGTGAATAGAAGAAATGGAGCGTCTTGCCGTTATATAGGTTTGAAGGATTTCGTTTATTTGATCCTGTTAAAACGAAACAATAACCTTTCATTTTGGAACATCATTAATTGATGTATATTACTTTAAGTACAGTGAGAAGTAAAGTGGTTAAGTCGGTGAATAGAAGAAATGGAGCGTCTTGACGTTATATAGGTTTGAAGGATTTCGTTTATTTGATCCTGTTAAAACGAAACAATAACCTTTCATTTTGGAACATCATTAATTGATGTATATTACTTTAAGTACAGTGAGAAGTAAAGTGGTTAAGTCGGTGAATAGAAGAAATGGAGCGTCTTGACGTTATATAGGTTTGAAGGATTTCGTTTATTTGATCCTGTTAAAACGAAACAATAACCTTTCATTTTGGAACATCATTAATTGATGTATATTACTTTAAGTACAGTGAGAAGTAAAGTGGTTAAGTCTATAAGGATTTCGTTTATTTGATCCTGTTTAAACGAAACAATAACCTTTCATTTTGGAACATCATTAACTGATGTACGTTATTTTAAGTACAG
>CM040182.1:53781167-53788667 GCA_022606455.1 Callitettix versicolor | reverse complement strand
GTAAGAAAAAAGGCATTATTTTGTCGAATCTACTGCAAAACCGTTTCACAAATTTCTTCAAATATAGTTTTCCATTTTTCTTGAAGGCATAGCCTTCAAAATAGTATAAAAAAATAAGTAATCGCGGCACGCAGCTGTCTCGCTGACGTGATTAAAACGAATTTCCAAAAATATTTTCTTTATCGTGCTATTTTTAAAGTGTGATTTCGCCATGATAATTAAGATCTCTGTATTTTCAAATTTCAAATTACACTGGAAATACGAAATGAACCGTATGAATCGTGTGTGTGTGTGTGTGTGTGTGTGTGTGTGTGTGTGTGTGTGTGTGTGTGTGTGTGTGTGCGCGCGCGCGCGTGTGTGTGTGCGCGCGTACGGTATATATATATATATATATATATATATATATATATATATATATTAATATGCATTTTTACATATAAATTTAATTTATATGTATCTTAAATTAAAGGGATCATTTTAAGATTATTAAATGATTTTATATATTTATTTATTTATATATTTATGTATGTGTGTGTGTGTGTGTGTGTGTGTGTGTGTGCGCGCGTGTGTGCGTGCGAGAGAGAGAGGAGGAGGAGGAGGAAAGAATGTACATCGTATATTGTCTCGCCGTAGATATAAAAATTGTATGCTTTATTATCAACGGCCAATTATAAGCATTCTAGTTTTCAAGGTTTTAGTTTCTAATCTCCTCTTAAAACTAAATAGACTGTATTGTAAAAGTATAAGAAAATGTATTATTTGTAAAATGTACGAGTCACAAAATACTCGATTCAGTTGACGCACTGCTTTTAACATTCGAAGGACGTGTTGACTGGAAAATAGAGTAGAAGAGTAGGAAGTGTGAACGTGTTTCACCGCTATAGAGAGATTCCTGGAATTTTGTTAGCCTCGATAGAGAAAGTTACAATACATATTCTTACTATAGCAATAGAAATGGCCTAACACATTTTGCCGTTATAGAGAGATTTCCGTTATAAAAAGATCCAAAATTAAGAGAGTTTTACGGCATAATCTGCTTCAGTACGTGTTTAAAAGTTATTTCTTAAACATTTCTAAACAGAAAATTAATTTTTACTCCATATGTCACTTATTGAAATTATTTACATTTTACAGCCCTCTTTGTTTATATTTTTTTCCCTGGCCGGGAATCGAACCCGGATCCTCGGAGCCTAGTACGATGGCCTCTATCAACTAGGCCACCGAGGCGGCTCTTTGTTTATAATATCCCCATTACTTTCTTATTATAATATTTTTCACAATTTCAATTTTCTTTTTATGGTTAGACAGGTTACATTTATACCGCTTGCTTCATTTAAGCACAGATTTTTATTGAATTTTTCATAACTATTTTTTATGCATATCTAAATTATCATAATACACAAAAACTATAACAGTTAATATTTTTAATTGATTCGTTAATTTAATCAACTTGTCCAAAGGCAACCATAGATAGAGTTTCCTTGACATTGGAATTATTTTACTGTTATTGAGGAGCCCTAATTAAATTTTAGCAATTATACAGTTTTTCACACTATAAGTCCATTTAGTTCACTTGTATAATGTGACTTATTAATGATAAAGCCGAATCTGTCAGCTCGTACTGGCTTGTGTTTGCTACCGAGGTCCGTGTGTATACGTCTCTCTCAAAATGGAATTAGGAAAGGCTTTACAAAGAACCTGTGAAAAACTTAGTTAGAATTATAGAATATTCCTTTTTTATCGATTGTTGTGGAATGTCCGATAATAAGAAATTTTCCAATATCGGGATTTAAAGGGATTCTAGAAGATTATTAAATATTCACAACAACTGTATAAACGAAGCCTTGTTAACCTTTACAGATAGGTATGCTGAAAGTAACTGCACCAAATGTTACGGTTTCAATACAAAGATGCATTCTGTTAAGACGGAGTATTAAATTAGTACTGCTTCTTCGGATATTTACAATAAACAGTGTTTCGACAACGTGAATAAAGTGATGATTTTAAAACATGAAAGTAATAATTACAACAAAATCCTGGATGGCAAAGCATTAATAAATGTAAAAAAGAACACAACGCTCAAGACTCATAACCTAAGCAGTCAAAATTAATCAACAATGATTTTGGTTTTAACTCGAATATTTTATTTTACTATATATTTAAACTAAAATATATAGTATTTTATAATATATAGTATATGAAATATATATATATATATATATATATATATATATATATATATATATATATATAGTATTTGAAAAGAACAATTAGTAAACGTTGTTCTAAGATTTTGTATTTTAACAAATATGTCGTATTTATGTATATTTTATCATATTCTTATATATATATATATATATATATATATATATATATATATATATATATTATGTATTTTAGCATAGGCCTATGCCTTATTTACGTATTAAGTATTTTTAAATTTATGTATCTTAACATATGCCTTATTTATGTATTACGTATTTTTACATCTCGGTTTTACACAGATGCCGAATTTATGTATTATGTATTTTTACATCTATTTACCTTATCATATGACGAAGTTATGTATTACGTCTTTTTACATATAAGTATTTTAACATACTCCGTATTTACGTATTATGTATTGTACACCTTCGTTTCTTAACATATGCCCTATTTATGTATTATGTATTTTAACAGATGTATTAAAATGTTAAATATTTTTACATCTGCATACTTTACCATGCGCCTTTTTTATGTATTATGTACTTTTAAACTTATGTATTTTAACATACACCTTATTAAAGTATTATGCATTTTTACATCTACGTATTTTAACATGTGCTTTATTTATTTATTGTGTATTTCAACATTTAATATTTTAACATATTATGTATTTTCGTATTGTGTATTTTTACATATAGGTTTGTGAGTACATACAAAAAACATGTATTTATCATCAAAGTTTTGTGTTGCTAAGTTTATGTTTTTAGTTTTGCACTTGAGAACCACAGTACAGCCATACTCTTTTAACGTAATTTATTTTTCCCATGTTATGCAAGTAACAGCAAATATCAGAATAAACATAATAATAACACCACTATTTATCATTAATAACAATTTTATTATGTATTAAATGTTTACTGTAATTTGTCTTTTATTAGTGAATTAGTTATTACTAAATTTTATTAGTTTAGTAAATAGGTAACATTTATTTTTCTCGTCAAAATCGTTATCTTTAATGCATGTACGTAATGCAAAGTATCATTTTGAAGAGCTTATAGAAAAACCGAAAAAAAAGAAAATAACCTAACCTAACGAATATTAAAATTACCGACCAAGTTAGCATTCCAACAGCCGCAGCTATGAACTGATTTACACTACTTTGCGGAGTGATAGCCTACTTTTCGAGTAGTAAATCGTCCGTGCTCCATTAGTATAAGCGGGAGTGACGTCACAAAATAGATCCTTTAAAAATTTGCGTAAAATCTGCTCGATAAATGTTCTACCGACTACGCGTAAAATTATTGTTATTTCACAAAATAAAGGTAATAAAACAAAAATATAGTTTACGTGATAATAAGTGGGTCTATTAATTACACAAATAGGCCTGCAAGCAGTATTAGATTTTTTCAATGTCTTACACATATTTGAAAAATTAAAACTGAATTTTATAAAATATTTTTGCTTCTTTAATATCAAACTGACTGTCCTTTAATATAAGTACAATTTAATGCGAAAAATTGCGTTTTCATTTTATTGATTTTTGTCTTTGCATTATGGTTTAAGCCTTAGTTCGAATTAAAAACCAACTTACACTTGCTACTGTAAGAGTAATCCGAGACAGCGAAGCGTTACTAATATTAGTTAAAAGCCAAAGACGTAACATTTCGCTAGCGTTAATTAAAACGAACGAGAATGCAAACCAACATGATAACAGCAACAATACTTACGTAGGCTGCATTTATAGGTTGAGGAATATCGTTCATTATATGAATTCAAATTGTTAAGGGTCCAATAAAAACACATTGGTATTTATGCAGTGTAGCCTGTTCTGCATTTTTCGATATTTTATTTACTAAAACGCTTTATTACATGCCCAAAAGCAATGATCCAAAATATGAAAGTGCGGAAACCACGAGAAGTACGATAAAAATCGAAAATAAAAGTGAACAACATAACCTCAAAATTACTACCGCGCGAAAGTCGCTAACGTGTTCTAGATCGGTAAAACCACGGTATATAGATACACGGTAGGGGCCACGCGCATGTCTCCCCCACCACTTGCCGGCTGAAGTACGTCATCGAATCCCTGATCGAATCTAGCTCAGACGTAGTGTTCAATAGAAAACAGTTTGTAATGTTAGTGTTAGTAACTGTATTATAGTAATTACAATAATAATTCCTTATATCTAACATTAATAACGCTGTTAATTACTTTACTTACTGACTTCGCTCATTGTCAAAACGGAAACTTTTTATTTTATACAATATTACATAATATTAAAGTAAAGTAAATTATAGGTCCATAGCTTGAAAAATTCCAGGTTATATTTTGTTTGAAAGTTAAAAGCACATCACACTATGAATTAGGTATCTGCGGATTTTCCGTGACAATTATGTGGTTGACTGTGAAAACGCACATCTCAAATAAAAAATTAACAACAAATTAAATAGCAAATAGGCGTATGCCTATTATGCAAACAGTAAAATAAAACATACGTATTTCTTAGAACTTATGTTTCAACACATATTATCAGAAAAAATATTCTTAAACTTAGTAACATTGCTTTGTAAAGCCACATTTTTATTTTTAACCGAGGCCAGTTCTTGTAATGCAAGTTGAATTTGTTCCTTCAAAAGTAAATTTTAATTTCTTAAACATTTCATTTCCTCTACAGAGGCATTATTTACAACGGTATTTGTATTAAAATTACTGACTACGGAAGGGTGGGTTTCATTTACAAAATTACACGTTACAATTGCACCAACGTCATTTCCATTTACAGGTGATTTACCTAGTAGATTTCCATCGGACTCGTCAATAAGTTTTTTTAATGTTTCTTGGTTTTCACGTTTTTTAATCCTTGCAGCTCGTTCAGAATTGATACATTTATTTTCAACGGTGGGAATGTTAAAACGTGGAATGACACCGGATTTCAGCTGTTTTTTAGGTTTCGTATTTAGTAATTCGGATTTAAAATCCCTTTCGAAATCATCGTCATTAAAATGAAGTGAACAGACTTTAACATTATCAAAATTAAAATAATCTACTCGTTTACACGCATGAACCCACGCTTTTCTCAGGCCTTCGTCTTTTGGAATTCTGTGAAATGTAATTCCTTTCCCTTTACAATTCTTATCACTATTATAGCAATTGGCAATAGCGCAATTAGGCATTGTTATGCATACACAATTATACAACAGCAAACAAAACAAATTATGTATTTTTTAGAATTCAAAACATAGGATAATTAAATCTTTTCTTACACTTATTAAACCTCGACCACAAAACACAATTATCACCTTTTATTTACACAAAAAAACCTTTTACTTAAAACAAACACTCACATAAACACACCGAATCTCCAACTACATTTACAGAACACCGCATTGTTAAACGGGAAATTACAGAATGTAGCAGTGAAGATTCAGTGACGTCACGCGCGCGGTTCTCTACTGCGCACACCCACAGTGGCCCCTACCGTGTATCTATATACCGTGGGTAAAACGATAAAAATACGTCCAAAACGGGTTTTGTGTGATGAAAAACTTTTTTTTAACAAAAAAACCCCATAACCTGACACGGTTGTTAGGCCTTACACGGTGATGTGTGAATATAAGTGACTGTTGGAAGGCTTACAATTACCTTTCTGACAACGGCTTTGTTCATCTCACAGTCACTCGGTTAATTTCGTTGATTATGAGACAGGTGCACACAAGAATACAATCGAAAGATGAATACCTAATTTGTATCAGTTAGGTTCATCACGCAAGTACCGTGTCAGTTAGGTTATTGAGTATTCTTTTTTTTTGAAAAAAGGTTTCCTTCAAGTATCACCATGTTAGGCCTAACAACCGTGTCAGGTTATGCAGTATTCTTTTTTAAAGAAATAAAAGGTTTTCTTCACGCATCACCGTGTTAGGCCTAACAACCGTTTCAGTTAGGTTATGGGGTTTTTTGTTAAAAAAAAAGTTTTTATCACGCAAAACCCGTTTTAGACGTATTTTTATCGTTTTACCGATCAACAACATGTTAGCGTCTTTCGCGTGGTAGCAATTTTGAGATTATGTTGTTCAGTTTTATTTTCGATTTGTATCGTACTTCTCGTGGTTCCGCGCTTTTATATTTTGCATTATTGTTTTTGGGTATGTACTGAAGCGTTTCAGTAAAAAAAAATCTACACTGCATTTTTACTAAAACATTAAAGAATTTAGGCCGTGTATATGTCAGTAATATCGTTAATTATTTTTTTCATATATTACTACGCTAAGCATTCTGATCGGTTTTGTATTTATAAGGGCCTACGTTACTGAAACTACATATATGGGGTATCTGCAGGTTCGTCCCAACACCAGGGAACTCACGCCTCATACGTGTCCATTTAAAGAACTTAAAATAAAATAAAACCGAATTATAACCGATAAAAGGTCTGTAAACGAAATTCTAGGAGCAGTATAAAGCGTACCCGTAAGAGTACAGCACAATTTAGGTATGTGTACCAAAACAGCTGATCGCTAAAAAAGAACATTGTTAAAGTAATATTTAAATTATTACTGTATCCAAGACTGAAATGGATAACCAAATCAGTTTTGAAACTAGATTCGGTAAGACAATCTAGACCAGTTATTATATGTAAATGTTAAATAAAAACTCTGCTTTTTGTTAATAGTAAACACTGTAGCCTAATTTAGATACGTACTTTAAAATACGGCTAGCGTAGGTTTCGTTTATAAATATTTCATTCGTTTATAAATATTTTGTTTATAACTATTTCATTCGTTTATAAATATTTCGTTTATAAACTATTTCATTCGTTTATAAATATTTCATTCGTTGATAAATATTTCGTTTATAAACTATTTCATTCGTTTTTAAATATTTCGTTTATAAACTATTTCAATCATTTATAAATATTTCGTTTATAAACTATTTCATTCTTTTATAAATATTTCGTTTATAAACTATTTCATTCGTTTATAAATATTTCATTCGATTAAAAATATTTCGTTTATAAACTATTTCATTCGTTTATAAATATTTCGTTTATAAACTATTTCATTAGTTTATAAATATTTCATTCGTTTATAAATATTTCGTATATAAACTATTTCATTCGTTTATAAATATTTCGTTTATAAACTATTTCATTCGTTTATAAATATTTCGTTTATAAACTATTTCATTAGTTTATAAATATTTCATTCGTTTATAAATATTTCGTTTATAAACTATTTCATTCATTTATAAATATTTCGTTTATAAACTATTTCATTCGTTTATAAATATTTCGTATATAA